>JACYFF010031958.1:14608959-14630845 GCA_017589665.1 Selenicereus undatus | reverse complement strand
TGTGAAGAAGTTTCGCCATTTCGCTTGACATGAAAGAGGTTCTCTCACATGACAAGTATTTAGTGTCACGGGTTGATAATTTCACACAAACTCAAACCCACGTGGCATTAGCAAACTTGCTCGAAACCCTTCCTTAGTTTACTAGTAAGTCTTAACTATTGCTTAACTTATACTTGAGAAACTAAGTAAGTGCAAACATACTCAAAGAGAACCTAGAGAGAAAGTGGACACACAATAGTTTGGGAGAATGCTTTGTATTGCACTTGGAGCACTTGGTGTATAAATGAGCCCCTTTGGGAGTATATGTACACATCCAACGGACGGCGGAGATCTATTTGATCTAATGACTAATGTTGTGTATCTAGAATACTTTATACAAATATCTAAGATTCTATACAAGTATAGAAGCCTATGGAACACTATGGAACATCCTAGAACCTATTCTAGAGAAATCCTTGTCATTCTTCCCTATTCAATTGAGCAACATCCCCGTTTCCTTTGGGTTTTCACATGCCTGGATTGCCTTGCTCCCATGAGGTGTCCCATCCACTCGGTTGGCTTAGTGTATCACCTGACCGAAGTATGTCATGTCCAACTGCTTGGCACGGTAGTCCTTTGTGCATGCATGTCCCTTTTTGTTGCTAGACTGTCTCCTTCTTCGTGGTGGCTTCCTAAGCGATATCAATGGCATGAAACTGTTTAGCCCAAAAATCATACAATTTTATCCCCCTTAACCTATGATTTTATGCTCAAAATAATTATCAGTTAGAATTTTTGTTTGTGTTTTGTTTATTTTGTAGGAAAAATCAGAAAAAACAAAGAAATTGTTAGAAAATGAGATTTCGGGCCATGAAATAAGGATTGAAACAACAATCCAAGAATCAACCCAACCTCTTTCATCCATCAACAAACATAAGGAAAAAAAGGAAAATTAAATTTAAAAAACCAGCCCCGTCCTCACATGGTGGGCACGTGACCCGACCTCCCCTTTAATCTCCTTCTCTCTCTCCCCTCTCGGCCTAACTCTCTCTCTCTTGGAAACCAGAGACCCTGACTCCTTCGGCCTATCATGCTCTCATCTCTTGCATCTACACATCTCTATGTCTGTCTCTCTCTCGATACTCAGCACCATCACCACCATCTCCTTCATCCTCATCCACCATCAATGCTCCACGAACTGCCACGTCGATAGCCAATGCATCAATCATCCCACCGTCCACCTCACAGGAATTCAAGGGCCGAGATTGAAGGAAGAAGGCTATAAATGGAGGTAGCGGCACCAGAAGCTGGGTAATTAGGCTTTAGTTTAAGTTTCTTAGCTTTAATATTGGGGTATTTTCATTTTAATTTCAGTAGTAGTAATTTCTTATTCTTGTTTCGTTTCATCTATTTCGGTTTTAGATCCGTTTACAGCTTTCAATGTCATGTAATTAGGCTTTTCTTTGTTAATTTGGAGTCGACATTCATGGTTTTGGGTTGCAATCGTAATGTTTTGGGTTCGATGTTTGAGTAATTTCGTTTTCCTCCTCCCCTGCCCCTGTTTCAGTTCTTTGTTCTTCCCGATATGATCTATTTCCCAGCTCTAGATGTAATTAGTTTAGCTAAACTTTTTCAATTTATAATTAACTATATTTAAGCTTGATTAGAGATTTCCTAAGCATGAAAGAACCCTTTTGGCTTGCTGTGGAAGTTTAACCTTATGTTATATGATTTCCTCTTTTAGCTTTGTAACTCAAATTTCATGAGTGAAACCGAGAGCTTGTAGCTTGCAAACAAATGCTTTCAAATATCAACTTAAAATTAAGAAGGTTTTAGTTTAAGAGTGGATTTTTCATGCCAACTTTAGTGTCATAACTTTTATGAATTAGTTGGTCGCTTCTTACTTGAGCTCCCAAACCTAGGCTTGAGTGAGTCATATCTTAAGTCATCTCCTTAGCTTGGGTGATGGTTTTGCCTTCAATTCATATCCCATTTGTTTCTCAATCATCAAAACCACTTGAATTGGCCATCACTTCCAAGCTAAATTAGATTGCTCATTTCATTCAACAAAGAGACTCTAAGCTAGGCTTAGGGTCGGTGATTTCCCATACATCACGAAATGATTTAAATTGGTACCAATTATCCCCTACCACATCAAATTTAACATGTAGAACTAAGCAGAAAAGAAAAATATACCCCAAAAATAATGTCCAACTTATTAAGCAACAGAGATAAAGGTGAGCAACCACTAACCCAACTTCTCCAAAGACCTCCAATTATATATAAATGTATAAAAATGGAACTTCAACATGGTAGAGCACCTTCCATGTAACATCCGTTGCTAGAAGAAAACACTCTCAAACCAGTAAAGATTTGATCTACTGGACAATTCAATGAAAAAATGAACTAAATAATGTTAATAAATCCAACACCTGAAATCTAGCTTATGACTAGTCTTATTTTCATCTTCATTCTTCAATAACTAAGTAAGATGGGACCCGACATCTCAATCATCGATCCCAAACTTATCTTTCTCCCCCCTCCCGTCTCTCTTAGGTTTACTGCTTAATTGTTATGTAAGCAAGGAAAGTATTTTTTAATCAATAAATAAATAAATACAGTACGTGGATGCCAGGAGGAAAGACTTGGGGGGGGGGGGAGATGAAAGAGTAGTCTTTTTCTTTATGACAAAAAAAGTAGTCATTACCAATGAGAAGATCTAGCATGTAGCAAATACAAAAAAAATTTGAGTTTGACACCTCAAAAAATAAAAAATAAATTAACACTAGAAACAAAAATCTATAATAAATTTTTTTTATTATTTCTATATGAATTTGTATATTATATTATGTGATAATAATAAGGTATCACCTAAGGTTTTACGGCTTGTTCAGTAATTATAATTCGGTTTTCTTAAGTTAAAACTTCTAAAACATGAACTTATTCCATAATAATGAAATAATAAAAACTTTTATATCCATTATACTCCCTTAATCTCTCTTTGATAATTAGATGATCATAATTAATATTGACCATGTTATCAAATTCAAGGAGAAAGATAAAATCGCCGACAACGACAATGACGACAATAACAACAATAATAATAATGAAAATAATCATGGAAATCATAGTTATTTTTCTATTATCTCTAATAATACATGCTCAAATTTATATTTGTATCGAAAAATACAAAATAATAATAATAATAATAATAATAATAATAATAATAATAATAATAATGGAAATAAAAAATATTTATTGTTTCTTTATAATTGTGTATATTATATTATGTGTTAATAATAAGGTGTCATATAAGGTTTTATGACTTGTTCAGTAATTATAATTTCGTTTCATTAAGTTAAAACTTCTAAATTATTAATGTATTTTATAATACTGAACTAATAAAATTTTTTATATCTATTATAATATCTTAATCTCTCTTTGATAATTTGATGATCATTATTAATATTGACTATGTTATCAAATTCAAACGGAAAGATAACAATGACGACAACGATAATGACGACAACAACAACAATAGTAATAATAGAAATAATCATGAAAATCGTATTTATTATTCTATTATCTCTAATAACACATGCTCAAATTTGTATTTGTATTGAAAAATACAAAATATTAATAATAATAATGACGAAAATTAAAAACGTTTTAGTCCGTAAGAGCCACAATGGGCAATACAATATAATGGGGGATGAGGGAATCGAATCTGAGAACTAATGTGCATAGTGAATAGTACAATACAATGAGAGAGGGGGGAATCGAACATGAGACCTAATGTGGCTAGTAAAGATAAATCCAAGGGTTAAGATTGTTTAAGATTTTGATCCAACGGTTGTGAAGCAACATATGCCCTAAATTTACTCCCACGTTAGCATTTTCTATTTTCTCAACATTCAACCCCCTACACATTCTAGCATTTATAATATAAAGATTAGGTTCAGTTACAACCTATTTTGGGATGTTGCACATTAATATTGATAAAGAAAGACCTTTTGATATCCATTCTTCCTTAAACGATTTTGATTATCCTTCGGGGTTCTTTTGGTGACGGCATGACCATATGAAATTTGGTCCAAGGTGGAGTTTGTTAGATTTTATCCCAAATTTCTTTGCCTATTTCATAAATAAATTATTTCCTTTTTTGTGAAAATTGTTGCTTGGCATCCTAAAGCTCAAGTTGTGCTGCTAGGGTTTCCCCTTATTATCTTTGGGTTTTCCTATAAACTTTAGGATGTTAAACCTATAGTTTATGTGGCCAAGTTTTGTGCCTCTTGGAAACAGTGAGAGCCCATTGGGGGTGTCTTTGTTTCTATTTTACTATTCAAGTTTCAGGTGAGAGTTTCTTTCAAAGATTTTTGGGAGCTTGAAATCTAGTCACGTAGTTGATCTATGTTTATAGAGCTTGTTGAGTTTCATGTCCATTGGAGATGGTCTTGTAATATCTCCCTATCATAGTGAGTTTTGCTATTGCCACTCGTAAGTTTTCCTAATTTGGGTTTTTCACGTTAGATTCATGAGTTGTTGATCTTGCCTATTTAGTTGTTTATCTTAATTGTTGTACATCATAATTTCTATTTGTTTCTATTGCAAATATATGCTTAATTAAGAATTTTATTACTAATACATGTATATTTATGCAAATTGAAAAAAAGACAAAAAAATTGAAATAAAAACAAACAATAAAACCTATTGTGAATGAAGGCATCTTACTTGCCCCAACCGCTACCCAAATTCTGCCCTTCGCCTTGCTTTCAATCTCCTTTTTTGGCTCTATCCACACCATTGCACATAGCTATCAAAAACCTAAATCAAAATAGACCTCAAAATCCTGAAAGCATTTATGCAAATTGAACTAAAATTACAAAGAAAAAAAAGATTATTTGAAGTGAGAGATTTAATCTACCTCCAACCTTCTTGCTAATAGAATGACCCTAACTCCTCCTTGGCAAGCTTTCTTTCTCTTCTTATTCTAGGCTCTTGACTACATGAAGTCACCGAGATGTTGAACTTCGAAGTGGTTGCAATGGTGGCAATTCCATGGAGACAGGGGGGAGGGACAAAATTAGCCATGAAGCCCTAGGAACAAGTTTTTAACCTTTTAAATACCTTGTGGTTTGACAAGTTAATCTTTTTAATCATGTGATTTTTTCATTAGTTTTTAGTACCTTTACCAAAATACATTATAGTATTTTTGCCACTTTTTCACTAAACTACGATAAGCGTTTATTGAAATGAATGTTGTGCACTCTTAACATTTGGTTCGTTTTTCGATTTATTTTTTTTGGGGGGGGGGGGGGGGCAACCCCGCCTAATCTGCCACCTATCCTCCACTGCATGCACCACCACACTCTCCAACCCAAAATCATCCATGATAGGTCGCTGACGGGTTGTTGTCGACAAAAACCGTACCACTAAGCAACCAGCCATGGCTCAATACGCCAATTGAGCGTCAATTTTTTCGAGACAAATGAAAAAGCATATAATAAGAGCATAATAGTCATTTCAATACAAATTCATTGGATTTCAGTGAAAAGGTACTCAAATATTAAAATGTATTATGTGAAGGTCTAAAGCATTAATGGGAAAACCATGGAGTAAAAAAAAAAAAAAAAAAAAAAAAAACTCATCGAAACGCAAGGCATAAAAGAGTTGAAAACTCTAGGAATACAAGATAACTAAGAGAGATTAAGTTGAAGAATATGATGAAGGTGCACTTCATCAGATTGGCAACTCCTTTGTAGTGGAATTCGACGTATCAACACTAGCAGGCACTAATGGTTCTTTCGCATGGACCATGTTTGATTGAGTCTTCTTCAGTCTCACTCTCTGCAATTGACAAATCAGGAACCAAGATAGAATCTAATGTGAATTTCATAAAGGATCCACGTTGACAAAACGAGAAAGACCTAAAACTGAGGGAGACATAACAATGCCCACCATTTCTGCCATTGTTCTAGAGAGAGAAAAGGGAAGGAGAAAGAGCTAGATTTAAGAGCTAGATGGTGAGGTGCTGAGAGCAAGTTAAATAATGCCTTGCATCTTAAGCAAACAATAAGCTGAAATGCCTAGTTTTATTACATAGTTGACCCATTGTTGTGCAAGCCCTAACACCCCTATACACTCTTCATTGGAACAGTTGCAAAGTTAAGGGGGAATTTAACATTTAAAGTATACAAATATTACTTAGTATTTTATATCATAACAATTGATGGCACTCGCAATATACAACTAATGACAACTCCATGAACTTTATACATGAGTGCCCCATCATTGAGTTTCATAAAATTAGTATAAAGTTTATTTTTTGAAAAATTTAAGGAGTTTTCTTACAACTATTTTCTTTTGAAAAATTTCAATTAATGTGCGCCCAAGATACCCATGCGGCAAATGTACATATTGTGTCTTTTTAACTACTTTTGTGAAGAGAAAAAGGAAATAAATTATTGATATGTTAATAGTATTATTTCTTAAAATTTAAATTATAAGATTAATTATATATAGTTCTCCCAAAAACATTTTCAGAAAGATTTTAAAACAACTTTTGCGTAACACGTGTGTAAAGGCTAATTGATTAACATTCTGCTACCCCGCAACAAGAAGCCATTGCCCCTTTAGAAATAAAAAATTATTGTATCATGTCATAGTCGACTTTGTTGACAAAAAGATGATTCTTAAACCCTAAAATAAAGAAAATTAATGCACCAAAAAAGCAAAATAAAATTGAACATCTAGAACTAAAGCATGATTTGTTAAGAACAATAAGTTATGAAGAGCGGATTGATCATAAAATGAGTTCTTTTTCTTTTCTTTTTTAATTGAAGATGAGTTCTTAATGATGTCGTGTGCCTTCAAACATTTCTAATTTATTGTCAAGTGGAAACAGTGATGTTCCCTTCCATTACACTGCAAGGTGTGTTGAATTTTCTATTTTAAAAAAAGTATGTTGAATTGTCTAAATCCCCTATGGTATTGATACTAGTTGCCCCTTGCACCATTGTTTAGGACTTGAATATGATTCCGAATCCTCTCTTTAGTCCCCATTTTAGGAGATGATGAGGATGGCTTTATTATTCTCCATCCATTCCTATCACACCTTTTTCTTGGAACAGTAGGATACAAGCAAACTCATTATTCTTCTCATAAGAGTCGTCCCCAAACAATGTGGAAGATCATATATATAAAGAAATGTTACATTATTACTAGGTGTAGAAGTAAAAATAATGGAAGATATTCTATATGTACCATCCAATTCATTGTACTTTATCTAATCTCATTATAGAAAGGACAATAGGTCAAACAAAGTGAATAATTGTTGAGTTGAAAATATACCGCAAGTGCACAGCGTAGTTGTAACTAGCAACCGGCAAGTACGGGTCGTGTCCACGAGGAACTTGGTTTCAACTACTAGAACTGATTAAACTACTCAAGCTGGGCAATCGCAGTTGTGGGTTGGAGACTAAACTAGGAGAAATGATAGCAACTAAAAAGCGTAATAAACAGCAGAATAGAAAACACCTAGGTTGGAATTAACAGCACGATTATGCTAGTGAATCAATTACTAACCCAATCAAACATTTCCAAGCATGCATCACAAATGGACAGATTGTCAATTAAGCCCATCTCCTCCCTCTCTCAAGGGTCGAAGACTAATCCTAGAACTATAGTCGCCTATTTTCATAGGACTAAAAGTCGAAGGATTACAAGATTCACAATCTCAAATTCCAATTAAAATCTTAACTATTTTCATGTTAAAACCCTAATCGTCTACTAAGGCGCACGAGGTAAAAGCTTCGTCTTTCAACGCTCCCCTAAACCCCAATAAAAAGGATGAATGTTCTTTCGAGTATTTCATCGAGCATGTGGCGTGCATAGTAGAATTCGTAATCGCAAAACAAAGGGGGAGTAGGGATTGGGCCAGTACAAGATTCAACTACACATATTCGGCGTCACTAAGTTGAAGGATTTAGCCTACAATCATATTTCTAACAACAACCATGACATTCAATTCCATAACCATTGCAAACCTCAAACAAATCAAGGACAAGAACAGAGAATTGATAATCAAGAACGAGAGGAGGATTCAGAGAAAAGAACCTGCAATTAATTGAATGAATTCAAGGAAGAACGAGTTTCAATCCAATAGCGTAATCAAAAATACCAAAATAGAACTCTCTAATAAAAACCTAAAATTCGCCTCTAGACGTACGTGGGAAGAGAAAACTAAAACTAAAACTGAATGTATTCAAAACGGCCCCAAGGGAAGATTTACGCCGCGATGCGGAACGGGGGTGGCACGGTCGTACCCCGAGGCACGGGCCCACCGTGCCAAAACACTGCCGGAGTCACGCCAGGACCGCACAAGTGGCACGATCGTGCCACGTGGCACGATCGTGCCACGTGGCACGATCAGGCCACATGGCACGGCCAGGCCGTGCCACTTGGCTGCCTGGCCAAGTGTGCCGGTTCGAGCGAGTCGGTCGTGCTACGCGGCTCCGGTTCTGTGGGACTTCCGTGCAACGCTTCTTCGCAGCTTTTCTCACCTTCTTGGCACTCCTTTCTGCTAAATGTTATTCATCTTTCCGTTTCTTCAATAAAGATCCTGAAAATATCGAAAGATGTTATATGAGTTAAAAGTGCGCTAAAGGATGCTGATTTGACTATTCCTAAGCACGATCGAACGTAAAAACGAAGAAGAAAATGAGTCAAATAGGGGCTAAAATATGGTATAAAAATAGGTTTATCAATAATTGACTACAATTACATAATAACCTAGAATTAAACATATCAAATTTTTAACATGTTAGCTATAAGCACTAAAAAAAATAATATAAAATATACAAATATCAACTAGTTCAATTATTAAAATATTTGAAAATATTTAAATTCAAATTTGGTCCATATCATCCTTGTACCTTTTTTACACCAAATAAAAAAAAGGAAGCATATATAAAAGTACAATTTTTATTTAAGAAGTAGATTGGAAAGATATTGAAAACTTAGACGAGGTATGGAAGTAAAATTGACCCAAAATTATGAAAATAAAGGAGAACTTAGGGTGTGTTTAGTAGGGGGAAAAATCATTTTTTCAGAAAATCATTTTCCATGAAAAATATTTTCTAAAAAAAAATGATTTTCTATTTGCATTTTCAGCTGTTTGGTCACGGTTAAGTCGATAGTATTAGTTAAGTCTTTGCATAGGCGTAAGATTAGTATAGTGTACATCCAGGAGACGAAGTAGGTTGGGGCTAAAGCTAGAGAGATTGATGGGTACAAACTTTGGTACTCGGGGGCAACCAAGGCGAAGAATGGAGTTGGCATCTTAGTTGTGAAGGATTTGACGGACCAGGTGGTCGAAGTAAGGAGTAAGAGCGACCGAATTATGGCCATTAAGGTTTAGGTGGGTTCAATTTTCATGAACGTGGTGAGTGTGTATGCGCCCCAAGTAGGTCTGCCGGAGGAAACTAAGAAACTTTTTTGGGAGGATCTAGATGAGGTCACCCAAGAGGTCCATCGGAGCGAAAAACTGTTCATAGGAGGAGACTTTAACGGCCATATCGGCGCGAAGGCAGCGGGTTATGATGGGGTCCATGAGGGCTTCGGTTTCGGAGAGAGAAACACGGGAGGGGTATCTGTGCTGGACTTTGCGGTAGCCTTTGATTTGTTGGTGGCCAACTCCTTTTTCAAGAAGAAGGAGGACCACCTAGTGACCTTCAAGAGCAGCTCTTGCAGGACCCAGATTGACTACTTCCTAACGAGAAAGGAAAATCGGAGATGGTGTAAGGACTGCAAAGTGATTCCTAGCGAGTTTCTGGGAACTCAACACAGATTGCTGGTTTTAGATGCAGAGTTCATGTATCCTAGGAGGACGAAGAGGAGAGCCGGCGAACCCAGAATTAAGTGGTGGACCCTCACGAAGAAGAAGGCAGGGTTGATAGCAGAAAGAATAGCCGAGGAGAGAGCTTGGAGGAGGGCAGAAGACGCCGATTCAATGTGGGAGGCTGTGGCGGATTGCACCCGAATGTCGGCAAAGGAAACCCTAGGTCTTTCCAGGGGAGGCGGGAACAGGTTGGAGGGCGCCTGATGGTGGAACGAAGAGGTAAAAGAGAAAGTCAAGGCAAAAAAAGAGGCTTTCGCAGAGTTCATGAGCAGCAGTTCGGAGGAAGAGAGGGAGCACAAGAAGATTGGATACAAGGCGGCCAAGAAGGTAGCTAGAAAGGCGGTGGTGGTGGTAGCAAAGAGTCAGACGTTTGATAGACTGTATCAGAGATTGGGGACGAAGGAAAGGGAGAAGGAGGTTTTCAAACTGGCTAGGGCGAGGGAAAGGAAGACTAGGGATTTAGGAGTGGTGAGGTGCATCAAGGACGAAAAAGGTAAGGTGTTGACTGAGGATGTTGAAATTAAGGAGAGATGGCAAAGGTTCTTTGCTAAACTCCTAAATGGGGAAGGGGGCCGAGTCGACTGTAATAGGGGCAGAAAGTGTAGCGATCAGCGAGCGGGCGACCATAAAGCAAGGGAGGAGATTAGGGAGGCTTTGAAGAAGATGGCGAATGGGAAGGCAGTGAGCCCGGACCAGATACCAGTGGAAGTTTGAAAGTTTATGGGGGAGGTAGGTCTAGAGTGGCTCACAGAGCTGTTCAATGTTATTTTCAGGACCACCAAGATGCCCAGAGAGTGGAGGGCCAACACAGTCATCCCACTGTACAAAAACAAATGGGATATCTAAGATTGTAATAACTTTAGGGCATCAAGCTGCTCAGTCACTCTATGAAGATATGGGAGATGGTGATTGAGAGAAGGTTACAAGAGATTGTGGAGATTTCAGATAACCAATTTGGTTTCATGCCAGACAGGTCGACCATTGAGGCGATCTACCTCCTCAGAGGGCTCATGAGCTTGTTTAGGGATAGAAATGTGGATCTCCATATGGTGTTCATTGACCTGGAGAAAGCGTATGATAGAGTCCCGAGGGAGGTATTGTGGAGGTGTTTGGAAGAGAAAAGGGTGTCGCACGCGTATATTCGTGTAATCAAGGATATGTACAAGGGAGGGCGGACGTGTGTTAGGACATCGGGAGGGGTCTCCAATGACTTCGCTGTTAATATGGGCCTGCATCAAGGTTATGCCTTAAGCCCGTTTCTTTTCGCATTAGTTTTGGATGAACTCACTAGATGAATCCAGGACGAGGTGCCTTGGTGCATGTTATTTGCAGAGGACACCGTTCTTATCGATGTAACCAGGCAGGGGGTGAATGACAGGTTGGAGAGTTGGAGACATACGCTGGAAGCTAAGGGTTTGCGGTTAAGTAGATCAAAAACGGAATACCTCCATTGTTGTTTCAGTGGAAGGATAGAAGAGCGGGGAGAAATCACATTGGATGGGAGGGTGATACCTAAGGTCGCTAAATTTAAATATCTGGGCTCGATCATCCAGCAGAATGGGGACATTGACGAGGATATTAGCCAGCGGATAAGAGTGGGTTGGCAAAAGTGGAAGTCAGCGTCAGAGGTGCTGTGTGACAAGAGAGTGCCCCTAGGATTGAAAGGCAAAGTCTATCGGATGGTAGTTAGACCGGTTGTTCTCTATGGTTCGGAGTGTTGGCCTCTAAAAAAGACGCAAGTCCAAAGGTTGATGGTAGCTGAGATGAGAATGGTTAGGTGGATGTGTGGTTTTACGAGATTGGACAGAATTAGGAATGGAGTAATCAGGAGCTTAGCTGAAGTGGCCCCATCGAGGAGAAGATGAGATAATCGAGGCTCAGATGGTTCGACCACATAAAGAGGAGAAGTGTGGCCGCCCCAGTGCGGAGGTGCGAGATGATCGGCCCCCCCGATGGAAAGAGAGGGAGGGGTAGATCGAAGAAGATCCTAGAGGAAGTGTTTAGAGAGGACCTGAGAGTTGTCGGTTTGACGAAGGACATGACTCAGGATAGGAGGTTGTGGCGGGATAGGATTAAGGTCTCTGATTGTAGTGGATCGACTCCATAGGTGGCAGTAGCTTCGGTGGGGTGGGGCGGGTAGGGTTTTGGTGTGTTTATCTACAGTTCGTGCTTTTCTGGGTTGTGACGGCAGCTAGCACCCCTGATTTGTTGAGGTATGTCTCCGCTCCTTGTTTTTTTGCTCTCCGGCCCCTTTTCTCCTCCTTGGTAAAATGGTTTGCAATCGTTTTCTCTTTAAACCTTTTTCAAAAATGTTTTGTGGGTCTTAAGGAATCAACCTCTCTATGGGTAGGAATACCGGTAGAGGTAAGGTTGCCTACAGCTGGATCTCCCTAGACTGCGAAAGCGGGACCCACACTGGGAGTTGTTAGTATAATGGAGAATCATTTTCTTTCCACTTCATTTTTTACTATTTGATAGAATGAACCCCCCCGTTCGCATTTCATTTCTTTTTACCATCAACTCTCTTTCCTGCTCACTACTCTGACCGGACCCAACCAACGAATTTTGTTTCTCTCCCCTCTTCAAAATCAAACTCAAAACATTAGTAAGAAATATATCCAGTAACAAACCTAGCAAAAGAGAGAGTCAACATTAATGAATCTCAATTTTTTCACTATTCCCAAGGATTACCCAGTTGACTTTGAGTGATATTAAATCTGGATTAAAGAAAATGACCAATGGGGAGATGATGAGTGTCTCAGATTACGAAGTTCTTTAAAAGGGCAATTGTAATAAAATTATAGAATTCAAGAAATAATTACAGAGATTAATGATGGAAATCATCAATGAACATGATGAACATGAAGAAGAGGGGAAAAATGAGAGACAAAATGAGAATGAAAATAGAGTGATTCTATGCACAATTAAAAGAAAATAGAACGAGAGACAAAATTGGGCAACGAAAATTGGGCAACGAAAATTATTTTCCCTACTTTTTCAAGGGAAAATAATTTCCTTCAAATGGGGTAAAATGATTTTCCCCTCCTTGTTTTACCAAAGGGAATAAAATGAAAAAATTATTTTCTGAAAAAATGATTTTCCCCCCCTACTAAACACACCCTTAATATTGAAATATGGATATGAACAATGTTGCAAGGGGGAGAATGTAATAGTTTTTGAAGGAAAAACTCCTCTTAATAAGGTGACTATTTACACCTAATATAGGCATAATGTCTATTTATATTTGTCCTAAAATGATACGTCAATGAAATATCTTGATTTTTTAGCCATTCGCTAAAGTTTTTTGGTTTTATTTCGCAATGAAATCTTTGAAAACGTTTATATTATTTTCAAATATTTTCTTCATCCTCGCCCCCCCCCCGAAAAAAAAAAAAAAAACCAACAAAGCCTGTACTTGACTGGGCGAAGCTCTTCGGTTTCCCTGAGCAAGTGAAACTTGAAGCCATTCGACCCCAACAAAAATGGCTTCTTTACATTGAAACCCCACCCCACTTGGAAACTCCCATTTCCTAAAACCCTACAAAAACCCTGAAATTCAAGAAGAAGATGAACCGATTGAGATGGGTAATGGACGGGGCAGGCTTCTGGGAGGTGGACGTATCGACCCCCATAACCATTGATGGGGTGGCTCGTCCTCTTCCTCGAGATGGTCTGCTCCCTTTGGGACTTTCGAGGGGAACCAGGCTCTCCAGACCCAAGCAGATCGACTTTATGCAGCGATTCATGGCTGCCCCCTTCGTCCCTTCCTTCGCTCTTGGGCCTGGCTTATCTATTCTCCGCGCTCTCTCCTTGCCTTTTGGCAATGACTGGTAATCTTGACTGCCCAATGGTTGAATTTCATTGTTTTGTTATTCAAATTTCATAGTCGTAGTAAGTGGAAATTGGCATGTCCTAATTTCATGTTTGGTGGGGTGCAATGTTAATGGATTGCAGTGGAGTTTTAGTCAATTTTCTTCTATTGTACATTGCATTGGAGCCTAGTACCAAACATGAGTGGTAATCTTGACTGCCCACTTGTTGAAATTTCATTGTTTTGTTGTAATCTATTGGACTTGGAAGTGTCAACTGGATACCATCAGGTTAGGGTGTCAATATGTTTTGCCAGAATGTATTAGAAACCATATTTTTATCAATCTTGATGAAAAAGTTGTAGTTGTGGTGTTTGGAAACTTATATTGTCCAAATTTCATGTTTGGTGGGGTGCAAGTAAAGGAATTGTGGTGGAGTTTTAGTCAGTTTTCTTCTGTTGATTACATTAAATTGCTCTGCAATGCGACCTACCAAACATGATATAGTAAGCGTTTGACTGGAATGAAAATGGATAGTGCTTTATGCAAAATCATGGTGTCTTTGGCATTTGGCTAGAGATAGGGAATATGGGCTTGTGAATTATAGTTCATTGCAGTATTTTGGATTGGTGATTGGATATTGGAAAAGGAAGGATTTTATTATTGTTGAAGGGGGAGAATTGACAATTTGACCTGTTGGTAGGAAGTGAAGAATTCAATGTTGGGTTTTTTCATTTTTTTTTGGGTTGTTGAACCTGTCTAATCTGTAGTTGCACTTAGACTATATGAAATGATTTTTTCCCCTTCGTTTTCTGTATTTTTTTGGGGTTGGGGCGGAGGAGTTGCTCTGTAGTATTAGCTGAGGGCTGACTTGCAGATGTTAATGTGCCCATCGAGAAGTATGAACTATATGATGAAGGTATCAATAATGACCAACTTCACTCAGGATTTTTGTGCACTTGTACCCTTGATTTGGAAAATACATATTGAACTTGATTGGGGTTAAAGAAATCCAAGTCTTATGAACTTCTGTATATATTGATGTTTACTAAGTTCATTGACAAACAAAGTCATGCATGGTATGAGAATATCTTGAAGTTTGGCTAGATATTCTGTGTTTCTTGATGTGGAAGATCATTTGCTATTAAACTGCGTAGTTTGTTATCAGCAGTGCAATCTGATTGATATGTCAAAGATGATGCAGGTTTACCTCAGTGTTAGGCCAATTCCACTTTCAAAAGTTTGTCACTTCTGTTAGAAAAGCCAAGTTAGCGGAGCCTTCAGATTCATCGTCCTGGACACAACTTATCAGAAGACAACTAGCTAATAGATCACTTTATGACCTTGGTTTTTGTTCAGAGTTCCTCATAACACCTGATGATATACTCCTTGTTGCTTATGAAGCACATGGAGCTACAGAGACTGCTCGAAAGAAGGCAGTTTTCCATCACAAGGCAAGTATGTCGTCTGCACTTGTGATAACTGACGATGTGTTTATGATAATTAGTTTTATTCTTATCAGAAGAAACAACAGTTAGTTTTGATATTCCTTTTGACTTCCGTATATCTGTTTCACATTCCCTTCATAGCCTAGTTGCTAGTTTGTTGACTCATCTTTCATTCTGTAGCTTGGATTTTCTGCACAGCGCTCCTAGCAGCCTTCTTTTTGCCTTTTTACTCCCAAGGAAGAAAAGGAACTTGTGTTGTTGCTGAAGTACTGCATGCCCTTTTGTCCCAGTTCAATATTTGTATGTCTATTTCTATTTTCAGAATTTGAGACATTCCAATACATTTTAGCTGTAGTCATCGTTGCCAGTATTGCTCACCTTCATACCGTTCAGCAGCCTTCTTTTTGCCTTTTTACTCCCAAGGAAGAAAAGGAACTTGTGTTGTTGCTGAAGTACTGCATGCCCTTTTGTCCCAGTTCAATATTTGTATGTCCATTTCTATTTTCAGAATTTGAGACATTCCAATACATTTTAGCTGTAGTCATCGTTGCCAGTATTGCTCACCTTCATACTGTTCCCGTATTGGATTGTTCAATACATATTGTGGGTCGTTTTTGTATAGGAATGAAAGGGATCGCGTTCCAGATCTGAGAATTGCGCGATCCCCTTTCCAAGAGGCTCAAGGAAGCCAAGGTCTGAATGGAGAAAGAAAATCAGAAAAAGGGCAGAATTGAAACATACCACCTGCTAAACCAAGTTAAACAAGCTTAATCATAAATTGATGCTTGGAGATCCCCATTATCCCACCCAGAGAGATGCTGCAGTGGTGGACTTCGAATGAACATTAGGGCTAGATTGAATTTTCTAGATCAAATAGCTTTGTGAGAGAGAGAGAGAGAGAGAGAGAGAGAGAGAGAGGATGAGTTTTGTTAATTTGGTATTTTGGTTTGACATGCCTGTAGTTCTGAATTAATTTTCTCCCGTTCATGCTTTATCCTATTGAGGTCTCTTATGTATATATTATTTTACATCGTAGTTTCCTCATCATGATCTAACACTGGAGGCAGCTTGGCCTGGACTTTTTGTTGACAAGCAAGGAAATTACTGGGATGTGCCAGTTTCGATGGCAGCTGATCTGGCATCTGTGACCTCTGATTCTGGTGTTAGTTACCACCTGTGCTTGCAGCATATTTTGGGTTCAGCAAAGCAGGTGAAAAGTGGCGGATCCGGTGAAGTGCCTGCTACTGTACTTCCTGGATTGTCTCTTAAAAGCGCCTTTTCCTTGAAGCGGAGTATAGATTTCTGGAGAAGTCAGGCAAAAAAGTTAAAAATGGTTCAACCATTTGATATATTCCTATCAAATCCCCATGTTTCTGCTACTGGTATTGTTGGTGAGTGTTGCCTGACAATTCATTTTTTTCATGATCTACATATTGTTACCTTCACCTATATGGGTTATTTAGAGGTACATAATTAGTCAACCTTCATGGCAGTTGAACAACATACTCTGGAGGGTTCCTTTTTTTAACATTATATTAGGCTGCCTGAAGTAAATTGCGTCATTGTGCTACCTCCATTTCTTTTGTCGTGGACATGGAGTAGTGGTAAGTTAATGGTTTCTGAATCTGGTGTCCATTTCTTTTGCCTGTATTATTATTATAACGAAAGTGTTTGTTTGCCGTTAAAATATGGATATTTTTGGATCACTTGATACAGATGACTTGGCTCACCTCACCTCTTTGGAGACATGGCGGTTCATAAGACTTTGTGGCAATCTAGGTTGCAAGTGTCACCCTCTCAAAGGAGTACCCCTTACCTGCTCCCCCCCCCCCCCCCACACAAAAAAAACCTAAGCGGCTAAGCCTACTTGTAGCTCTATTGTGGTTTCCCATGTGTTTTTTGTTTGTGCCTTGCCCTCTTTTGCTTCTTATTGCTTACTTGTCTGTCGATTTTTGTTCAGATTTTTAAAATAATCCCTATTATTGTATTTTACTATTTTTATTTATTTGTCACTTTCTTTTCAAAATCTTTTGTCACTCTCTGTCAAAATAATTTTGATGACTACTGTCGAATCTCGTGGAAATGGCCTCTTTCTGCATTGGATAGATACTTGCACTGGTATGATCTAAAGTAGGACTTTTCTACTTTAAATTGTTATTAAAAACTTATGGGTCACTCATTTAGTGGAAGACATTGTTTGTTGATGTGGACTTTCATTAGAGGGGCGATCTACTTTATTGATTAGATTGTGGTACAGTGTTAGCTTTGAAATCAATGCATCCACGCCAAAATACATTTTTCTCCCTTCCCTGTTTGGTTGGCCTATTGCAGTCCTTTGCCTAGTAAATCTTTTCTGTTCTTGCTTGGAAATTATTTTACCTTATGCTTTCTCTGTATCTCTTCTTTATACACTGCTTCTGTCAATAATTTTGTCATTTACATTGGAGATAATTATCAAATGATGGTTGAAACATCTTGTAGCTAATGAGACCAGATATTGACACTACTTTCCGATTTCTTGGCTTGTGCATGTTCGAAGCACTAGCTCCTACCAGATGATATAATCTTTAGATACACTGGGGTCTTGGCCTATTTTGCTTGCACATTTGCTGTAGTTCTTACGTATAAGGATGTCTCTACACCCCAATTTGCAGGTGTACTTGCAACTGCATTGGTTGGAGAGAATGCAGTGAGATCCCAAGCGGGTGATGAACCAGAGGGTTATAGGCGCTTCAACCTTTATGCCTCTGGGTTGAAATCGGCATTTCTGGCAGACTTGTTTGCATCATTATCATTTTCAGCTCAGCATGGAAACTTCCAAAGATGGTTTTTCGATCTTACACGATTTCATATTCGACTGGATGTTCCCTCAGGTTCCAAATTTCTGTCAGCTGCGGCATTTCTGGCCAATGATCTTTACAATTCACGACAGCCATCACGTGAAGCCATTCAAGCAGTCTGCCCCACTGCTTCATTATCTTTTCAACAGCAGGTATGAAATATGTTACAATGTAGCTTCCTCTCTATTATTTCCGGTTAATACATTGGCCTGGTCTTGGTTTATAGGAAGTTTGCCAATTTGGCTCTAAAATACTGGAATCCAAGCTCTGTTTGATTCTTACTAAAAATAGCTCTGAGCCAATGGTCAGGCTTCAAATATCCTCGTCTTTTACACTGTGTTGAGCCATAAGATTGCATACATCAAGCTTGATTTCCATTTTATTCTCCACGTCCTTCACTGTATATTGAATGGTGCATTTGTGCAGTTATAGGGGATATGGGATACGTGGTTCACTTCAGCAGTAGCAGATCCTCAAGTTTTATACAATGGTGTATATTTTCATGGTTGTCCACTTAAAATTTTTTAAATTTTTTTGTACAGAATTTTGAATAATTCTACAGTCTACTCTGGACACTGTCAGTTGCAATTTGTGTTGGCCCCTTGTTTGCTTGCCTCTTTGTTGGCAACATACCTCTTGACCCCTTAGACTTTTTTTACATGATCCACGGTGGGCTCTTGTTGTATTGCTTGTCAAGTTTGAGCCGTTGTAATGATATGCTCCAACGGCAAACTGTTCATTTCACCGCATGTTGGTTAGTCAGCTTAGACCCCATCAAAAATTGGTGCAACTTTGTTTGGTAAAGTTGCCAAACAAAACATTCCATCTCTCATGAGTAGGGATGTAGCCGAGTTGGGCTGAGACGAGCTGAAATCTTGGTCAGATGTGAGCCCCTGAGCCTGCCTCAGGCTCATCCCGTAGCTGATCAGACCTATGAACTTTGGGCTCAGGCTGGGATGCGCTGCTTGGCTTGGTCTTCTCCTCCTCTCCCCCCCCCCCCCCCCCCCGGCTGCAGAAAAGTTTAATTTTAATTTGTAGAATATTCCATAGATTGAGGAGACAATGGTTAGGGTGAAATTCTGTTAACCATAATGTTAATTCATGCACTCCACAAAAAGCGCTGGGGGGAGGGGTGGGAAGTTCTACATGAGCTGTGGCTTCCCATTTTGTTTGATATTTGCAGACTGAGCAAAAAGCCATGCTAGGCTTGGGCATGGCTTGGTAAGCTAACAAGCTAGCTCGAAGTGGCCTTGAGCTTGGTTTGGTCAGCCAAAGCTGTGCTTTGACCAAGCTGAGGTTTCAAGTTTTAATTGATATTTGCAGGCTGAGGAGAGCCATGCTAGGCTTCGGCATGGCTTGGGAAGCTTTCAAGCCAGCTAAACTTGCTTTGAGCTTGGTTTGACGCTGCCCAAGCAAGCTTCAACTGTGCCGAGTCTGAGAGCCCGTTGATCTGGCTCGATTAGGGTCTGCAACCCTACTCATGAGTCATGAGGATACCTTAGTACACAAGGCATGGGTGAGAAGGATGCCAGTAAGGGAATGGTTAACATTCCTCTGTTGAAATTTGAACTCCACACCTCCACCTATTTGGTTAGTGAAAGTTGTTGCATTGGCTCCTCCTTTCTATAATATTCTTTCCTATTTTCAAGCTTGGAATCACTTCTCAGGTCGTGGGAGACCCTAGGACCTTGGAGCATGAAAGAAGTCTTTGATTTCTATTTTCTATCAGCATGGGGATTATGACACCCTGTAGATCATGACTTGTTGGTCATGACTTTGTTGGCATGCCATGATATGGGAGGATGAAGTGCTTTCTGTACATCATATGGTTTTGGCTCTCATGTGACAGGCCTATGCTGTTGATTGATTGCTACGATTTGCCTTTCTGCTAATTTACATGCATCCATTCCTGCATCAATTGATGTTTGTCAAAGTTGATATGTCCGCTGTTCATGTCTGGTTTTGTGCTGCGTCAGCGTGCTGACTGCTGCTTATATCTTTGTGATGGTTTGCAGATCATCGGACCATTCAGTTTTAGAGTTGATTCAGGGGTTGCTGTTAATTTGCATGATAATAGGAAGTGGAAGGTAAACCTTGAGAATCCAGTACTGGCAATCGAATATGCTTTACATGTCCTTGGCTCTGCAAAGGCGGTTGCTTGGTACGCACCACAGCAAAAGGAGTTCATGGTGGAGCTCCGATTGTTTGAGAGATGAAGCTTTTACTCGTCTTTTGTAGGAACTTTGGAACACCCCCCTTCCCGTGCAGGGCAAAGCCTAAAAAAGGAGAAGAATATAAAAGCAAAATTGTATTCATTGATTCATATTTTCAGGGTAAATTGCAGGTAGAGCTGATCTGCTTTTTGATGTCGACCTCTTGTCGAGTTTAGATCATTGGATTGTTGTGAAAGAGCATTCGCTAGATATTGACAAGAGGTTCTTCATTGGTAAAGCTATGAATTCATTTATACAGGTCCACTCCTGCATCATTAAAATTGAACAATTGCTTGCTGATTTAATCTAGAGCTGGATAATGGGTCGGTTTGGGTTGACCAATTTAATAAACAGGCCAATTTCGTGTTAGCCTTGAAAATGGTTTAAATTTACAAAAATTGAAAAATAACATGTTTTTCAACATAACGGTCAAATCGTGATAACTTCGGGTCAAAATCGGTTTAGTTCATGTGGGGTTTGTGTTTTTTTTAGTAATTTTAGGTTGGGTTCGTGTTTGGTTATCGTATCGGATCAGATTTTTCCAACTCTAAATTTTAATCGCAGTAATACCCTCCCGGCTTTCTTTTTAATCACATGACACAATTTGAGTATTTTTTTAAACAAGGCTGTGATCTACAACCACAGTCACAGCCTTCAAAGTCCAAATATCATAGAACCTTATGCAAGAACTATTTTTGAATTTGGGGAATATGGATTCTATTTTTGAACTTGTGATTATGGATTTGTTCCTCAACTCGGCGCCGAGTGTCATTTATTGACTAATCGAGGAAATCATTCTCTTTGCATGAGCTCAAGCTACTTCAAATGTGCTTTTTCTCAATACAAGTAGTCAAAGATGACTAAAATCGCCTATTTTTATTCTCCCTTTACGCTGTTAGGTTTATAAGTTAACCCCTACGATTAGACCTGTTAATTTAGGCAGGTGGATTAAATGCGGGTTGGTCTATTCTAAACTCGAGTTTGAAAATGTTACACCCTAATTCTAAAGTCTCGGGTTTGGGTTAGATTCAATGAGTTAGAAGTATTTTTTTACTAATTTTTTTTCTCTTTCATATATTATAAGAACTGATGTAATTTAAAAAAATAAAATAAAAATCTAGCTCCAAAACTTTAAACTTTAATTTTTTAAGCTAGTTTTAGATGTTATTTTATTGAATCTAAGACTTTTTTACTTTTTAGATCATATTTTCTCACCAAGAGAATAAAGAAAAAAAAAGAAAAAAAAGAAAATTGCATATACATATAACTAAAATTCCTACGAAATATTCCTGATGATGTTGGTATCATCTGTCCGATGGAGATGACCAACCACATGCAATTCCATTTTGGCCTAAATATACTACTTTAAACAGTGACACAATGGCTTAATTAGAAAAGATAGTTTGCCATAAAAAAAGGCCAAATAATTTTAGCGGTAACGTGTCACAACTCACAATGAAGATGTTTTAGTGATAGACTAGAGTAACGGATAGGGAAGAAATATGTGAATTTTAAAAGAGGGTGGAAACATAAGAATTCTTTTTTCAATTAAGATTTGAACTCATTAATAGGTAAAAAGTTGGCACATATATTGGATAAATAGAATGTTTGCATATATATACACACACAGATATATATATATATATATATATATATATATATATATATATATATATATATATACACACACACACACACA
>JACYFF010031958.1:14565786-14581828 GCA_017589665.1 Selenicereus undatus | reverse complement strand
TGTGTGTGTGTGTGTGTGTGTGTGTGTGTGCATACAAGTAGGTCAACCTATATTAATTTTTTTTGACAAAAATAAATAAAATTATAAGAGTATTAAGTGTCTCTTCTAAAATTGATGCTCTATTTAGGAATGTCGGGAAAGCCTTGTGAAATTAGCCCCTTTGACTATGAAAGAAAATGAGTTGGAAGGACACAAGTCTTCCTAATCATTGACACATAAACATTCAAAAGTAAAAAAAAAAAAAGGAGGATTTGAGGAGGAACGAGGAACAAAAAAGAACAGGAAAGGAAAGAAAAGAACAAAAAGACCGGAAGATTGCTCGAATAGTGGGGGAAGAGAGAGACAGAGACAGAGACAGAGACAGAGAGAGGGAGAAGAAGAGGAGGAGCAAGAGAAACGTTGCTCAACCACTATGCCGAGGCCTTGGCAAAGACGGCATTGGCAATTCAATCGATTTGGTATGTTATTCAACTTTGAATTCTCGTACTTTTTTGTTTGATTTCCATAAATTTGAGGGGGGTTTTCAAACTATGATTTTGGGATTTACTGATCTGCAGCTGGTTTAGGGTTTAACAGGTAACAACTTTTGCTCTGCTTCCTGTTTTGGATCATTTTCAATTTTGGGAACATGTACCAGAAACTATGATGTCTGTTTTTTATCTACTCCAGTTGTGATAATTCTGTAGTTTACTGAAATTTTGAATTTGGGATTTATGGAACGAACTATGGGTTTGCTATTCCTCTTGTTTTTCATTGAATTAGCGGAGAGGGAAGGGTTCTGATTGCTAATTTGGATCCAATTTTTGGTGATAACATCCAATGATGCTGCACAACGTTACCGGACGGAGATGGGGTTGTAATTTTTTTTGGCTGAAGTTATTTATTTTTGACAATTTTAGAATTTTGTGTATTGATACTCAGTAAAGGTATTTGCTTGATTTAGTCAAATTTTCTTCTCAGTTTTATCGTGCAGTCATGTGCCTGAGGACCTGTGGTTTTGGTGCATAATTCTGTGCACACTCTAATATAGCTGCATTATATATTTAGAAATTTGAAGTTACTATAGTAAAGCAAAATATAATTAACTTGAAGCTTTTGAGCTCATAATTTTGCTGCCTTTTTGGTCTGTGTAAATCTTGGCTTAAGTTTCTAATTGAGGATAATTAAAAACAATTTCAGTTTCCCTTTATTCTTCCCTTTCACAGTTAGCTTTTTTTTTAAAAAAATTGACTATTAGTAGCAAGTATTATGCATCATGAACTCATTTAAATAATCATGCAAGAAAATCAACATTTCTTTCCATTGATGGAGGAATATCATAGATGTCTGGCGACATATGGATTCAGTGATAGGTGACAAATCCTGCTAGGTTTGGGTTGGTCTTGAATATTTCAGACATGGGAATGTCAATTGACATTGTAGCAGTGTAGCACGTGGAGTTGGTATTTTATCAAGGGCCAGAATATTAGGTTATGGTGCTTGGATGTCCACATCCTGCATTCACTCATTCAACAAGGAAGAATTTTGAACAATTATCTGTTCAGGTTTTTAAGATTCACATGGAAGGTTCTAACTTACCGGAGATGTAACTTCAAAGGTAAAGCCTTCTGGGGAAGTTCACTTCGTTAAGTTCTATGGCACCGTAAAATTGTGCCAATGTCAAATAGAGACTACCTTTCATTATAATACTTTGTATCGAGAACTTCAGTGCTTCACAGGCCTGTAAACCCCCCTCCCCCAAAGTGTGGAATCTACCTCTGTGCTCAAGAATTCAATGAGGCTTGCAGAGCCTTGGCTATGCTGAGTTGGGTAGGCTTCCACCTTGCTGAGCCTCATGCCTGGGAGTGAGCTGTTTTCATAATTGTGGTTACATATTCCAAATGGTGTTGCAGAGCTGGACATAATCTGTTGTGTTGCGGGTTGCATTTTCCTTATGGGATTTGGCCTTGGGTTGCTTGGTTGCTCCTTGAGTTTGAGTGGCATGTGTGAAGTTCAAACTCTTGCTGTTAAGTTTGGGACAGTTACTTTGGATGAACGCCAAAATGGCAACCCTTGAGAGTTTGAGCAGCATCTTGAAGTTCACAGTCTTGTTGGCTTTAGAGGATTTCTGCGGGAGGAAGGTTGAGAAGAAAGCAATGATGATGACTCATGCTACTTTGGGTTGATTGGAAAGTAATGAAGGTTTACTCATGGGTGATGAATGCCAATCCTTGTCACTAAGGGCAAGTGCATCAAAATCTTGTTCATTGGGATGGGGCCTTCTTTTTATCCTGTTTGATACTATATGTTATGTAGATAACCCCAGCGAGACTGTAGTTAGTGAGTTCTTTTTAGATGCGTGCTATGCATCGTTGTCGTTTTTTCTTTTTTCTCCATATGTTATATGCAAATATATCCCCTTTGCTATCAAAAGCATATAAATGCCCCCTACGTGGAGTGTGTGTGTGTCACAGTGGAAGGGATGACAAGATGTACATATCTTGTCTTGAATTGCAGATAAGCTCGTCCTGTTAGACCCTTGATTTTAAAAGCATTGGCTATATGCTATTCCCCTGCAAATGAAAAACAGATAATTTATTGAGGCATTTTACTTTAGTTCACTGCAATTAAAGTTTGAAAACAACTCCTAGCGCTTTCATAGGGTCTAGGGCTTAGATTAAAAAAGCCCGAGGCGCAAAAGGTCCTAGGGCCCCGGGCGCAGGCTTCGAGGCGAAGGCGCGGGCTTTGTAGACGCGAGACACACTTTTACTAAAAAATGCTTGAAAATCATTCCAAAACCATATTTCTTCTAAAATCAACTAGATAATGGCATCAAATAAATGATTTTCACCAGAAAAAAAAGAGAATCAATTAAACACGACAAAACACAAATAAAGCATTAAACATAGCTCAATTAGATTACTATAAATTGAATCCCAAAAACATAACACATGCTGCCAACATGCCAGGAAGAGAGAGAGAGAGAGAGAAAGAGAGTCAGAGAAAGAGAGAGAGAGAGAGAGAGAGAGAGAGAGAGAGATTAAGAAGCACAAAAAAAAGGTAAGGGCTCGGTACAATTGTAGCATTGGAGGAGGCACCATTTCCGACCTCCTTGAAGCTGCAAAAGAACAAAAGGAAACAAAGAAAAACCTTCTATGGTTGTCCAATAACTGAGGAGAAGGATGGAGAAGGAAGTCTAAAAGAAGACAGAAGAACAAAGCATTTACTAGATTGTTGTCACCACGGTTAGGGTTTCTAGCTCCAAACTCATGTTCAGTAGTAGCAATATGTTTCGTTTACTTTTAGTAACATCTTGATTGAAAGGCTTCCACAAACAAAAAGAGGGGTCGAGGCCGCTTAAAGTTTTTTTTCTTTTTTTTCCCCAATGGTTTGTTATGATCTATAAAGCGCGGGCTTTGTGGGCTTTGGGCCTCAGTCTGAAGCCCAAAAAAGCCCAAAAAAGCGCGGGCTTTAAGAATGGGCTGAGCTTGACCCATTCCAAGGCGCAAGAGGGTGGGCTTCGGGCTTTTGTGAGCCTAGGCGCGCCCCGGGCGCGCTTTTTTAAACACAGGTCTAGGGAGATCTAGTAGGCAACCTTACCTATGCAAGCATTCATACCACCCGAGAGACCGATTCCAAGAAGAGGCACAAAAAATTTTGAGAAAACATTTTTGAAGTTTGAATTCGTTTGAAGCACAAAGGGTAATATAAACGATAAATGCTTAATATAAATAGGTTAGACAATAATATCACGTGCGAGGATTATGATACTACTGGCATACAAAAGCGCAAATACAGTAGAAGCCAATACGACACATCAACGATCCCTATTTGTTCAGTAGCCAAAGCAAGGGCAAGAAGCAAGATACTTAAGGTTTGCAACCTTAATCGTAAACTTTCACAAGCTCCTACCTTGAAACATGCCCTGTGTAAGTTGTAAATAATTCATATTGTGTTTAATTACAATTACAATATGAAATAAAATCTAAAAATGAACTATTCAGGTGCTCGAAGGTAGACAAAATAATCTATCCTTTTGGCCGGGGGGGGGGGGGGGTCTGGCTCATTGATCTGATTATGGGTCATTGACCTCATGGGTTTTTCTGTTTAGGCCTCTTTTGGGTTTCAGATGATCTTCTGCTCGTCTCATCTTTGCTGTATAATGAAAATTGTCGCTTCATAATTTGCTGACTGCATTTCTGCTAGTGAGGCTATTATTTTTGGCAGTTTGCTTGACCATGTGCTGTTTGGCTGCATATGCTTTCCTTCTTCTGTAAATAAACTTATTAATTTATTTTGCAGGTCAATATTTAGTCATGGATTCTTGGTTTCAAAACCTTTGTGTGGTGTAGTTTGCAATTCCAGTTATAATCTCTTTTGTAGCAGCAGCGGAATTTTGGTTGAGTCGAAGTGCTGATGCAAATCAAAGGTCAATTTCTAATAAAGACGTCCTGTGTTAAGCGATTTCCAAGTTCCTGTGTGGACCACAGGACTAAGTAGCCAAGACTAAAAAAATTCTTGCTTCTTTTTGCAATGTCAAAAGACTCCTATGATCTGCATACAAGGAGTTCAGCAGGTTAGTTTCTTGATATTTCCCTATAATTTGGATTTTATTCAGTTTTATTTCTTTCTGTTTATATTTAGTCATGATGTTCTTTTTTTTGGGGGGGGGGGGGGGCAGAGACTGATCAATAACCTACTCAACATAAAAAGAAACTCTAACATCAAAATGTTGGCATTTACTCAGCATTCTGTTGGTTGGGATGATCGCCATGAGTATGCTTCTGCCATTGTCTTGTTTGCTTGTATTGCTTAGTGTTTTAATGAACTTACTGTTCAGACAATGGTCCTCTGCAAAGTTCTGATATGTCTAAAGCAATGTGTTCATAAACATGTGCAGCCTGCACAGTTTCGTTTTTCTTGTGCCCATGCTTCTTAGGGGCCATTCGATTGTGATGGATCAACATTGGGGCAGGGAATATAGTTCCTGTTGGCATTTGGTTGGTGTTTTTTTTTTTCTTTAATTCCGCTACCCCCACATGGTGTAATGAAGTTCCCTAAGACCCTCTATAGGCATCCCCCTCAATGACCTATCAACTCCCCCACCGTCTTCTCTCTCTCTCTCTCTCTCTCGCTCGTCGCTCGCTCTCTCTTCCTTGCCTAACCGCCAAAATCACCATGCAGTCCATAGACTCTCTATTACTGCGTACGCCTGTCCCACCAGCCTATACTGTACCACTACTGGACAATTTACCAGCCAACATGTTCCAGTGTTCCCTGTGGTCCGAGAATGCCCGTATTTTGCGGATGCTACTCATGAGGGGAGGTAGAGAGAGAACTTTTGCCAGCGTCCCTTCTTTGTGACCATTGTTCTCTTTTTAAATGTTGGTTTTGTGTGTGCTTGTGTGTATATGAGCGCATGTTTGTATGCACAAAGGAGGGGTTAGTTTTATGCAACCATAGATCTACAATCGAGTCGTAAAAAGATTGTTTCTATTGGGCTCTACATTAAAAAGGGCATCAATTGTCTATTGCTCAACAAAAAAATCGAGGGAATTTTAATTTGACATTTCACTTTGGTCATTTATAATCCAAAGATGAAAGGGAAGTGACTTTTTCGGTGGCTTGGAAATTAGTCAGCCTCTATTCAATGCAATAAAGCTATAATATCAGAGCAAAGTGTGGTTGGAGTATTTGTCTTGTTTGATAAAGTGAATTTTTGTTTAGAGACCAACGAGGTTGGATGCAAACTAAGTAACCCATTAGAAACTAATTATAACCCATGAAATGGCTGTTAACAAACTCAAGAGCTCCTAACAAAGAAGAAAGAAAGTGAACTATTATCTGAAAAAATACAAAGTTGATGCAGTTAAGGTTCGTCCGCAGTCAAAGCGCACTCTACTCTACCCAAATTATCTAAGAGGAGGCATAAGGAATAATTATTCTCACTTTAGTATACTTTTCTGCTGAAGAGCCCATCCTAAGCCGATAGGCAATGTTGGTAGATTTGACATCCATGGGAAACTGAAGCTATGAAAAACTAACCTGAAACAATGGTAGCATGATTCGTAAATTCGAATTCGCTTTCAGGTGAAACTCCTATTACAGATCCTCTATGTTAATCTATCATTGTGAGGCTTTGCAAACACACTGCAGTTTACAAGTTGTCACTGCCAAATTAGCTTCCCAGTAAACTTGTTAAACTGAATTTAGAGAACTGGGGGAGGATGGATAGAAGCTTTTCAGGGTTGGAGAGCTAGATTTGATTGAAAATTTTCTAGAATCAGGACCCCTATCTAACCTTGTTTGCAGAAGAGCCCCTTAAAGAGAACCTGTTAAGTACCTAAGTTTATTGCAGAAATGAACATGATAGCCACTTTCACAAAAGGAATTATGATTAAAAAAAGGGAGATTGAAGACCACAGTAGGAATTCTGCTACAATAGTGCGAAGAGAAGATACACATGCAACATCTAGAGCATAAAGGAGAGAAAAAGGGCCTGTCAAAGCGCTATGATCATACGTGATACTGGAGAAACTGAGGCAAGAAGCAGACCTTGTAAGAGATATGGGGGAGTGAAATATTTAACTCATTGGTATTGAGTTTAGTTGTCAACTTGGAAGTGGGAAAAAGTTTAGGCTCCTATTCGGTGTTGTATGGAGATAGCCGGATACAATCAGAAAAGTTGGGATTCTTTGTTAATTGCTTTAGCATATTAATAAGGGGAAGAATAGCGAAGAAAAAGGATGGGATAAAGGAACCCATGTTTTATAAGGAAAAAGAATAATTATGTATCTCATGGTCAGAATGTTGGATGCAAAGCTAGCATACTATGCGAAAGGATCACACCTCAAATGTGGAAACTATAGAAAAACTCTAAAACATCAAAAGAAGAATGACAAAAGTTCCCTGATCACAAAATTGGAGTCTTGTTTAGATTATCTTTAAAGCTTTGAAAGAGCGTCTCCACTTTGTCAAAGACTCTTGTATCTCTCTCACTCCATGAAATTCTTCTTCTTAGCTTCCCTACACTAAAACAAAAAGAACCCCTCCAAGGCAAGGCTGGTTCTTGATAGAGTTTGCGGTAACCAAGAAACACCCAAGCAACTAAAGACTAGCTACCATGGAGCTCTTGCAAAATGACAATGAAGCGGCTACTCATCAGGAGATCCAAAATCTATTTTGCCAAGATTTTCCCCTCTTGTGTGAATTATTGCACGTCAAATACTCCCACAGGATGCTTCCCAACTAAAAACTGAAACGTTTAAAGGAGCCAAACACTTCCATATGAGCTTCCAAGGGAACGCTTGTTTATTAGTCAAAATATACATGCATTTTGGGATTGCATAATTATTGACTAGAAATTCACCCTGACCCCCGCCCCCCCTTTTTGAAAGAGGCTTTTTATGTGTGGAAATGATTGAATTGTTGAGGTGAAAGTGCATGGGAAGATGCTGTTTCTCATTTTACTAGTATTATTGTACATCTGTCAAGTTTTAGGAGGTATCCTTTGCCCTTAAGGCCACACAAATATATTACTTTTCCTTCGACTCACAGTTAGGCTCATGGATGGCAATGAAAAAATCTGCTTCAGAGCTGCATAAGCTTACCATGACAATGTACATTTACCTTGTTTTCGAGGTATTCATCTTGCTCAAACTTTGTGAAAAGAGAAAGGCGCACGCAGATACATGTCATCTATTGCATTGAGGCAATGGTTATTGTTTAGTGCTTGAGAAATTGGTTTTACCAAATTTTTAAAGGGTTGTCTCTCTGGTATGCAGAAATGCAGGTCATAGTTTGTTTGAGATTTGAGAATAAAACTGGATTTTGAACAACACCACAGTTATTATTTTGGTTGGCAGTCTCCGAGTTTGCAATGTTTCTTCTGTTTCTATTCATTTTGGAACCCTCTTGCTACTTTTATTGTTGACTTGGTTGTGATGATCGAGTCCTGTACTGCTCCCTGTTGTCGCGACTGGGGTTGATATTTAATCAGCTGTTTGTTTCATGGGAAAGAACCAAGCGTTTATCTTTGTGAGGTCTAAATTAAGTCAGGATCCTCTCTTTGTTTCTCCTTATTTATCCTTCTATAGTATATTATAGCACTTTTTATCAAGAGGAGACATTATCCAGTTCAAGAAAATTGTGTTCCAGGTTACAGTTTTGAAGCACTGCACTTACTGGGTTGTGATGGTTAAAGGATAAAAGGGGTTTTCTTGTTTAGTTTTCCATTCTTATGGACTAGCATGTCTTTGACATGTGATGTTGCATCATTTTGTTCAAGTTTATCATTGCTTGAAATTTGTAATTGATCTCTGATGTCATATGTATTAAATTGATAACAGGCATCTCCCCTGACGAGGAGTCCATTGGGTCTGGAACAAAGAGGTCTAGTGCATCATCAAGTAGTAGGTCTCGAGAACGGAAGGAGTTTCTGCGTAGATTTGTGGACAGTCGAGTTTTTAAATCTAATCTGGAGAGCTGGTTTGAAGAAATATCAGATAATTCAGGAATAGAGTCCTTTGACACACCTTTTGAGCTGGTAGAACTTCAAAAATTTGATTATGCCTTAGAAGGAATATGCTTCCAGCAACTTATCCGGATGCCCAGTGCTATATATGCTTCAACATCTGATAGTGCTGAAGCTACAGCTTATCTTGCCATAGAGGATTTCCTGCATGCATGTGTGAAGGGTTTGTGGGAAGCATTTTGGAGTGAGGGGGAGCCATTACCATTCTATGTAGCATGCCTCTGCAATGAGAATATGAAATTCTACCAGGCTGAAAGGGCAATTGCTAATGGTAGGCTCGGAGGTCTCTGTGCAGCGGCCATTTTGCTTAAGAATGCCAGGCATCCGCATGGGAAGTGGCAGGAAGTTCTTGAGCTTGCCCTATTGACGCCTTATATTGGAACCCTTGCTGTGGATGGGGCGCGGCTTCCCCCTCTGTCCATCTTAGGTGATGCTCTATATTTTGCTGTTCGAATAATGTTGTCTCGAAGCCTAAGCAAGGCGGGTTTTTATCAAAGTCCAAGCCCCGTGTTTGTGCTTCTGGTTGATTCCCAATGTGCTGGTGTGATAAAAGTTGAAGGGGATGTGAACAAGTTAAATTTTAATGCAAATAATGTATATGAATGTGCAGCAGAATGGATAAAACATCATTCCCATATTTCCATGTCTCCAATTGACAGGATATGGAACAAGCTTGGAAATGCTAACTGGGGAGACATAGGCGCTCTTCAGGTGCTTTTTGCTACTTATCATTCTATCCTCCAGTTGGCAGGAGCACCCAAGCATTCTATTGAAGACTTGGCTGCTGATCACAGTTCCCGGCTTCAAGCAAGAAGGATAGAGAGACAACTTGCAGACACCACCGTGAATGGACATGGCTTATTCCGTTATCAACAGAGGCATGGTTCCCCAGAAATTAAAGAAATTCAAGAAGATTTCAATCAAGTGGAGCAAGATGAGCAGATGAAGCTGGAAGTTGGGTCAGTCTTGTGGGTGGAGGATTCTAACAATAAGAAAGGCTATCAGATTTGTGAAATCCGCAATGATGGCGAACTTCTCTATTACATAGCAAGTGCTCCTGAGGATCCCCAAAAAGCTCTGTTTTTATACATTGGTTCTCCTCCCTCTCAGGTGGAGCCTGCTTGGGAGGACATGAATCTGTGGTACCATGTTCAGAGGCAAACTAAGGTACTGACAATAATGAAGCAGAAAGGTGTATCAAGCAAGTACGTGCCTCAATTGATTGTGTCTGGTAGGATAACTCACTCGGGTCACTGTCGAAGATTAAGCTCAGGTCTGGATTGTGATCACCCATGGTGTGGGACACCTGTCCTGGTGACTAGCCCTGTTGGAGAAACTCTAACTGATATAGTCAGGAGTGGCCGCCTTAGCTCAGATGAGGCTATCAAGTGTTGCCATGACTGCTTGTCAGCATTGTCAGATGCTGCTGCTTTCAACATCCGACATGGTGACATTCGCCCGGAAAATGTGATTTATGTCACCTCAGGTGTGAGCCATCCGTACTTTGTCTTGATTGGGTGGGGCCATGCTGTCCTAGAAGAAAGAGACCGGCCCACTATGAATCTTCACTTTTCTTCCACTTATGCCCTTCAAGAGGGTAAGTTGTGCTCGGCATCAGATGCAGAGAGCCTTGTTTACATGCTTTACTTTTGTGCCGGAGGAGAGTTGCCCGAGTTGGATTCGGTTGAGGGGGCACTGCAGTGGAGGGAGAGGGCTTGGTCAAGGAGGTTGATACAACAGAAACTAGGAGATATCTCTGCCGTCCTGAAAGCTTTTGCTGACTATGTTGACAGTCTTTGTGGGACCCCCTATCCTATGGACTATGGCATCTGGTTGAGACGGTTAAGAAGACACATTCGTGAGGATGATCACGGCAAGGATGTGGACTTGTCCGGTTAGTCTACCCGTAGGGATCTTCCGGATCTTTTCACTCGTCATGATTTGAATCAGATTTTTGCAATTTTTGGACGCTTGCATTTTATGGGATACCATGGTGCAGTTTGATTCTGTGAAGAATTTGGTATCTGTTCTTTGGGCACCATGACAATCAGCTTACACGCCCCCAGCTTTACCCCAGAGGGGGTTCGGTAATTAGCTTAACTAATTATGGGTATCGCAACCTGAGTTCTTTTTTGTATTAAATTTAAGTGATTTGTAATTCTTCTGTAAAGGGAAGGCACAATCATCCTGTCTAGATTCTGGGTTTTTTGCTGCTTGTAATAGATAGAGTTTGTTTTACCAGCAAGAGGAAATTGAAAGGGTCCATATATGGAGATGACAAATCTGTGCGTAAATGGTCCGCATTTTTTTCTTTCCCAGCAACTTCTGAATCCGGGATTTGCGATTTCGTGATTCAAATTGCCAAGTCGGGAGAGTCTGTATTACGTTGTGCTGTCCTCACGCATTTTGCTGCAGTTGTAGGGTTTCTTTTTTTTCGGTTTTTTTTTTTTTTTTTTTGAAGTGCAGTTGTGGCGCATTGACAGGCTTGACTGGTGCTTATTCTTTGTTGTAACGAGTAGAAAACAGTGCGAAGCATTAATGTATTTATTTTCTTTTTTAAAATTCATGGGGCGATTTGAGTGATGATGAAAAGACTTGAGAGAGAAAAACACATTCATCAATGTTATGTTCCTACTATTGATTTGTACGCATTATAAAAACTATGTAACAAAATCAGCTTCAAGAAATTGCATAATTGAGAAATAAATACTATCCAAAATGCAATGTAAATTCTCATCACTTACAACAAGTGTTTTTTTGAGGGGAATTAATACTATTGGGCTGCTGTTTATGTTTATGGTCTTAAAAGAAATTTATGTCTTCCTATAAAGTCAACATATCAATTGGTAAACTAAGAGTCTGTTATTCTACCGATGAAATCTTAACTAAGCAGTAAAGATTGAGGTCGTGCGTATATCAGGTCTCAGGTTCGATTCTCCATTTCTCCATTGTATTGTACTGCCTCATTTGAATAAAAAAAAAAAAGTTCGTTATTCTTGCAACGGGAGATATAATTTGTTAAGCTTTTTTGCAATATGAATGGGTAACTTATCGACTACTTCTATTATATTTTCAATACACGTAAATGGAAGTTCACACTAAAGAAATATCTTGGAAAAAAAAAAGTAAGCCAATAATGAAAGAGCAATAAATAAAGATGAAGGTAAAAAGGAGAGAATAGAAGGTAGATGTTTTCTCTTTTAAAAAAAAATTGTTTTTTGAAATGTTAAGTTTTGTGATCATTGGATTCTTAAGTTGGATACATATAATAAAACTAAGATATAACTAAGATATTACAAAAATATCAGTCCATCAATAGCCCATAAAGAACCCAAAAAAAGCCTAATTAAAAGTTTGAAGTAATAGAAAATAAAATATAGTGAATGACCTTAAACAAGTAATTAATTATTCATATGATTATTGAAATTTCCCTATGTATTTTGTAGGGGTGGGCAACGGATCAAATCGGGCCGAACTGGGCCAGTCCATTAACAAATCAGGTCGGGCTGGGCCCAATACATTTGTTAATGGGCCAGATTGGGCTATGGGCCAGGTGAACCCGGCCCGCCCATGGTCCGTAAAGAAGTATTTTGAGTGAGTTAATTTTCCAACTAAAATCTCCATAATTTTTCAACCAAACTAAATTAGTCCAAATTCAAATTCAAAAAATACATAAGCAAACTAATAAATGGGTTGGGTTGAGTTGCTCATGGGCGACCCGCTTTGGGCCCATTTAAAAACGGAACAAACTTACTCCAAAAAATGGTATATAATAATTATTGTCTTGTATAAAGTATTAATAACAAACTTAACTAATTGGAACATGTAAAATGGCGTGTCAAGTAGGTTGAAAAAACTAATGGGTCACTAAACGAGCCGTTAATGGGTCATCCCAGTCCGACCGGTTAATATGCCTTAATAGGCTGGCCCAATATTGACCCAGTCCATTATTAACCCGACCTATTATTAGCCTTATTTTAAACGGGTCGACCGCTTAACCCAATAGATACCTGGTCCATTGCTCATCCCTCGTATTTTGTTTTGCAATGTCTATTAAAAATTCTTAATTATGTAAGATCTAATATACTAAAAAATATTGATAGGACATATAGAGTAGCTTTTCCTTCATATCTTCCGAGATCAAAGTAGAATGCATACCCCTTATCTAATTTGCGCTTATTAACCATTCAAAGCATTTTATTTTCTTTTTTCTTTTTGGTAAAAAAGGACTGCATAGGCCATTAGGCCTCTATCACTTGATTTGCTTCAATTGGTCAGATTTTGTTTTATTTTATTTTTTGGGTGAGAACTTGGCCAGAAATTTTAATTGCACGGTTTTTTGTCCCCACTTTCCCCCATGTTTTGCTTTTTCATATGCTTCTTCTTCGAATCGATCAATTTTTTTAAATAGTATCCCATTTTTTCTGATAAATTGATAGGTAAAATCGAATATATGTACTATAAGGCATTCAAGCATAATACAAAGAAATAGATATAGGCAACATTACATGTAGAAAGAGACAGGAGTGAAAAGAGACGCATTAGACTTTTATATCTTTCATATTAGCAAGAATATAGAAGTTCTTTTTTTTACATACTATTAGAATATAATTTAATGTTGTAATTTTTTTGGGTGGGGGGGGGGGGAGACAGAAAATAGGGTAGGAGGGGACATGGGAATTACAATTTCCCTATAGCTCTATTCTCACCATTTTAGCCTTCGTAAGGAGTGAAATAATATTTGTTTCATGGATAAGTACAGGAGAAATAAATTTAACATCAGGGAACAAATAGATAAAATAAGACTTATACAATTGTACAATAATTGAGATTTTAGCTTATTATATGATACAGATGGATTGATTTGTCTTTTTAAGATTTGTAATGCTAATAAGCACTTGTGAGATTGGGAGCTAATGACTTAGGGAATTTGCTAGACATCTTTTTACGACGTCAGTGATAAGAATGATGACTGAAAAAAAAATATCAAGTGCTTCCAGCAAGCAATGGCATATTTTGCATTTGATTTGTTTTTATTCTGAAAAAGATTTTAGCTTATTATATAAGAATGATGACTGAAAAACTGAAAAAAATATCAACTGAAAAAACCCTAACCTTGATTCTGGTCCAGGCAGATTCCACTATGTACCAATGTCCAAATTCGTTTTTCAAATTCAGCAATGCAGAAGCAGATACTGGATGAAATAGCAAACAAAAAGAAGTATTAAATTTTAGCTAATAGAGTCGCTTGTGAATTTTAGGAAAGGTTACAAACCATAGCACCCTTTGAAGCAAATCATATCGATATGAACACCAAAGGAAAAAATTGACCCGCTTCAAAAGGATTTTAGAAAGGCCCCGAGCAACCTCTATTGTGAGGATCATAAATTAGAACCAATCATATGATCGAAACTCAATGTTTCATCCAGATTAAGTAAAAACAAAAATTGTTCAAATTATTATAGCGGGCGGGGATGAAACTAACTGAAAATTATATCTTTACCAAACTGCAATCAACTAACTTCCATAAAAAGGAGTAAAGAGAAGGGAGAGAAGGTTAAAGAACGCATCCTCAGGATAACCCTACTTGAATCCTCCAGGAACCTAGCAGAGTGACGCTTTATGAAATTAATGTTTGATTTCTCTCTCTAAACACTTATTGCTTCTTTTAGAAAAGGTGTTCTAAATCTCTCTTCTTCTCTCTCACTTTGTGGCACTCTAATGATTTTTCTTTGTCCCGTCAGCCTCCTTTTTATAGCTGTTGAGGAGGTTACGTGAATCACTCTAGGAAAGGGAGACTTATTCCTATTCTAGTTAATCTAAAAAGACTAACTTGATAAACTAGAAATTTAATTAATTAATAAAAATTAATTTAATTAGACAAGGAAATTTAGTTCTAGTGGGGGTTTGTCTAACTTAGTCTAACAAGAACGGGCCTCGACAAAGCAGAGGAAAGGAACCCGGGCAAGTTCTTTCTGTGAGGAACCCGACTGAGTTCGCACTGAGACTGGCCCATTGGGCCAGTTTCTCCCGCGGCCTTGACTTGCCGCTATTTTCTTTTGTTTACATTTGGGCTATCATTCTACTGGGCCCTTAACCATTCAAGTTGAGCTATTGTTTTCATCATTAAGCTTATCAAAATAAGATGTCATTTTTTAACGTCTACAATACCATTACTTATCTTTTTTCTTTTAGAGTAGTTATATAGCAGTGTTTAGTTGACAAATCCTAAATATGTGTTGCTCAATCCTTTCCATTTAGAAGGAAAAAGTGGGGAGGATATTTGTGGAGAAAAGCCTAAAAAGTTTTTTAGATTGCAATAATAGGAACCTATTGTCATAGGAATACGATGCATCTAGTAGTTGCATGTGTAATTGGAATATAGCTTTTTTTTTACCCTTTTTTCTTTATATCCAATCTAACTTTGTTATTTAATTATACTCTTAAATGATGCATATAATATATCCCAATATCACATAGTTTAACTGCGCAAAAATAAAATAAAATTTGCATGTTAAAGGTACAATTTTCAACGATACTTTTGTCATATTTTCACTTTTTTTAATCAAACTGTGCTATTCGTGTTACTACAAAACATTATGTGGACAATGTCAAAGAATTTTCATAATTCTGCCAAATTCCACTGCATTTCAAACGTCTAATCTTCAACTGTATTTTGTAGTTGCTCATATCTTATTTTACCATTACTATGTTGTATTTCACTTGTTTTAATAAATCTATGTTCTTATTGTAATTATATACAATATTATTACCAATATACCATAACTACAACTCTTGTTGTTGTTGTTAGTGTTGGTGGTGGTGTTGTCATCGGCGTTGTTCTTGTAAGACAATTTAGATTTTATTCCCATTACAATATTTCTAAAGTTCGTATCTGATCACATGTCTTCCACATCCTAAATAAAAATCGCATAACGTACCCTTCTATCCTTTTTTTTTTTGTTTGTTTGAAATGCTCTCAATCCCGTATGTGAATTTCCAATTCCCCTACATATTTATATTTTTTTCTTAATGTACTGTATAATTACTCTTAGTCCTATACATATTACATAAAATATCTTTTTATGTTGCAAAGAAAGTAGAGTATGGATTTAATTTTAAATCCTTTAACTTTTAATGAAATGATCTTTTATAACTCTACATGCATTCTATATTTCTATGCAATAACTAATAAGCCCAGTCACATTAATGATTTATGTGGTTGAATTTTCGATATTATAATAATCCTTCTTACATTGTACAATAATTCAACATGGGGTCAATGGTTGATCGCCCAAAAATAAATTTTATATTCTAACAAACATCAATCGTATAAGAAATAAATCTGTCCTCTCTACTATTCAAAACAATTTACAGGTTGTTTCACTACTAATGAATGTTGAGTGCTATTATATTCGACTAATAAAAGTTTTAGTATTTTATAATTCTTTTATAATGCAATTATTTTATCCGTAATTTTTTTTAGTCTGCACGCTCTGTGTGTAAATCAAACCTAGTATTATTATAATT
>JACYFF010031958.1:14499454-14523048 GCA_017589665.1 Selenicereus undatus | reverse complement strand
ATGGTCTAGAACCATGTGGGACAACCTAGAATAATCTCTAGGGAAGTTTAGAGGACTCCAGGGCATTCTGGAGTGTTCTGGAAGCGGACCGTGACACCTAGTAAACCTACTGAACATACATCACCATTCATTGATCATACCTACCCTATTTACTTACATTAACAACAATATGACAATGCCCAACAAAGCAAAAGCCAAGCAAGGAATTATCCACCCAACACATTTCCCTTATCCTTTCACTTTCAGTGCAAGCAACTATTCCTTCATTTACTTTGCTTTTTCTTCTACTTTAATCCTTTTAAGTTTCTCTTTGACAATCTTACTTTGTAACCTTGAGTACTCTTCCAATAGCATCCTCAACTGATTACATTCATCAACATTGATTTCTCTATTTCTGTCAGCCACCTCAATTCCCATCTTCTCTATTTGATCAAGCCTTTCTTGCAGAATCTTATTCTTCTCCATCAGGGTCATCCCTTGGTCCTTATCCCATTTGAAAAAGCCACAATCTTGTTGTACGTTATGACATAAATCCATATATATCTTTGTCATTTTTTAACACTAAACCAAATTTTGAAAAAAAAACCCTATTTTATTTCAGATTTCATTTTTCTTCAAAAATAAACAACCCAATAATTTCTTCCCTTTGTTTAACGGTCGCTTGCAAATATGATGAACAACTGCAACATCATGATAGCCACTTCATTTTTGAACCTAAAACCACCCCTTTTTGCCGAACTTGATTAGCCAACCATGGTTGAAGCTGTTCCCGACTTTCCCCTCACTTTTGCTTTTGTGGTTTACAGAAATTTTAGGAAAGGGAATGGAATAATTAAGGTTCGAAATCTTCGTTTTTTAAGAATAAAAGCTTAGTTTCTTTTTTTTTTTTTTGTTGGAATTGTTTCCCCTCAACAAAATGGTGAGATGTCATGCAACTTTGGCAAATATTTGAGCTTTGGCCAATCAACTGTCATATCGAATAAATCTAGCTCCACGTCTTCGAGCAACCAAGTCAAGCTACACTGAACTTGTTGTTAGTGTATTTACGTAAAACATGGTCAAAGGTTGGAATGTTCGCTGTAATTTTCTCAGGTTCGATTATTTTCGTGCATACCCCCAATAGTTCGGATTATTAGCGTCGATTTTCCCTATTTCTTTTTCGTTTTCTTTTTTATATTCAAAACCTCCTTATTTTTACTTGTCTCCACTTCCGATAAATTATGTCTCTAGGCCTATCGTATTAAGTAGGTTAGGAACTATAATACAACAACTAAATATTATAATAATAGAATGCGTGGACCATCATGTAAAATGAAATTAGTATTGCCCATTAGACAACACAACGATGACAAAATTATTTTCATTATAGCCTTGAGTGTTAATATTGACCAAACCCTTGTTTTTATTTTTGTTATAGAAAAGAAAAAATCATTGATAAAAAGTTGTATAGCAGTTTCTATTCTATTTTTGAATATTTATAATTAAGTTGCTTTATTAAAAGCTAAGTCTAAATGTTGCTTCTTTTTTGTGAAATTTCAGTACGATTGAATAAATTTGGCAATAAAGTTCATGCTCCCGTAACTTTTCCCACTTTTCATTAGACAACTTCAGACATTTTAGTCTATATGTACCTGCAAATTATTATATACATCCGAAAATATGTACTTTTGTTACCACATACATATACAATTGTCATTTTTCAACTGTGTATTTATCATATGAGCAGCTATTAACATATATGTTATTTATGTGACTTTCTGGAGGATATACTTCCGATTGTATGATATAATCTTTAGTTATGTACCCTACAAGTTTTAATTTCACGTAGAAAGGTCATTATATAATTTCAATTATATTTTCATTGTTATCATGAAAGCATGAACCACGTTCATATTGCAATCTACAAACTCTTAGGGTGTTTGGTAGGAGGGAAATCAACTATGTATAATTGAAAATATATAATGAAAATATAGAAGGTATTATGTATAATTGAAAATATATAATGAAAATATTTTGTTATTTTTATTTAATCTACCTTCTATATTACCTCATAATACAAATAGAACCTACCCAACTAAAGCTCGTCACCTTGAGGGACCCGACTATCTTTTCCTTAGCACCATGCAAAGCGTCACCAGCCGTCTTCTTTGTAGCTTCGTATCCACCTTTGATCTTCTCCTTAGCCCAGCCACTTTTCTCCCCGACCTCGGGCCCCTCCTCGGCCACCATCTTCGACCACCTCGAGGCCTCGTCCTTGGCATCCTTTGCCTTCTGGGTTGCAGCCTTCTTTGCCTCCTGGACCTTCTGGGCCATGGTCTCTTGGGCCTCCTTATCTTTTTGGGCTGCCGCCCTCATTTGTTTTTGGGCCTTTTCTTTTACTTCCTCGGCCTTTTCTGAGGCCTCTGGGGCTTGCTGTTGGGCCTTGTCCTTTACATCTTGGCCTTTTTCTACTGCCTCCTTTGTAATTTCTTGGGCTGTTTCCTTTGCTTCTCCGGCCTTGTCAGTTGCGTATTCCGTAGCCCCTAACCAAATTACAACATTTCAAAAAAAAAATAAAAAATTTGATGGACACCCAAAAAAATTCATAGAACCTTTTGTTAGAGATGTACGTTTGAATCATAAACATAACATCTAGACATCTTTTTATACACAAATAAAAAGAGGCAAATTAAAACTACATCAAAATACATACTAAGAGTAATAATACACTGAAAACATATTAAACCTTACCCTCCTCAGCAGCAACCGTAGCAGACTTAAGCTGCTGCGGTTGCCACTGTTGTTGGTTGAAACCGAGGCCCTTCGTAACCTTGTCTTTGAGCCAACTACGGTCCCGGCTTTCTCCATGGCCTCCTGACGAAGTTCACCACCGCTCGCTCTCACCCCCTCTGCGTCGCCCTTCACGGCCCTGTGCCCTCCACTCGCCATAGAGTAGTTTCCCTCCACAGCCACCACCACCACAACCGCCGCCAACATTATAAGCCTTGCTAACCCCATTAATTACTTTTATTTAAAAAGGGAAAAAAAAAACTCTCTCAGATAATACTCCTGCAAATTTGGTTACTTTCTTAAATATATATTCGTAAAGACGATATATATATGGAGTTCACGAAAGCCTACGTAAATAGAAAGCAAACACGTGCGGTTCTGTGATAAACATGATGTTATGAAAGCCATGCGGCCATGCCTATCCGCGTTTAGGACTTGACACGTGTTAGTAAAGGGGTACACCAAGTGTCAAGATGACAGTGTTTCTGGGTTCATGCTTTTGTGACACACTTCGTCACTTCTACCGCTAAATTTTTTTTTTCCCGCATTAGGCGTAATTAAGTATCATTATCAAACGGTGCTTTACTTGTTAATTTTAATTTTGGGAGGGGAAAAACTGGAAATTTTGAAGTTGGAAGGTGAACGAAATATCATACTCATATATTTGTAGAATCAATACTTAGTATAATTTGTAGTTGAGTAGTGATATATGTCTAGTTGTAAGACACTTTTAGATGTCTTACCTTATCATAAATTAACATGTTTTATGATCTAAAACTACAAATTTTTTAATGATTATATTTAATTATGAATTGCTAATCTTAAATATTTATCGGCTATACTGACAAAGTATTAAATGATACTTTAATCGCATTAACTCTATCCGTGAGTATATATGATACTTGTATTTTAGAAATGTGACAAATTATGGATAAAAAGATGATTTTATATAATTTATAAGTTGTAATACACTTCCACGATTCGATCGTTCCATTTTTTCGATTTAAAACCATAATAGTATGATTTTTTAGTCAAAACAAGATGCTTATAAAGTGTCTTGCCGCAAGACACTTATCATTTTACTTTGTAGTTATCATATATATAATTTCACAAATTTTTGTCCACTCTCAATCTTAAATAATACAGTTTCGGACAACAGAAAATTTCTAAGATTTTTGATATATGTCACTCCCAAAAAATTTCTAAAATAATTAATAAATTTTGTATTATCTTAAAAATACGAGTTACTCAACCATAAAAGGGCAGCCTAGTGCACAAGTATCTCACATTCACGCAAGGTATGGGGAAGGATCTTACCCCCAATGGATGAATTGTAGGCGGCCTAACTTGATTTTACCAGTGGCTGATTCCAAGGCTCGAACCCGTGACCTTTTTTGCTCCAAAACTACCCTTCAACAAGTTAGTCAACTATCTATGAAATATTTTCTTTTCCAAAGAAAGATTTTATATACCTAATTACAATTTGAAAGATTTTCTTTCCAACGAAGAAAAAGAGAACGATCAGTTATTATAATACATTATATAATATTACTAACACTACTCCCAATATTAGCAAAATTAATACATTATACTATAGCAAATTAAATGCTTAGGTTACGTATAATCTATTGTGCATTTTATTATTTTTGTACCAGTGCAATGCACTAGAAATCTCATAAGTTTCAAATTGTCATATATTTTAATGCGTTAGAAAATATTTACTTGATATTTTCTCCTATCTTGCATTCCTCAATAACTACTTGGGATTAAAAGTTTACTAATTACTTTACAAAAAAAAGTCATAAAAACTAAAAAGTATGATGTGGCTGCTAAATGAGTACGTTATTAAAATTCTTATAAACAATTACTACAATAAAAAAAAAACTTATGAAATTCTCCGTGCATCTATCACATGGCACCCAATTTAATGTATATTCCCCATACTAATACTATTAATTGAAGATTTTGTTCTGTTTCACAGATCACTGTTATAACTTCAGTTTCACTAATTAAAAGCCATTATCAAATCAACCGGCTTAGTAAAAGGAGAAAATGTTTAATAATTATACAAATATAAAAACTTTTAAAATAATTTAAGACACCAATTAAAAAAATAACAACTAAATAGTAAAATAAAACAACAGGTGTACATAAAATGATTCCAATTTTCAGGCTCAAGTAACTATTGTGATATGTAAACACGATAATGTCATCTACAAAAGAACTTTTTTTTTTTTTTAATCAATACGTACCAACTTATTAAGTCAAATTAAAGCAAAAGACAATCTAAGTTTCAAAATAATGGCCGGTGGCAAGTTTTAAGTTGAGGATCTGGTGATTCTGGTCAACGAAAGCGTGTTGTAAAATTAATACTGTTGCCATTGAAGAGGGCAAATAACGAGCAAGATTGTCAAGTACTTGTCACCATTAGCCAATCATTATCTAGTTGATATAGACATAATCCGCCGTTATGATCCGGATCACGTATGTTTGTTGAGCGGGTCAACTGGCTCAACCAATTAAGCCAGTCCGATCGAGTTAGATAGACGCAGGCCCAGAATTATACTATGGTTCACTCTTTGATCCTGTTTTATAAAATTAGGTCATGTTTTTTTCGTAGGTTCTTTTAGATTTATCAATTTCAATCTACTTCAACCAACTTCAATTCACCTGAAAAAAAATACCCACCTCAACTCACTTCAACCCACTTCAACTTACTTCAATCTACTTCAACCAATTTTAACCCACCTCTTCATAATTTTAACAATTTATAAAGTGTCATGTGAGATTTAATTATTTTTGCAAAGTAGTATGATTTGAAAATGGTGGAAATTTATAAGTAAATTAGGGTAAGTAAAAGGTTGAGGTAGGTTGAAGTAAGTTGAGGTGGGTTGAAGTAGGTTGAATTTTTTTAATGTCATAAATTGAACTTTAGTTGATGATGGAAGTGAGTTGAAGTAGGTTGAAGTGGATTTAAATATATTAAAGTAGGTTAAAATAGGTTGAAGTGGGTTGATGTTAGTGTTTTTAAATTTACCCATGAAAAAAAAGGACCGTATATAAAAAGTTGTCATCAATAAATTTCGTAACCCAAATCGTTAAAAATAATTGACAAGTTGTGTCAACCTCCAACTTTCAGAAAAATAGTTACAAAATTGTGAAATTACTATTTAACGAAAAAATGCACTAAAAATTACAATAACTTCATTAATTATCACACAAATTACATTCTTATTATTTTAACTCACTTCAACCCACCACAAAAAAATATACCAACTTCAACTCACTTCAACCTACTTTAACCTACTTCAATCTACTTCAACCCACCTCAAAAAAAAAAATACCAACTTCAACCCACCTCGACCCACCTCAACGAACTTCAACCCACTTCATCTTTTTATCCACCCCAATTTATCCCCCCCCCAAAACACAGACCCTTAGTTATTTGAATAACATGTGAATTGAATGCGTAGAATTTAAATTTGCTATATAGTGGGTTTATGAATTTTGTTAATAAAAGAATATGAATAATTTTAAAATATGACAATAATGAAGTGTAACTTTATGTTTCTTCTTTTCAAATGTAATTTAGAAGATTAAAAAAAAAACATTCTGAAATTTACAAGTGTAATCAAAATCTTTATCAAATTAAATAAATAGAACTTAGATTAGGAACATCTTGAAGTTCATGACATTAATAAGGGAACCTCTTGAAAAGAAGGCAAAAGTACACAATCAGATAAAACACATAAAATTTATGATAGTGATTACATAATTCAAACACTGACGTCATTGTGGGTACAAAAATATCAGCACCCATACATGTTTTGGCTTTTTGGGGGGGGGTGGTTGGATCGAAAAGCATAGAAAATTTATGATATAAAAGAAACTTTTCAAAGTCATCCCCCGCCTTTGAAAAATAAATAAAAACATGGATTAAGACCTACAAACTAATATATCATGAGCAGCCCGCCCCCACCACCCCCCCCCCCCCCCCAAAAAAAAAGAAGAAAAAAAAAAGAGAAAGCTCAAAGCCCATGATGTAAATGTGCTTATATGCTGTGGTCAAGACTTGTATGTTTACTATGCGTCATGACCAACAACTTAGATTTTTGCCGACTTGAAACTTGCATTATTGGAGGTTCACGGACGCGAATGTATCATTACAAGTAGCCTAAACTTAATTATTAATCACCCTACTTATTAATACGCCTATGAGTTTGTGAATGCTAATACATAAGCGTGTATATATACATATGTTGTTTCACGAGTTACGTGGCTCATATGCAATAATCATTTATATCCATAATATGATTTGAATTAAGATGTACTATGAATATGTATTTTATCAATGGCATTAATGCATCGTAAAATGATTAATGTTTTGTTATATGACACTCTTCTTTTTTTGGAAAAAGGGTAAATACATGGAAGCTTCGACGATCTTTCTCACAAGAGTTCTACCTAAGTTGTCATCTGCTAGAATAGTAGAGAAAGAAGAAGACCCACTAGAATCCCACAAAATTGGTTGGTGGGAAGTGTGGCCCATTTGCCACCAATCTGTTGTTCCATTTGCATCGTGGTAAATATGATGAATGATCATTACAAAAAAAGTGATTTTTACCAACATGGATAGTTCTGTTGTAATAACTACATTTACTGTTGGTAAAACCTTATAACAATAGATATTGATCTATTGCTAGATTGTTGGTAAAAAGAGGTGATGGTATTAGTTTTACCAAAAGATAATTGTAATCTGCCGCAATTTCTCCTTAAGACTAACAGAATGAATCTGTGGATGAATGTCATCGTGCGACCAACACAGACATAATATGTTGGTGATGGCCAGTGTTACTAATAGATGCTTCTGTTGGTACTAGATCAACTGGCGGCATAAATTTTTATAACGTATTGTATCTGTTGATAATTCTTTCTTTTTCCTGCTTTTTTAATATTGTCCAACAAGAAGATCTGTTGGTACTACTATATGCCGCTAAAAAAGAATTTCCATCAAGTTGCAATTTGTTGGTAATTCTGTTCTTTCCCACACCTTATGATTTGAAACATCTACTGCCAATAGTCCATCCATTCAAGTGGGAACTACTTTTTCCAACAAATACATCTACACAAAATCAAACCTATAGGTACAATAGTTATCGACAATAGAAGAATCAACCCAAACAAAAGCACAATGTTATTTACAAGTTTTCAAAAGTGCTATGCATTCACTAAAAGTTCATAACAAATAAGTACATAACTCCAACAATTGCTTCCATTGAAATTAAAGTCCAAACTATAAGTGCAAAATCATAAACATTACTTGGTCTACCTAAAAGATAAGTCAAGATAAAAGTTAACCACATAAGAGAACTCAAACTATAACTCATTATTTTGTTCTTGATCATCAATTTCTTCGGCATTTTCTTCTTCAAATGCATGACCATTTTCATTGTCATCATCAATATCCTCATCTTCCTCAAACGAAGAAAGAACATCCTCCGATATTCCCTATTAAACAAGCACAAAAGCATAAATCTTAAGAACAGGTAATAGAGAATATTTGTAATCATCTAATGACATTCTCCCTTAATAACATGATGTCAAATCTATCATAGAAAAGAGAACTAGAATGAGTTCATCATGACATCCAATTCAAAGACAAAGAAGGAATGACAAAAATACAATGGCAATGCTCCAGATCCACAAAAATAAAGTTAGTTTTAGCATGTTAAGAAGATCGATGTTCATACTAATACTACATTTGCACACAATAGCACGTCATCACTAGAAAACTATATGAAGTGCAAGACTCAGGTAGCGACCTATGGTCGCAGATGCTTGCTCTAATACCATCTGTGAGACCCCCAACTCTTAGGGTTAGAAGTATCAACAATTTCTTAAATTCTTACTTAAATTGTGGGGTGAAACGAACAGAATTTCAAATGAAAACTGACCATTTTTCAGGCTTAAAGCATTACATTAATTTCCTGCATTGAGTATAAATATAAAAGAACATAGAAATACGCTCAACAGCTACACCCTGAAGTCCACAACTCTATGGGTCACTCGCCCGGAGTATACCAAACATTAAACAATCAGCAAATGGGCTTATTCTATGACAGGAAGAGGAGACATGCACATGATGAAGATTGTTCGATTCAGCAATGGAAAAGATAACCAAATAAGGTCACAACGATTTACACCAAGTGAGCTGCAAATTATACCAAATAAGGTCATAACAATTTACACCAAGTGAGCTTCAAAATATGTCCAACTCATCAAGAACATCTATATTGCATGAATAAAATATATAGCACAATTCATTGCCTGCTAAAAGACATGCACACACAAATAAGACTTTCTAAGACAAAGACCGTTACTCTGCCCACTAGCTTAAAAAATAATTAAGTACTATAGAAATCGCAGTGATGAAACAAATAATAAAACATCTTATATAGGAATACCTGGTGTTTCAAAAGCACTTTCATCAAATTGGTGACATATTCAAGTTTATTCTCCAAACGTTCAATCTTCTCTTAACTTTCTTGTTGCTCTTGTTTGATTTTCCTTCTTTTAGTTTGTTCTTCCTCTAAAGCGCACCCTTTAGAGGTTGATCGAGGAACTTTGAACCCAATGCCAAAGGTCTTAGCATAACCATATTTGTCTTCTCCAACAACTTTTTTTTGAAAATTTCATCTCAAGTAGCATCATCACATGAATTTTCTTCAACGCGAGATAACTCATTTTCAATTGCTTTCTGCCATATTACACATTAGTAAAAAGAAATAAGATGAATAAGAACATTAAATAAAAACAAACACTCATACCTTTGTACTAGCTGAAGCATCATCAAGTTTTGTAGCTTTCTATGGTGCATGGGTCTTCAACTGTATTGTAAGTTTATATGTCTTGTTGCCTTTTTCCTAAAACGTATATAAAATACTAAATGAGTTACCAAAAATCAAAGTGAGCTATAGTATAAATAGGATATATATAATACCTCTTTTTCACGACGTACACATGCGAAAGTCTTTGTCCTTCCATAGTGATGCATTTTATTATTGCCCCGATTTTCAATTCCTCTTTTAGTCCTAGCCTAAATGAATAATTGACAAATCACATCATAATAGTTACATTATTTCAAAATAATTATAACTATAAATGTTCTTAAAGCACATAATTACCTTTCCCTTGTGTGATTCCCAAAACTGTACTAAGTTGGCCTATGTTTCAAGTGGTATGTGTTCCGGTCTTTTGGTAATTGCTTCATCATGACTTCTACCATCAAATAGTGCCACCTTTAACTTTCATTTATAGCTTCTCCAACAAACATGCATTTTCTCCATTGCCCATTTATGAGGCTCCTTTCCTTCGGGACAGTGAAATGAATGATGTACAATGGATACAAATAAAAAGAACCAATCAAGGCTTAAAATAAACTTAAAAGTCATATTTTTACTTTGAAATCCACGCACACACGCAGAGCTTGGTGTAAAAATCAGAGTGCAGAGGTTCAACTTTGAAAGGAATGTAATATATATTGAGACATATATATACCTTCACCTCTGCCCACACTAAAGCTTTTTTCTCTTGTTCAATTTTCCTCCAATCAATACAATCAAGTGGTAGTCTTCTAGGGTCTCGTGCAAGACACCCAATCATGGAAGACATTTGTCTATGAGAATTACTTATAGGTTGAAGTTGTTCGTTCACATCGACAAACACAGAGTTCTTCAAAACCTTTATCTGATTAGGTCCACGACCATTCTCATTCTTTTCCTTGGTTGCTTATATGCGCCTTCTACTTGTGGTGTTGTGACCACCTCTAGTCGATGATTCACCTCCCATATCATGATTTGCTTCACTTTCTCCACGCTCGAATAAGTTTGAATTGACCTCTCCTATGATGTCACAAAAGCAAGTGAGTGTTATATATGACAATTATAGAAAATAAATGAAATATAATTACAAAAATAGGAATTGAACTTAGACATAAAAGTAACATATGCACAAGAAGTGCATGACTTACTTCTAGGAACCTCTCTGCTGTCTCTGGGTTCTAAGCTCATGTCACCATTGTTGACATGTGAATCGGCATGCTTTGAGAGCTCCACAGATAGAATGGTATGACTTGGACTACAACGTAGCTCTTGTAAAAGTGGTAAACAAAATAACATTAGAAAATTATAAGTAAAAAAAATAACATAGTACAAGAGGAGCATTTTCCGTCACCGTACGACCACTGAAAACATTGTTGTTTTGGGTCTCCAATTGTCTTCTTTTCTCTAAACTTCCCGCCAAGTGTTTTTTCACTAATAGTATAGGAAGAAATAAACATAATTAAACTTTACACTCCATTATTATTTCTATATAAATACTATTTTAGAACCTTTATAATTTAAGACTTACCAATACTATTAAGCAACATGGACCATCTAACAATAGCCATTTCCTCATCACTTTGATTAATTCTTATGCTTTTGTACTCTCCTAGTTAAAGGAATATTAAGGTAGGAAAGAAAAGAGGGAAATTTTCTATAATTGAGAGTATGTGTGTTTTACTTTAATCTTTAATATGTGTATTTTACTTTAATCTTTAATAATACAAAAACTTGCATTCTGTATTTAAAAAAAAAAACTTACTTGTAGTAGTGTGTGGCAAAGAGGATGTTCCTGGTGAGAAGAGAGAACATCGAACGGAAGCACCTCGAGACAAAATAGGTGTTGAGGCCGCTTTTGACCTTAGACTGCGCCTTACTCATTCACTTAATAGCTGATTTTTCCTAGACGTCAACATATGCTTCATTAATATAAAACATAAGTAACTTAAATAAGAGGTTGTTATTACTTTGACATAACTACAAAATTATGATTAATTTAGGACCTACCGCAAGTTGATCTCTTGTAACCATCCTCTTCTTGCCTGGCAATTTTCCTATAGAAGACATAATCTAAAACAAAAAAAATTAGTATTACTATATCAACGTCAGACACATTAACAACAATGTATACACAGCCCACGAAGCAGTAGTTCTTAGAAATAACACAATAAATTGGTGTAAAAATAACAAAGTCATTCTAAATACAAAAATGATTCTAAAATGGTTAACCAATAAACAAATGTTTCATCAAAATATTTAAGTAAATATATAAATTATTCAGAATTAAAATCATATAATGTCTCATCATCTTCATCACTTTCAGCACTACTATTATTTGAGTCTATCTCCACATCGTTGCTCTTTTCAATGGCATCAACAAAAGGCTCATTCAATGTAACTCCAACGATATCTTCTCTAACATCAACGAATTCTTCTGCATCGATCGAAGTTGAGTTGAGCAACAACAGAAAAGTCACAAAAATAGAGATGGGGTAGTGTGACTGAACCATAATTGGCAAACAATTAAGGATGTAGATGCATTAACATTGGCAATGGAAGAACTCAAATTATTAGTTGGAGTAACAATTTGACCAAATAAAACAACACTAGAATAATGACTAGTAGATATACTTAACACATTAGAAGAATTTCCAAAACTAGGTGCAGCCGGGACTACTAGTTCTAATTGTCGCCGCTTATTGTTGCTATTCTTATTACCAAGCCCCCTGGCCTCTACAGACCATGGTTGCGCATATCACCACGACCGCTACCACTATTATTCTTATCAATGCCACCTCCGTTACAGTTATTTTGATCCTAAATGGACTTATTAGAGCCTTGAGAAATACCATATTGATTAGAAGTTCTAGTGGTTGCAAAAGCCTGGTAAGTAAATTGAATGATTCAGAGCATTGCAGATGCAAAATCTACTTCTCATAGATAATTAACTTGGTATGAAGATCATCAAAGGAAAGATAAGAGCCAAAGTATATTATATGTTGTCACCAACTCTATGACATCCATGAGTGTTCTATCTGTAAAAGTTACAAAAGCTGCAACTCTTCTACACACCCCAAAAGACTTAACACTCCATCCTACGTTGCAAAAGCAGCAATAGCTTGGACAACATGGCTTAATAGAATCTAAATAAGAAATGTAGACCAATGCCATGGCTTCATTTGAAAAATGAACTAAGCCAAATAACACAAGGAAGAATAGAAATTGCCCTTACGCTTGAGGCTGAGCAAAGTAAATATCTAGTATTTGGCTCATAAATTCTGATGTGCTTCCAGAGAGTCACACAACAAGCACTAACAATACATTACTCACTATTCGTCCCAAACATACTCTCCTTATACCAAATTACTTCATTCTCTTGATGTGCCTATGACCTCATGAAATACAAGTAATATAATTGATTCTGAGATCTCATGTCACAAGCATTTAATCCTAAAAAGGACAGGGGGAAAACTGCATAGGAAAAATCAAGCATTAATGAACCATATTTAGCTACCCATTTCTACACATCATATACAATTTAAGAAAAATTAGCAAAGCCTTTGACAAATAGACTTCCCAATCAATGCTAAACAATGACATGAACTACTCTAAAACAATTTCTCCATCCAAATGACGTTGTCAGAAGAATCCACTTCAGCAACACAACCACCCAACAATTTCAGAGAAACCCAGTTCAAATTGAAGTAAAAAAGCAAGCATTATTCAAGATAAAAGTTGCCTTTAATCAATTGAGCTAGACTGCCCATATACAATGCCCTAAGAGGGACCAAATTAAAGGGCGTCTACCCAACCCAATTGCATTAATAGCAGCCAATACTCTTATGATCCCACTACAAGTTGGCCTTAAAAATCTAAGTAGCAAAATTGAATTATGGATTGATAAATTGGCTTTATACAATGTGCCATAGCTTGAGTTCCCATTAACTTCACCAGGGGCATCTGAAATGTCAGGAATTGTGAGATCTTCACCCCTTCTAAACACATCAGCTCCTCATTTCGCTAATTACCGGTGTTTCCATGTTTTGGGTTCGTTATTTTACTATCTGCTTTTTCAATTTCTGGGGTTTTTCTCTTGTAAAAGTAGAATAATATGAAGACTAGGAGAGAAAATGGGATGAATACACTCAGGAACAATTTCATTGTACATATGGTGTTCTCCAGTTCAAGAGAGATAGAAAGAGGTAGTAAGAACTCTACAAGTTCAAATAATCTCTACTATCCAAAGTACATAAAACTCTTGATTCTAATCAGCTACTGCCTTAATTCCCTTTCAAACGCAACAAATTCAATGGAATTTCAAAAACAAAATACCTTGAGCAAACCCTCAATCAGACCATCCAGAAATTGGTCGATTACTTGCACCAAAACCTCAATTTTTCGGCACCAAATCCTCAATTTTTCCACACCAAATCGTCTAGAAATTGTCTGCATCGACTTAATCTAATGTTCAGAAACTTAGATGAAATTGAAAGAGAAGAGAAGATGAGTGATACATACGTACCTTCGAATCTCTAGAATCGAACACCACGACAACAACAACAATGGCGATTTGTAGATTTTGATTCCACGAACACCAAGAAACCAACAACTATGGCAATTGGTGAAGAAGATGAAATAGGGTTTGGGCTTTCAAGGTTGAAGACTTCGATCGAAGAACATGAAGAACTTGCAGTCAAGGTGTGAAAAGAAAAAGTGGCAATTGTTGAAGAGATTTTCGTTGATTAAAATAAATGAGCGAGAGTCAAGGTATTTGCTTATTAGGTCATTTTTTTTATTTTATTGTCAAATGTGTATTTTTTATATAGTTATTCAATTTTTTCCGCAATAATATTCTTTCTTAATACCAACAAAAATTCTTTTATAAATGAGTATGTTAGTAATATAATTACAATACCAATAGAAAACTTTAGAGTTGGTAATATGATAATAATACCAACACACCCTTTTTTATATGTTGAAAATATTAGGACCCATCTTCCCTCCAAAATTGAAAACTTTAGTACCAACAAATAACTTAATCTGTTACAAAAACTTACTTTTACCAACAGAACTTATTTTTGTCTCTAAATATATGTTGGTGAAAGCTACTTTTTTTGTAGTGATGGTAACACTTGTCTTCTCAATGAAGATCCTGATATCCTTGATGAGATGGTGGATTTGCCATGGAGGTTGAATATGACTGTTCACTACATCAATCACAATTTTACTTTCCCCTTCAATTTCAATGAATTTGTGTCATGCTTTATTGCTTCACATGGCCCACATCTTATTGCCTTAGCTTCTACAACAAGGAGTGAATTTATCCCAAAGTTATGAGCCCTCACTTGAAGAAGATACTTGTCCAATCCCAAATAACACATCCACCGGTTCCATTGTGACCAATAAGAGATCCATCAAAATTTAGTTCGATAACCATTTCATTTCTTCCGTCTGAACAAGAGGTCAAATTTCTGTTTTGGGGTCAAATAAGTGGAGGGTTGACCGAGAGATAAGTAATGGTTCCTGATCTCCACTCAGCACTTGCCCTCTTAACTCTGATGATAACTTGGATTGGTTAAAATTCTTCTGCTTGAAGGTGATGGCATTGTGGAACATAATATTATTGAGGGAAGAGTGGAGACAGAGTATGTACAACACCCATCAATATCTAGAGGAAAGATGATATTTGAAAGCCAATGGTGAGGCTTTGGCAATGCCCAGATTTCCTTTGTGGCTAGGCATCGAACAAATAGATGATTAAAGGTCTCAATCTCTCCCTTACACAAGGGATAAGTAGGATCGATATTCATCCCCTTTTTAGGAAAATACCTTTAAGGGGGAGACCATTATGGAAGGTTTGCTTTAAAAAAAAAAATCTTTAACTTTGGTGGGACGTTGGTCTTCCAAATTCAACTGCCCTTCCAGTTAGATTTCCTATCAAGGTTATGGCACAATCAGTAGTCAATTTTGTAGTAAGCTAACCATTACCGGCCGGTAAGACCCCAGCACCATTCATTAGGTAACGGGTGAATGAGTAAGGGTATACTAGCAATTAGAGGAACAAATTGTAAAGGTAAGTACCGACTGATTTTAGGAATATCCCATGTCCTATTTGATAATATAAAATCAATCACACGCATATTCAACCTGACAGTCGAGGGATCAATATTCGTGAGTTGGAGAGGATCCTTTTCATGACACCAATTATCCTTCCAAAAATTGATATTAGTTCCATCTCTAATCTTCCATTTAATTCCTTTTCGAGAAGTTGAGAAATTCTTTGTGAGGGTTTTCCAAACCGAAGAGTCAGAGCTTTTTGTATTTCTTCTGAAAAGATCATTGGGGTAGCCACACTGAATTCATCAGTTGGACCCAATGATTATCAGAGTTATTGAGAAGTTTCCATATAAGTTTACACTGATAGCCAGTATTAAGTGTGCAGCTTGTCGTAGCCAAGACCTTGTTGTGATTTTTATCTACAAACATTATCCCAAGCTATCATCGACATTCCTTTAGAAGTAGCACTCATCTTCTAAACGAATTCTGTATTAACTTTGTCCAGTTTATGGCATGTATGATTAGGAACTCTGAAGCATTGCATTGTGTGAACAGGGAGTGATTCTAAATTCGATTGTATTAGGACCGTCCTCCCTACCTTATACATATTGTTGGCTTTCCAAGAGTTTAGTTTCTTATTCGTCCTTTCAATTAGTGGTTCAAAAATGCCATTTTTTTCCTCCAAAAACTGTAGGACAACCCAAATATTTTTTCTAATGATTCTTTGATAGGAATGTTGAAAACACCTTTAATTTGCTAAATCAATATTAGTATGAGTAGCATTACGTGAAAAATCCAAAGAAGATTAATCAATTGCCCCAAACAGGTACAGAAAACATCGATGATTTTCTTCACCTTTTGTAGGGTTTAGAGCTTCCTTTTACAGAAAAGGAGACTATCATCTACAAAGAGGAAGTATGGGATTTGGGGTACCTGCGGGTAAAGTTGATCCCAATCTCATTTTCTTCACCTTTTGTAGGGTTTGATAAACCCACATGGCTGGCATTGTATCAGAAAATGCTGAAGGTGCATATAGATATTGAGTTGGACATGGCTGGCAATTAATAATTTTTTTACTAACGGATGACTATTGCTTTACCCATCCTCATTATACAACAATTTGGTCCGTATGTAGTATGAACCTTGTCAATTTTTTCGAAGCTGGACGTGCATATAGATATTGAAGTAAAGATGCTTGAACGTTTTGCTTTCTCATGTAGGAAAATGCTGAAGGACAATTTTCTTGAGCTTAGCTGTAAGTTGAAGAAACAAATTGAATAAGACAATCACTATAATGACTTTATTTTGTACCGAATTATTCCACAGTTTTGTTTTGATTCATTTTCATGTTCTCACTCTGTTGGCAGAACATGTAGCCATTTTTTCCCATTCATGGATTAAGATCTGCTGTCTTTGATGAAGAGTCCTTCGATAAGTGGGTGAAGCAGGGTGAAGCGCGAGCTTTACCAGTGAGTTTGAGCCTATACAAATAGTTGCAACAACTTGGCTGGAAACTATTCCTCTTGATGGAAGAAGTGAATTTTCTAGGAATGCCACTGAGTTTCACATATTCACAAGATGAATTAAGGGGAACTCCAATCAAATAGTAATTATATTTGTTTGGTATTATTATTCTTTTAAACTTATTATTATCTATTGATTTGCTTGGTTTTCTATAACCGCCAAACTTTAATAAAAGTGGATTGGTAATTACTTTGTCAAATGATGACCCTTGTTTTACCTAGCTTCATTATACAACGATTTATGGTTCAAAGAATCATGTATGCCATTATTTTTTTTTCACTTTATTAACTGATGACCCTTTCTTGACCTAAACTTTAATTATGTTAGTTTGGTATTAGGTTTATCATTTGGGTAACTTATTATTATTTATTGATTTGTTTGGTCTTCTATAACCGCAAAGCTTGAATAAAAGTGATTATTGGTAATTATTTTGCTAACAGATGACAATTGCTATGCCCAGCCTCACTATGCAACAATTTCAGTAAACCCCTATGTTTCACAACTTCACAAGATGAATTAGGGGGAAGTCTAATTAAATCAAAGAGTAATTATGTTTATTTGGTATTATTATTATTTTTGTAACTTATTATTATCAATTGATTTGTTTTGTTTTCTATAACCGCCAAGCTTTAATAAAGGTGCTGATTGGTAATTACTTTGTTAACTGATGACCTTTGCTTTACCTAGCCTCATTATACAACAATTTACCATTTGAAAAATTATATATGTCATAAATTATTTTTTTTTTTTCACTTGAGATCATTAACATCTGGCTTATCACTATGTAAGCATATGACTATTATCGATGTGCATTAGTATCATCACTTGTGCTCCATGATTTTTTTTAAAATTTTTTGTAAGTGTTCCATTGGCTTGAAGTATGAGACTTTAGGAGCATTTAGCAGTTGGTGGCAAGGCTGACTCTAACCAAGCTGCTATGGTAAACATTTAAAGATGCAGTCTATCTATAATACAGTATTGCACCTTAATAATAATTACATTCAAAACAGCCCAATACAGTATCACGCTATGTGTAAGAATGTAGTCTATAATATAGCATGGTACATCGTCATTCCCAACTTGGGATTCTACATGGGGAAAGCCATAGGCCAATTATAATCTTGGGAACGTTTGAAGTGCTTCATAAATTACAATGCAAGTTTCATTTGTTTTTATGGCTCATCTGAAAAAGATAATTTAAAAAAACAAAAAAACGTGAGAAAGAGAAGTTCATAGTTCATGTGGATATTCATTTATGATTGAATATGTCAAGCAAAAAAGTTTAAAAGGTATTTGTGAAATTAAATTGCACACACATTGTTGTATTGTGATTTCAAAAGTCATAGTATACATATGTTAGAAAAATTGCCTATTGTGACTTGTTGTGTTAGTTACACAACTCCAAAGGAAAAAGGAAAAATTTTAAAACCGCTTGACCAATGATGTTGTGCCAAATGTCTTCATAAATTATAATGCAAGTTTCATTTGTTTTCATGGCTCTTCTGAAAAGGATAATTAAAAAAACCAAAAAAACATGAGAAAGAGAAATTCGCAGTTCATGTGGATATTCATTTATGATTGAACATAAGCAAAAAAATTTAAAAGGTATCTTTGAAATTAAATTGCACAAACGTTGTTGTATTGTAATTTCAAAAGTCATAATATACATACGTTAGGAAGATTACCCTATTGTGATTTGTTGTAATAATTACACAACTCCAAAGGAAAAAGGAAAAAATTTAAAACCACTTGACCAATGATGTTGTGCCAAATGTCATTCATCCTGCAACACATTCAGTTTTATATTATATACAAGGGTAGATCCCTTGCTTCGCACGGTTGTGAGTTAATATACATTTGAGAATTCACTAAAAATATAAATAAGAAAAAAAAAACTTTGTTTAATTGAAGTCATTTAGTCAATTTAAAAAAACTTAAAAAATGTAAGTAAAAAATTGGAATATGATGAGTTAAAAAAAAAAAGAAGAGGAAAAAGATTTTGTTGCATTACTTAATTAGAAACAATAATGAGTAAAAATGTTATGAAAGACCTACATATATGTTTGTTCCATTTTTAAAATATAAGAAAAGCCTTTTCTTTTTTAAAATTCAGAAAAATTACTTTAAATAGTGTTAATGATCTTTGAATGCACTATATTACGTTAGAAGTTGATATACTAATTAATAGCCTTTCAATTGTCATTAACTTAATTACATCAAAGAGAACCAATGAAAGTACGACACTTGTCATCCACACAACAAAAATAGTAGCATTTTACATTATTTTTAATTGTAAAGTGAAAACATATATATATATATATGTATATAATTTATCATTTTTAATATGTGTTTAAAACAACACAAGACTCGTCAAAATTTAAATAAATAAGATAATATTTTCTACAATTAATTAAGTAAATGTCTCGGCCTAATGATTTGTGTCATCTATTTTTTAAAATACAGTTTGTTAATTTAAAAAATAGTATTTGTAACTAATTACAATATATTGCAGAATTTTTATTCATCTCTTTGATTCAGTATTCAATGTAATTTTCTCACCTTAAACGTAATCAAAATATTTTTGAAATAATAAAAGCCAATAGAATGAATTGCACTATAAAATCATATGTGAGTCATTCCAATAAATTGAGTTAATTGAAGTGTTAAATAATTTATTCTATTAAAGTATTTCATATTCTGGTGACAACTTTGATTAGAACAACATAATTGCCTTATTTAATATATTGCATTGATGGATAAATCTTAAATTTATTAATATGGCTAAAGATCTAGTTATCATGAAATTATATTTTTATTTAAAATTAAACTACCTATGACAACATGACAAATGTCATCACTATGTTAATTCATTCACTTTTATATTATATATATGATGATATACGATATGATATGGTATATAATTAAGGTAAGGTCTACGTTTTACAACATTCTTTACTGATTATTTAGATATAACCTTTTTGGGTTGTAAACTTAAACTTAGATGAATTTTTATATGATATGAACTTCATTGAAATCAGCTCAAATGAAACTTAATATACATAAAGAACAAATTTGTTGGACTCAATTTAAGATATGGGAATGAATATGATCATATTCAATAATTTGTGATACCATCACCAAGATTCCAATTTCATTAGAATATTACCTATTGTGGTAAGTTTCACTGGACTTCACATTATTATATTCCTTTGGGGTGGGGGGTTTGCGTTGTCATGTTTCATCAACAAATGAAGGGAAATTTCAAAAAAACAAATTGAAACTGCAAGAACTCAGGACCTTCTGTTAATAACTGTTTAAGCCACACTGGTGATATAATGTAATGTTATCCCGTCAGTCTAAAAACTCAGAAACCCAGAAACGAAAGTTGGCCCCGTGGTTCACCGTCGGCGCCGGTGGTCTACAATTTCTCAGCCAATCAGAAATGAGGTGGGGAAAGGAAGGGAAGAAAGGGAGGGGTGAACCACAAAGATGGGCACCATGTGTAATTTTGATGAACTTTTGGACGGTTTTGTCGTTTGGTCAAACAATTATTTTTAAAAGGCTATTTTTTTAATAAAAAAAAAGGCTAATATTTTTAGCCCTTTGAGTTTTAGCTGTTGGGATGAGGCAACCCTCCTCAGACAACTAAAAATGACCAAAAACTATTCTACCAAACACCTCCTATGTATATTTTCTTGCATAACACTATCGAAAGATACAACCATACAAGTATTAAGCAGACAAGATTAGCAACCAATCAAGCAAAACCATAAATACAACTGTAGCCTTGATTTGTATTCCAACTGGATAAACATTACCACGAAGCAACGAAGCATACTTCCAAATTCGAACACCAAAATACCAAAATTAGGGTGTATCTAAGGCAGGCTAAAACAGCGACGTATAGATTTGTCGTTGAAAGTTTGAACAAAAACACAACATGGGTCACTTTGTGCTGGACAATTAGTACGTTAATCAGCCCCGCCCTAGAAACTCACCATCACATAATTTTGAGCAAACAATAGCAAAGCGATTGAATGGTCTTCTTAACCAAAGGTGGGGCACCCATGCCCATGCATGGCCCAACCAAACCCATATGTGAGACTCAGGTGACCATTCATGCAAATGAAAGCGTAAATATATGCATGCGCCCATTCCTATTGTGCCAAAATGGCTATAAGGTATCTCTAAAAGGTGGTTTTTTTTTTTAAATTGCTTGTACTCTAGTTCTTCCTTGATTGTGATGCTTTTGGCGCCATCTCAATGAGAAATATAAGGACGCGGGCTTGGTCATGGTTTTGAACTTTTGATCAACCTATAGTTATAGTCAGGGGCAGAATTATATGGCATTAGTATGAGTTGTGGTTGGCCCCTCCATGTAGGACAAAGTTTGACAATATGTAAGGCGTAGTCCATGAATATTTGTCCAATGAGGAATTGTTAGGTGCCATGGTAAGAAACATGAAATTTTCTTGTTAAACGGGTCATTTTCTTATTTTATGAATTTTCTTGTGGTTTATGTTTTCTATTGTATTTTCTTTCTAAGTAAGACATTTTATTTACGTGTAGACTTTTGGTGTCTGACTTTTACTCTTTTTAGTGTCGGCTACACGTTATTCATTTGCACATCTTTCGTGTTTGGTTCCCTTGTTTTTTCCATCTAATTAATCTTTTTCAACACCTCATCTTCTTTTAAATTCCACGTGTCTTTTATTAACATTCTTTGCAATTTATTTATGTTAAAGTTAGACTATATGTATGTCTATCCTCGATCACCTGATTAATGATATGTGATTAAATCAATATTGAGTGTTCCATATTTTCGTATCGCAAAATGACAATTATCTTGTCACAAGACACTATCCTTTTGACTTAAAAATTATACTATCATACATTGAATTGAAAACAAAATGATATGATATATAATGAAAGGGTATTAACACTTAATTGTGCAAAATTTTACGCATAATTTTTCAAGACGAAAAAAATTATATGTACGTATGATATGTCTTTGCATATTCGTTTGATTTAATTAGTTTGTATTTTAGTATTATAGATGTAATCAACGAATACTAGAACGTCACAAATTATAATTGATTGGTTCTAAAACTCGTGCGTTGTACAGTTCATGATAAGTTTTAAACACTTTTTTCACTTATTTCATATGAATGTTTGTCCTAAAGTTTTATTAAATGTTCTAAAATATAATTTCTTTCTATAAACTAATTCTATAAAATTATTTAAATATTATAACATTATACTAATAAAATTTAAACTTTTAATTTGTTTCACATTAGTTAATATCACATTACTAATTATCTTCATGTTAATAACAAACTTAAATAACATCACTCGATTGCAACTAGTAAGACAACCCTAACACCCGAAAATATATACACATATATATGATAAGATATGATGAATGTAATTATTGAAAATTTGATGAATTTAATTTAGAAGTATTATCATTTAGCCCTTGGGATTTTGGCGCATGTTTTTCACACCCCAGATGTCTTTGCATTATTGTTAAGCAGCAAGTGTCCCATTCTTTTGTAGGTGATCCTCTTTAACCGAGGTACAGAATTTCATTACCTTTTGTGTTCATATTATGCAAAGATAGAAATCTTGTTCATAATCAGAAACGTACAAATGATACAACGCAGCATTAAGAAAAATGCAAAGACTCATCCGGTAAACATTAAAAGTGGGCCACTGGCTACATGCTATGTGCCACATTATTGTCCAAGGCGTGGAATGCGTGGTAGTCCAGTTGATTTTTCAACCCGTCTTCTATACTCTCTACTAGGGTTTTGAAGTACAGGAAAAAAAACAAATTATTTCCTTGTGAATAAGTTGTGGGATTGACAGGACAGGTTTGCATGGCGTGGTTTGGCTCCTACCCTAAATTCTTGGGTCTGTTTTGGTCTATTACTTACTCTCACCACCAAAGAAAAAGTTGTCCACTTATTTCTTGCTTACTCGACATGCATTCATTTACAGTTATTAAAGTTTTTGTATGATGTTCAGTCGAATATAATATAAGACAATATAATTCATTTAACTTTATAATGTAATTACGCAAATTATACAGTACAATCGGATAGACAACACCCTTCATCCGCTGGGCCTTCCCTTATTTAGTTTATTATGCAGGAAAACCGGTGGACTGAGAACCGCACACGCTGTCAGGTGTGGGTGATGAATTCCAGTCCAGCCAAACGGAAGGCTGAGGTTTTCATTTCCCTTGTCTTCTCATCTTCCTTTTTTTTTTTTTTTTTAAAGAAGTTGGCTATTATCTTGTGCTTCATTTACTCAATTTTTTTAATTTACTTATTTTATACAATTAAATTTGGTCTTTTTTTT
>JACYFF010031958.1:14451888-14494454 GCA_017589665.1 Selenicereus undatus | reverse complement strand
AAACAAACTGGGAACTGAGATATTCATATGTGCACGTCATTACTTTTATTAAATGAAACATAAAACCAACAAAAATCGAAATATATATACCTTAAGTCCCTTCCAAGCAAAGTGTGAGGGAAGTTGGATGTGACAGTTTTGCTCTATTTGGAACTCAATATAGGCTAAGAAAGGTTTCATTAGAATGTAAATTAAGCACCTTTTGATTGTCTACTACTTTTATACATAAAGAAATAAAGTATAATTTTGTGAGGTATTATTTCATAGCCAATTATAATCCGAATTTTAAAAAATAGCCACAAAGTGATTTTCCTAGTTATTAGAAAAGTTGACAAGATCGAGAACCATCATAAACTATTACAATTAGGTTGTTAAAAAGAAATCAAGTAAGTCAAAACCAAATTAAAAGCAGATAAATTTAGCCACTAATTTCTCATGAATATGCTTCCAATGTATCGATCCCTTTTACGCCTAGACTAACATAACCATTTTATATATTCGGTTAGATAGTTTTTTTTTAAAAAAAAAAAATTAAGAGTTTAACATTGGTCTAGTCTTTTGTCCTCGATCAAAGCCAAACATAGTTTTAATGTAATGTTGTATACGTGTTTTTAGTTCAATTAAACTTTCTATTGTACACATACATCTTAATAAATGAAGTACATCAGAAAAATAAATTAAACTTTTTTATCTCGTGTATTAAATATTAAATTTATGTGTTTATAAATACATATTTTTTCAACAAATTAAAAGATCCCCAAATCTCGTCTATTGAATATTAAATTTACGTATTTATAAATACATATGTTTTCAACAAAGGCAAAAGATACCCGAGGTAACTAGTCTACTTCAAAAATATACACTTTGATTTGCAATGATTCTCCACAAACCAATTGGTAGAGATCTATAACAAGCCAGCTCACAATGAGTACCAGAGTTCGTGGTTGGAATGGCAGATACTATTCACAATCACACCTCCAGTTCCAACAAATTGAATGGTTAAGACACGGGACAGTTGCATGGGGTGGGGGGTAGCTAATCAACCACCACAAGTATAATCTAAAGCTTCTACTTAATATCTATTTCTACATAGGCCTGTTTTTTTCGTCGGTCAATTCTAAATTATTAATTTTATCCCATTTCCATCTATTTCAACTCACTTTAATCTATTTTAATTTATTTTAATCTATTTCAATATACTTTTATTATTTTAACTAAATTTAATTTATCATATAAAAAATTTCAATCCACTTTAACGTACCTAAATGTACCTCACTATTTAACCATCCTAATTTAGCTATGAAAAGAACATACCCTTATTATATGTAAATTATTGAACCGAATACCCACAACCATAGCTTTCACATATTACATCCCACAATTGTGATGGGACCCACTTGTTCATGATATTATTATGGGCCCCCCAAAACAAAAGAAAATTAATTCAGTGCCCACTTGTCATATCCTTGTTTCACAAATTAGCCAATGCACCTTGTGACCTTTCCCTTTTCTTAAGGGCCTGCTTCTTTCACGTGTCGTGAGGCTGCAGGCCATTGACGTAAGTAACCCAAAATCTCCTTCACCACAAAATAAAAATCGAGTCAAGTTCATTTTTAATTTAACCTCAATTTATAAAATGGTTTTAAATTACTCTTGATAGTTGCTATTAATTTTAAATTTTTAACTCTTAATACAGAATCTATCAATCCTTGTGAAAAAAGAGAATTTATCAAATATTTTCAAAAATAATAAAGGCGCATAATAGATAATTATATGTATAATTTCATATGCTTTACTAGCAATTATAATTTTGCGTTATTCGGTTTAACAATTTTTTATTTATTTTTTTATTTTAAGTTGATTCAAGATAAAAATAATTTGATCTTACTTGAAAATTAGTTAATTGATTATATTTATTATTGACTGTTAACTAGTTATTTTTCAAAAATATAAGAAACAAAAAGATGATCTTCACATGCTAATTATTAGCATTTTTTTTTCTTTTGAGATCCAATTATTAAATTTATTCAAATTAGATATTTTATAATTTTTTTTAAAAAGGTTATTATTAATAATTCAGAAAGCTAATTAATCTTTTACTTTTTTCAAAAGCCATTGAAAGAGGTGTTTGCTTTGACCTCATTCAAATTAATAATCAATTCCAAACCTCCATCATTTTCTATCAAAACTTTATATGCACAAAAAAAAGAAATATAATTAAGGCATGTTCTTTTCATTGGTAAATTTTAATTTATCAATTTTAACTAATTTCAACTCACTCTAATTCGCTTTATAAATTTCAATAAAAAATATCAACTTCAACTTACGTTCATCCACTTCAACCTACTTCAACAGAAAAAAATACTCACTTCATTCTATTTTAATATACTTTAACCAACATTATCTATTTCTAAATTTTTATTTTCTAACGAAAAGTACATATCTTAACATAATTCAAACAAAATTAATTATTATTTTTTTAATCCAAACCCGTACTTAAAACTGATATGTAGGCAATAAATGCAACCGGCAGGAGCTCGTAACTTCACCCTCTGTGACTATATATATACGACTGTCTACCCACCCAACCTTTGATCCAAAAAACTGGGGCTACTTTTCTTCCTATTTTTTCTCTCTGTAAAAACACAAAATCAAAACAGAAACTGATAGGCTTCTTGGGGGTTTTTTTTTCCGAGTTTAGAATCCTTCCCCCAAAAAAGGGTTCAATTTTGGTCTGAAAATTACTCTGTTTTTTGAGGAGAGAGAGTGGGATTGAGTAGATGGTGAGAGAGGTTGAAGAGGAGAGAGAAGGGAAGGGAATGCGACTTGGAAAATACGAATTGGGAAGAATTCTGGGTGAAGGAAATTTCGGAAAAGTTAAATTTGCCAAGAACATTGAAACTGGGCTGTCTTTTGCTGTCAAGATTTTGGAGAAGAAGAAGATCCTTAATCTCAAAATTACCGATCAGGTTTTTTCACTTTTCATAATCTTTTACCCATCTTTGAAAATGGGTATCCGTTATTTTCTGGGAAAATTTTGAGTTAAGAGATGAAATTATGTGTTAAATTTCTGGGTGTCATAATCTCCCCTGTTTCCCTCTGTCTTTGAGATGAATTTGGGCAATTTTGCTTTGATTTTGATTGGGGTTTTTTTTTTTTTTTTTGGGCGGCAGATTAAGAGAGAGATTGCGACCTTGAAGCTTCTCAAACACCCCAATATTGTGAGATTGTACGAGGTAATTTTCCTACCTTCCCCCCCCCCCCCCAAAAGGAAAAAAGAAAAATCTATGTTAATTATCATTCATTATTATGATATATGATACAAAATTATTTAATTTTCACGGCAATGACATATTAGAAATTCCGTCAAATATGCCACAATAAAAAAAAGGAAAAATTGCTAATTTAATCCAACCAAGAATAATTCAAATGCGTTTAAAACTGTACACAATAATTTTGATTCTTTGCTTGGTGTTCTTGTTTTCCCCCGTGGCAATGAATACAACAGAGGAAAAAGGGCACATCCCCAAATTCTAGAGAACAACAATGGCCACTTACCAGTTCTAGAGAGTTATGTGTTGGTAAAAATTTATCCAATCCGATTGCCCGAATCTATCCGACTCCAAAGACCGGATGCCGGATAATTAAAAACATCATCCAAATTTTAAATTTGGACAAAAATCTTGCTTTAATTTTAATTTTGGACGAATTTTTTTTTTGTTTAATTTCAATGGGAATTCTATGAAACAAAAAATCTTCAATTGGAATTAGGACAACCGTGAATTTCTGGGTCATTGAAATTAGTGATTCTCTGAAAAACAAAACAGATTGTGCCACCAAAATATGTGTTGCTTGCTTCAGCATTAGGTGTTTCTTCTTGACTTTCCTTAAACTTTCTAGTCTCCTTTTATTCAGGACATTTGGTTTAAGTTTGGATTATTATACTTAATTATATAATTATGAGAAGTTAAGTACACGGAAACACAATTGAGCTTACTTTACCTTTGTTAATCTTTGAAATCAAGCTTAAAAAACTAGCAAAAATTGCAATATTCGGGACAGATGCAATCTAAAATAGGTTTTTTAAAGATTGATTTAGATATTCACATTCTTAAGAATGAAATTGTTTTTCAGAGGAACGCAATCATAATAATTAATGCTAAATCGGTTAGTAGCTGATGAATGTATCAATGATCCATTAATAGTCAAGAGCTTATGTTACGGGAAGACTGCAAATTGCCTAATTGAAACGTAATTTTCATGGGACCAACAATTGATGAAGTCCTTTGCGTTTACCATGTGTTGTTGGTTGCAACCAAAAGAAAGGAGGAGAAGAAAATAGTTCAGTCCTTGACGTATGGTGTGTTTGGTATAAGAAATTAAGTTGCTAGAAAATAGTTTTTCAATTTTTTTGAGTTCCGATAAAACAACAAAAGAAATAATATTGTGTATTCTGAAAGTGAACACTTCCATAAGGTATGATCCTTTCGGCTCAGTAGGAATGGTTTGACCAAGAGGGACATTACTAATGGTTGCGCTTGAACTCAACCATTAGGGCCTGCTCTTTTCATAGGTCAATTCCAAAATACTAACCTCAATTCACTTCAACCTATTTTGATCTACTTCTACTATTTTAACCAAGTTCAATTTATCACATAAAAAAAAATTAACTTACCTCAATATATTTCAACTCACTTCAACCCAACCTATTTCAACCCACTTCACCTTTTTACCTACCATAATTTACCCATGAAAAGAATAGAGCCTAATTGTCCTGTCTTTATCCCCCCCAAAAAAAGTCAGTTATTTTAACTTGTAAAGCCTTCAAAAATATTGCCAATATCCAAATTCAGACTTCTTGTGCCCTGTCTCTACATAAAACGACACAAAAAAAGGAAATTACATTATGAACCTCGAGGACCTTAGGATGTGAAATGGGATTATAAACTTAAAAACATTAGAGTATGAGCTTTTTGGTAACTTTAATATGGCAAAAGGCTGATGTGTTTTTGTTATCCGCAAAGCGGATAATTACGATAAGAAAAATAATTTTGCCCCCACGCCGCCTCAATATTTTAAAATTGTAATCATGGAGTGTGTTTTATCTCTTTCTAATCAGCGTTGAATTATTGATGATATGTTTGATTTCATTGGATATAATGATGTCATTAGGACCTCTCAACCTCATGTCCAGTTCAGCTGCAGACATATAATGTCAGAGCATCCTACAGTCCATCTTCAGTTTTTGTTGTCGTTTGGTGTAATAGTTTAATGAAAATTGTCCCTAAATATTTATTTTTGTGAGCTGACCAACATTTTGTTAATTAAGCTGAGCTACTAATAATCTTTGATTAATAAACTAAGCCAACCAACCACCTAAGAATTAAAATGTAACCACAAAATATGGCATGGTGGATCCAAAGGAACCATGAGTTGGTGGCTTGGTGCGATGGCACTAACGTGTTCTTTTTTATTACTAAAAATGAAAAAACTAAGGGAGTAAGCAGGATTTAGAACTTATTCGGTGAATTTTTTAGGTTTGTTTGCCATAAAGAGAATTGATTTAAAGTTCTTTCTTTAGAAAATTAGCCAATTCATGTCGGCAGTCTTGGAAAATACTAGGATTTGTTGTATTTCTTTTTTATTTTTTATTTTTTTGGGGGGGAGGGGGGAGGGTTGTCCTTTTTTAGTATGTTTTATTTTTTTTTTCTTTTTAATATGTCTTTGTTTCTAACAGTCTTTTAGAACTGGTCTTTTGTGTTAGTTACAATGCTGGTAGGGTAAGGTTGTTTACATCTTGATTTGAATCCGCTAAAGGGGGAGCCATACTAGATGATATCTAATTTCTTTGCTTCTGTTGTCTTGAAGATTTTTTGATTTAGAGATTGAGAAGCTTTATGAAGTAAAGATAAGAGGGAAACTCAATAGATCTAAATTCTTGTGAAGAACCTTAAGATTTTACGATGTGTACAAACCATATATGATACAAATTGGTTCATATAGCAAGGGACCATAAAATGATAAATGGCTGAAGGTAGCAAATATTGCATGTGGGATGTGGGCTAAGGTGGGGCTGAAATGCCTAAGTTGGGTATGTATGTAGGCCATTTCTTTGGGTTTGGTGAGGCAGTTGATTTCTGAAACTAGAAGCAGTGTAATCTGTGGTGGGTCAAAAATTCAACAGGGTTTTTGTTTGTATATGCGAATTTTGCGGATGATTATTGTGGTAAATGGGCCCTACTGCTAGAAAATAATGTCTGTTTGCCAGAAAAAATAATAATCCATAGAAAATTTGGAGGCTATGCGCCTATGCCTGGTGTCTCGTTCAACTGGAATGTTCCTACCTGGGGAAGCTCTTTTCTCTTCTCTACTTGCAACCGAAAACCAATAATGGGAGCATAAAACAACAAAAAACACAGAGTGAATAGTTGTTGGACGTGGGGGTAGGGCTGGACGGCTGGCCTAGTTTGGGCCCCATTGGATTTTTCTTGGAGTTATTTTTTATTTAAAAAAAAATCCAAGATGGGCTCCGTTTCAACGGACTAGTTGGAGACTTGGGGTCAATCCTAGGTGGGTCCAATCTGAACTAATCTTATTATGTTGACCATGTTGAATGAATTTTGAATCAACGTAAAAAGCAAGACATGTGAAAAATGAAAACAATGTGAGCATAAACAGGGGAAATTTATGTAAGGTTAGCTGATCAGAATAAGATTTGTTATTGTAGTGATAAGACTATCTACTTTTGGTCATTTTGTACCCACCCTAGGTGGGTATAATGGTTTAGTTCGGTTTTATTAGCTTTCAGGGTTACGTTATAGATGAGTTTGGAATTATTAGATTGCACATCCCCTACTCAAAAAGTTAAAAGTATATTCTTATGTGGTGATGCTGTTTCAGATAATTATTTACCATTGTTTCTGAAATTGCTTCACAAAATGCAGGTATTGGCAAGCAAAACAAAGATATATATGGTCTTAGAATATGTGAATGGTGGAGAATTATTTGACAAAATTGTAAGTGTCATATTGCACATTACACTGCAAGCTAGCTCAAACCGTACCTTGTACGTTTGCGTTGATTTTGCTAACCTTAAGGAGTTACGAATTCTTGTAGGCATCGCGAGGAAAACTCCCAGAAAAGGAAGGTCGAAGGCTCTTCCAACAACTGATCGATGGTGTCAGTTACTGCCATGATAAGGGTGTCTTTCACCGCGATCTCAAGGTTAGATGGCTACCCAAAATTACATTTTTTTTTTTTATTAACATGAATTTACGAACAAAAGTATGGCATTTGGGTGTTCTTACAAACCCTTTGCCTCATTATGCAGCTAGAGAACATCCTCATAGACGGAAAAGGAAACATAAAAGTATCTGACTTTGGACTTAGTGCATTACCCCAACATTTCAGGGTAAGAAAAACTTGCCAAGCTCTTTTTGATGTAGGGATTCGTTTGGATTTGTTGTTTCATCCTGTATCATACCATCAGAGAAAGCATGTATTTTCTTAAGGCAGTAGTACTCAAATCCAAACAGAGCCTTATGCATCTTTGGTGCCTAACTTTGTGGTACATTTTCTGCATTTCGCCAGAGTGATGGGTTACTGCATACAACCTGTGGAAGTCCCAACTACGTGGCTCCAGAGATACTCGCAAACAGAGGATACGATGGTGCAGCGGCGGATGTTTGGTCATGTGGTGTCATCCTTTATGTGATTCTCACGGGTTATCTTCCCTTCGATGATAGAAATCTTGCTGTCCTTTACCAGAAGGTATAATGTGACATTTATCTCTATATTCTTGTGTTAAACATTCTACTTTTAATGAAATTCTAATGATTTTAATTGCTCAGATTACCAGGGGTGACGTTCAGATACCAAAATGGCTCTCTCCTGGAGCCCAGAGGATGATCAAGAGGATTCTCGATCCAAACCCTCTGACCCGGGCAACCATACCCGAGATCAAAGCTGATGCATGGTTTAGGGAGGGTTATATTCCTTCAAATCCTAATGATGATGAAGATCGTGTGTACGTCGATGAGGAAGCCTTCCCAGCAGACGAAGTGGTAATGGATGAGTTTATTTCATATGATTTAAGATTCTCAGTAAATTAGTAACTGATCAAAGCTATAAGAGAACATGATTAATGAGAGAACCTTGGCAGCTGTCCCTATAAGTGATTTGGTGTTGCAGAATGATTAAAGTTTGTGTCCTTTTCAAACCATGTGCAGCAGTCAGATGGAGAGAAAGTTGCTGGTTTTCATACACTTACCAATGCTTTTCAGCTGATCGGCATGTCCTCATTTCTTGATCTTTCTGGGTTTTTTGAGCAAGGAGTGAGTATAGTATACTGGAGAATTTTCTTGTGCTAGAGAAACTTGGATCACTGAACTGATTTTGTTGTTGAATGATTGTAGGATGTTTCTGAGAGAAAGATTAGGTTTACATCCAATCTCAGTCAGGTGGAATTGCTTGAGAGAATTGAGAACATTGTCACAGCGATGGGATACTGCGTTCAAAAGAAAAATGGAAGGGTATGTACAAAATTATCTGTTCAATTAGGTCCTTAGTATTATGTGCACACTTTGGCCTATCTGCTTGTCAGAACTCAGGTGTAACGATGAATTTCTCCATATCTCTGTTTGGCTTGTGTTCCCCATTACCCGTGGGTGAAAAATATTATCATTTGTGGAGTTCCATATCTAATTTGGCACTAACGTAACATGTCTCCTAATAGTACACGCCCTGGGGAGTATAGTATGGTTTGCCTTGTTAAACTATATTAGGCGTACATGTAGTTATCCAGTTACGCAACAGCACTTGCCAACTTCAAAAATCACACTGCAAGGAACTGGCTGTGTGAGTTGCCTTCTGGACCCATTAACTAGGCCTACCAAAGCTGATTTGTACAAAAGCACATCTTAATAGGGCAGCCCAATTTTGACCACAACTGAATTGATCCAACCAAGCTTGAACGTAATTTTTCCTTGTTCCATTATATGGACAAATGACCAATTCAAGTATTCCATCAACCTGTTTTGATTTGATACTAAGCTAAGCTGAACATCCTGTGTGACCCAATCGGTTGGGCGTCGGAACTGATGATGTAATTAATCTGGCGGGCTTAAATGTATTCATCCTTGCATTTACTGGATTACCTCCTGTGCATAATACATTTGACACTTCGTTATATTTTGAATTTCAGCTAAAAGTTGTGCAAATGCAAAAAGGCCAGAAAAGTCCCCTCTGTGTTGCAGCAGAAGTAAGAAAAACTCCCTAGATAAGGACATTTGTTGCTATCCTATGAACAAATATTTCAAGTATGCTAAAAGTTAATCCATCCCCCTCTCTATGTTGTTGCAGGTTTTCGAGATTAGCCCATCACTGTATGTAGTTGAACTGAGAAAATCCTTTGGAGATTCCTCTGTTTATCGACAGGTTAGAAACCACGTTTCCTGTTTTGAGATGAGGCTTATATGTATAGTTCACATACTCGCATTTGAACTGAAGTCTCAGTTTGACAACAGTCACACTTTACCAACTAATGTATTAGACATCGGAAAAAAAGCCCCCCAAAAAAGGGCAATAACTCCAACGATCAAAAAAGTAAATTAAATTTCCGTGTTTGTGAATGCAGTTGTGCAAAAGGCTATCGAACGATCTAGGTGCCAAAGGGAGCCAGGATTTGCTAAGTCAGCCATTGTTGAGTGCAGAGCCAGTATCAAATGTTTGCTAGGTTATACAGATTAAGTACTTCTAAAAAGAAGTACAGGGTTAAAAGTTCATGAAAGGTTTCAAGAATAGCCTTATTTGAATTTATTTAATTTTTTTTTCAAATGATGTCATTTGTAATTAGTGTATACCACACATTCTGGGTTCAGTTCAGAAGGACGCAGAAGCAATTAAGTTCAGATCGAAATATTTTGCTGGAGTTCTGGGTAAAGATGTGTGAGCTCCTCTGTATATATACAAAGGCTTGAAGATTAGAAGCCTTTTTGAGGTTATGTTATAATGTAATCAAAAGTTTGCAACAAATGCTTTGGATGTCTTACACTACTATGCAATGGTTCCCAACAAACCTTGAATTCTTCAAGGAGCTGTCTTTTTATTTCACTCTTATTCTTCGTCCTTTGTTTCCTTCTTATTCTGCCCACCCTAGACACGAGGCACATTTTCTTCTATGTATTTTTTTTATAATATTCAACTTGTCATTTGTTATTATTTTTATATTTATAGAAGTATGTAGATATTTATTTATATAATATCTTTATGAAATATCTGTGTATATTTTTATGAATATAATATTTTTATGGACATAAAAACAAAATTTGACGATGTGAATTATATTTAAGTTTTGACGTGAATAATATACGTCATTATATAGAAAATTTATTAACAAACTTTTAAAATCATAATACAAAATTACATTTATGTAATCATGTTCGATGTTAGCTTTCCTTAAGTATGGTTTGATGAAGACAAAAAGGGATTGATCCATTGATATGTTCATCGAGTTATATTTGGATTACATTAGTATTTATCTTGTTTAAGTATGTTCCGATTCTAAGTGGCTATTGGAGGTGCTAGTATTGCTTAATTAATTTTACATAAGTTGTAATATTTTTGAGATGGTTTAGTATTCAAATTTGAATATTTGATCTTTATGATATTATGAGCCTGATCTTTTCGTTGGAAAGTATGGGTTGGTAAATTGATCAAGTTGGTTGAGATTAATATAAGTGGGTTGAAGTAGGTATTTTTTTGTTAAATTAGGATAAAAGTGGGTTGAAATATGTTGAAGTTGACTGAAGTTGATTGAAGTTCGTTGAAGTGGGTTGAAGTTTTTTTTTATATGATGAGTTGAAGTTGGTTAAAATATTGAAAAGTGGGTTAAAATTTATTGAAGTGGGTTGAAGTTGATTGAAGTGGGTTAAAGTTGGTTGAAGTAGGTATTTTTTTTTATTGAAGTTAGTGAAGTGGGTTGAGTTGGTTGAGGTTGGTTGTGGTTGGTAAATTGAGATTTACCAACGAAAAGAATAGGCCATATTTTGTGATTCCAATTTGATTATGCAAGATTATGAATGATTACATACTTCCCTATTTAGTATATAAGATATTCTCAAGATATTATTCTCAATGGCCTTATTAATCAGCTCTAAAATTGAAATGTAATCGTTGCTGTGAATATCAACAAAGTTTGAAAAGATAAACTGCTGAATCTTCAAGGGCCTGAAATGATCTAAAGATGATATTTTTCTTATTTGATGTCAATGGCTACTTACCTTGAAGAGCTTCAATGGCTATATCCTATTGGATATAAATAGTGGAGAAGTTGAAGCTAGGAAACATGCAAGAGAAAAATATACGAGCTCATATTGGAAGATTATTCACTTACCAATATCTTTCTCTTGCGTGCTAGTTCATTTGATTATTATCTATACAGGATTGTATTGTTATTGATCAAGTGGTTATTGTAATGCTTTGCACTCGGTTGGGTTGATTAGTTGGAGGGTCGATTACCAAAGTTTGGATGAGAAGCAACACATATGTTTGGACACCTAGAGTTGTAGAGCCAACTCGTAATCTATACGATTAGTGAGTTGTGTGTAGTCATCGACTGATCTAATAAAAGCAAATGGGTTCAAAATCCAATTGATGGGGAACCATGGGTACAGGACTAGACATGGTTGAACCTCTATATACCTCTCTATATAGCGTGTTTTGTCTATATTTACATTTTTCGTATTTTATTTTGATTATTTTGTGACTTTGATTAGCACCTTATTTGCTCCATCTAGGGTGATTCAATAGCCTTGAGTATTCAATTGGTATAAGAGTTAGATCCATTTTGTTTTGACTTTACTATCTAATCGGAAACAATCGTGACCACCACCATAGAAGGCTATTATGATTAAGGTGATTCTACTGCTAGACCTCATTTGTCAAAAGGCACTAATTTTTCTCATTAGATAAAATTTGATGCAGATTTTCATAAAAGAAGATTATGGATTATGGAATATTGCGACTAAAGGTTCAATGTTCCAATGACTGCCATTGATGGAAAAGTTGTGGAGAAGACTAAAGATCTATAAGCTCAAGCTGATTTTGCTAATGAATGCAACCATATTTGTGCATATGAACAACGAAGCAGATATGGGACAAATTGGTGGTGACATACGAAGGAACGAGTCAAGTGAAAGAAACAAATATCAACATGCTCGTCACCAATATGACTTATTCAAGATGCAACCAGACGAGTCCATTGCAAGAGATGTTCAATCAATTTACAGATATAAGCAAAAACTTCAAGTCACTTGGCAAGACCTATACCAATGAGAGGATGGTTAGGAAAATACTCTAATGTTTTTCTAAAATTAAGTAGGGTCCTAAGGTCACTGCAATTGAAAAGGCTCAAAATCTCAAGACTCTGGCTTTGGAAGATGTACTTGCGAAGCTTCTTACAAATGAAATTCATCTTAAAGAACTAAAGAACATAAGCAAGAGTTCCCAACAAAGAAGGAAGTGAGCTTCAAAATGACAATTGAAGATCTCTACCCTTTGAAAGATGAGTCAAGTGACGAAAACAAGGGATCCATGATCATAATTGTGTGTAGATTGAAAGAGATGTTCAAGTTGAAAAGATTCAACCCCAAAAAATTCTACAAAAAAAAATCAAAGAGAAGTGAAAGATCTTCAAAAGGTAGAAAAATTTTCTAAAACGATGAATCTAATATGTGTTTTTGTTTTGGTTGTAGATTGCCTAGGCAAAGATTGTCCAATCTTGTAAAAGAATGCTGAAAAATGAAAGCAAAAATCCAAGAAAGAGTCTAAGATAGCAATGGTAGCCACATGGAGCAATAGCGACACCAACAATAATAATGACAATGAATCAATTAGTCAATCTTGGTCTCATCCCCAAAGAAGAACAAGGTCAAGAAGAAACTGAGTGTGAGAGCTCGAATGAGGTACGTTACTCCGTATTTATTGAATACTCTAAAGATGAATTGGCTCAAGCCTTGGTTAATTGCATTGAATGTGAGCAAAAATATTTTTTCAAAATAAAGTATTTAAAGAAAATCACTCGCAATTTATCATTTCAAAAAGAGACTTTACAAAAGTCAAGGTAAACTTCATATTAAGATCGAACCTCTTGAAGAAGAAAAGAAAGAAGTTCAATCCAAATGTGAAAATTTTGAAAAATTGATTTTGAATTTTTCCTTTATTGATGTTTTCCAAAGGAAAAGAAAATTTGAACACATTATTAGTCTCTCAAAGGATATCATTCAATAAAAAAAGAATTGGGTGTAATCTCTCGAACAAAAAGGTTTGTAAAAACTTCATTGTTCAATTGACATCCCAAAGCACATCTCACATTACATGCAATTATTGCCTAAAGAATGGTCATATGTTTCATTCATGTCCTCCTAAAAAATCTAGTTCTAGTTTATATCAAGTTTAGGTACTAAAAGGTGCAAACCACCAAATGTGAATTGATGGAAAACCCTCTCTTAGTACTAATAAGTTTCTTGAATTTTTATAGGTCAAAGTCATGGATAAGTTGTTCACTGCCTATATTTAAATAACTGAAATTCAAGAGTTTGAATTTTTATCTTGAATAGTGGCAGTGTTTAAGTCTAAGAAAAGGGAAGGTGATGCTTTCTTGTGTGTCTTGCTTCCTATTTAGGAAATTTTGATTTTCCAATTTTTGAATTTGAATTTGCTTAATTAGCTTTGGAAGGTGATAATGATTAATATTTCATCATTTCTTATGCAATTATAATTTGTGATTATCTTTACGTACAAATGACATGTTGTGTATGATCTCTATATTTTTATCCATAATTGTTATGCTCCATAGCATCAGCATAAATGATATTGTTTGTTTCTATAAAGGGAGAAGTATATTACTTGATGATTTTCTAATAATCATGATTTACTTTTGACAGAGGTATAAAGTTGCTCAGTCATACTATGAAGTTGTGGGAGAGGGTGATTGAGAGAAGGCTACGAAAGGATATTTCGATATCAGAGAACCAATTTGGTTTTATGCCCGGCAGATCAACCATAGAGACGATTTACCTCCTTAGAATGCTCATGGGTTTGTACAGAGATAGAAAGATAGATCTTCATATGGTGTTTATCGACTTAGAGAAAGCATGTTATAGAGTTCCGAGTGAAGTGTTATTGGGTTGCTTGGAAAAGAAAGGAGTGTCTCTTGTGTATATTCGACTTATTAAGGATATGTACGAGGGAGGTAGGACGAGTGTTAGGACACTAGGAGGAGTTGCTTATGACTTCTACGTTGGTATAGGCTTGCATTAGGAGTCCTCTTTCAGCCCTTTTCTTTTTACTCCAATTATGGACGAACTTACAAATTGGATTCAAGATGAGTTACCATAGTGTATGCTATTTGCAGATGACATTGTTCTTGTCGATGAGTCCAGACAGGGAGTTAATGACAAGTTAGAGCGACAGAGACATACACTGAAATCTAGAGGTTTTAGAGTAAGTAGATCCAAAACTGAATACCTACATTGTTGTTTTAGTGGAAGGGAAGATGCGGGGGGAGAAGTCACCATTAAGGGGATGGCGATACCAAAGGTCGAGAAGTTTAAATATCTAGGCTTGATCATTCAATAGAATGGGGATATTGACAAAGATATTAGCCAGTGCATAAAAGTCGGTTGGCAAAAATGAAAGTATGCTCCAGGTGTGCTGTGTGATAAGAGGATGCCTGTAGGTTTAAAAGACAGAGTTTATTGTATGGTAGTTAGACTAGTTGTACTGTATGGATCGGAGTGTTGGCCTATAAAAAAGATACAGGCCCAAAGGTTGATGGCAGCAAAGATGAGGATGATTAGGTGGATGTGTGGTTATACGAGAATCGATAGGATTAGGAATGGCGTAATTAGAGATTTAGTTAAAGTGCCTCCCATAGAAGATAAGATGAGAGAAACAAGGCTCAAATGGTTTGGCCATGTGAAAAGAAGAAGTGTGAACGCTGCAGTGAGGAGATGTGAGAGGATTAACATCCCCGTAGGTACGAGAGGGAGGGGACGACCAAAGAAGAGCTTGGACGAGGTGATTAGAGAGGATTTAAAAGTTGTAGGATTGACGGATGACTTGGCTCAGGATAGGAGACTATGGTGAGATAGGATTAGGATCTTAGATCGCAGAGAGTTGGCCACCTGATTTGGTTTTATGATTGTTTTGTATGTCATGTTTGTATGTAGGTACTACATACATATGGGAGAAGACATTGTTTGCATACCGCTAGTTGTTAAGGTATAGTACTTTCCTCTACTTTGTTGTACGTATGTTGTATGTTTATTTCTATAGTCACGGTCACCTGATTTGTTAATATTTCCTAGTTTACTTCCTGCTGAGTATTCTTAGTTTTTTCTTTTAATGTTTTCATAAAATCTTTCTTCTATAAAATTTTTTCACAAACTCTTGTTGTTATGGGTCTCTTGGATTCAACCTCTCTACGGGCAGGGATGTCGGTAGAGGTAAGACTGCCTATATCTGGATCTCCTCAGAGCCGTGAAAGCGGGACCCACAGTGGGAGGTGTTGTAGTAGTAGTTGTTGTTACTTTTGACAGGGGGATAATTTTGTTAATGGTATTATATGATAATCCCTTATTCCATCCTTATGTTGCTTACGAAAATTTCAAGTCAATGAGCATTAGCATGTGTGATTCACTCTATTGTTAGTATTTAATCTTCTATATTATTTTTATAGCTGTTGTATTAAGGGAAAGCCTCCATATATGCCATTGATTTATCCAGAGGGAGCTATATGTCTCCAGCATAATTCTTTAGATGCTTTAATTGTTCTTTCTCTTTCTTGCATTGCCTTTTTCATGAAATACAAAAGGAGGAGTTGGTAAGCTTTCATGGTATGTTATTCAAAATTGTATTGATATGTTATTTTTATTGAATTTTGTCTTTCATAAAAAAGGGAGATTGTCAGCTTTCCTTAAGTTTATAGCGTGTTTCCTAATATGTTTCGATGAAATACTATAATAGTCCGATCCTAAATCATGTTTATTTATTTAATTAAGTCATGTTATTAATTTTTCACATTGATTTATCTCATTTAATCATCCCGGTTGGGTGAATTAATTTTGGGCCCCACTTTGCAATTCGACTTCATTTACATGACAATTTCGGGTAAATCGATATTAGTCCTTGGTAAATATGATTAGGTGTTAAATTATTTTCATAATGTCACAAGAATTTAATTTGTAAGCATGCAAAAACATTTGGGCTCAAATTCATTAAGTTTGGCCCAAATTCATCTAGGCCCGAATTGCAGCCCGATTCATTTTGAATTGTAATAATACAACTCTAAATTATGTTTATTTATTTAACTACCTCACCTTAATGATTTTTTCAAATTTATTTATCGCATTTGATCATCACAGTAGGGGAAAAATTTATTTGGGCCATCACTTGGCAATTTGGGCTTTATTTATTTATTTAATTATTAACGAAAACTTTGGAAGAATTGATAGTAGACCCTTATAAGTTTAATCTAAGTAATTTATTTTGTTTTCCATAACATTACAAAAATTTAAATTTGAGTACGCAAAAACGTTATCGTTACGAAGTGTTTTATTCCCGAATCCAACTTTCTTTAGCCCAATTTGAAGCCCAACATGTTTGCTTTCTTAGCCTAACTAATTACCATGATTAAGCTTAACCATAATTAGCTAGAAATCACTTTTCAAGATCGAAACTCGACCAAGTTATTAGACAAGTCAAAAAAATACAACCAAACTCAAACCCATCTTCTCTCTCCTCTCTCTAACCAGGCCAACCCTCTCCCCCAGCTGATTCTAGTGTTTTTCGACCAGTTTTTGGCCAACTTTGGGCTGCCTCTGACTCCCCCTGACACCCTAGTATCACTAGCTACCATCTTCCATCATCAAAACCACTAAACATCACCTCCATCTCTACTTTTATCAAGCTTGAAGTGAGTAACCTTATCTTGATCTTGTTGGTTTTGATTTTTATTTTAGTTTTGATTCTTGTTTTGATGCTTTTGATTGTTGATCATGATGTTTTGATCAAAAAGAAGAGTTATTTTGATGTTGATCATGGTGGGGTTGAGTTAGGAGCATGTTAGGGTTAGGGTTATTCATAATCATGTAAGCTTTAAGTGGGAAGTTTGTTTTTCTTGGATTCTTGTATTTGATTTAGTGGTTTTAATCTCTAATAATGTTATAAGGATGTTCTTGGTGATCTTGGATGAAGTGGAAGTTGGCCAAAAGCTAGAGTTTTATTGATTATGCAAAGGTGTAACCTTCCTTTGATAGCAAGCATGTTATTAGTGTATATTTGATTGAAAAATAATCTTTGATGTGTATGATTTTGAAGTGAAATTGATGTGCATGATTTTGAAGTGAAATTGAGTGTGATGGTTTTGTATGATGATGGGAAGCACCAAAGTCTTGTTACATGACTTTAAGGTGTGATTTTGGATGGGGAATTGTGTGAAAGGAAAGGAGAAAGCCTTGATAGTGAAGGCTGTAAAATTTCAGAAAATAGGGAAAGTTTTGTGATTAAACTAGTACTTATCGGTCCATTGAAAAATTATGATTTTGGATGGGTAGATAGTTCAGTGTGTTAGGTTTCAGATTCCTTTCGAATTGCCTTAATCCAAGGTTTGTGAAAAACGTTATGGCTGTTTTACCAAAGCTGTGCAGGTTAGACCAAAATTGTGTGAAAAGAAAGGAGAAAGCCTTGACAGTGAAGGCTGGAAAATTTTAAAAAATAGGGCAAGCTTTGTGGTTAAACTGGTCATTATCGGTCCATTGAAAAATTATGATTTTGGGTGGGTAGATAGTTCAGTGTGTTAGCTTTTAGATTCCTTCCGAATCGCCTTAATCCAAGGTCTGTGAAAAAAGTTATGGTCGTTTTACCAGAGTTGCACAGCTTAGATCAAAACTAACATACTTATATTCTAGCCCCATTTTAAGAACCCTATAGTGGGAATCATGTTTTGTGTTCTAAATGAAAGTGTTGCGGGACTTCTTGATATTTTTATATTGAGATTTAATAGCTTAATTGGAGGTCGGGGGTGAACGTTATGAATTTTCTAAGGTGGGCCTTGAATCGATAACAATTTTGATTGCACTTAGAAGCTTATTTGGTTTAGAAAACTAAGTTGTATGGTATGTGCTACGAAATTGAAGAAGTGGGGAGATTGATAACTCAAGATCAGTTTTTATTGGTCCAAATCGATGTGTTTGAAGTTATTCTGAACCTACCACCAGTCCAATTGCATTCAAGCCTTTGTTACCCATCTTAGAAATATCAAAAACCCGTGATCAATTATACCCATCAAAGTATTTCTTTTATGGTCTCAATTATTCTACCTTGATTAGTTTTATGCTAACTTTATTTCGCTTTGAGTTAAATTACCCTAATTCATTTAGTTTTCAAATCATGTTGGCAGGACTTATCTTCTATTGAATTATTTGAGTTATGGATGCCTTTTAATGAATTTCTATTACAATAGCAAATTATTAAAGTCAACGTTGTTTACTAATTACATATACCTATAATTATATTTCTTAAACAGAAATCGAGGTCTAATCTATCGTTTCCCATTGTGCATAAGTATTATCAAGTGAGATTGCATTTTAAAGACTCTAGGTACATTCATTGTGGGTACCTTTAGAAATCAGCACGTATTTATCAAAATTATAATGTTTTGGTAAGTGCATTAATGAATCAGTTCAATCAGTGATTTATCACATAATTAGTGACCCCATCAGTTATCAGTTACAAGGCATAGCCCTTCAGTTATCCGTGCGACTTCAGGCCAGGTCTCGATCGGCTTGGCAGGTGTACACCTATGCATAGAACGTAACAGTTACAAGAGGTTCACTGTTAGATAATAACTAGCAATGCAGTTTTATATTCATCTTATTTACTGTTTTAACTTAAAATGAATTGCAAAGCGGACGCCCAATCAATTTATGCAGTGATCATTTAACAATACAAGAATGCATGAACTAAGCTTCGGCTCACAGTTCGAAATATTTTCATGTTTTGTTTTTGGCAAACGCTCAGTGAGTCGCCCTCATGCTAGCAAGTCAGCCGAAAAGCATGCTAGTGAGTCAGCCGAAGAGAATAAGTATGCAAGGGAAACTTGGATGAATCAATAGTGCAATAGACCATGCATACTTTGGAGCCGTATTTTGTAATCTTCAATGTATGGAAGTGTAAGCTTTGTGGTGAATTGCTCTACTGTAGTGTATGTACCTTATGTTGGTTAATAAGTATGGTTGAACTTATGCCTGACTATGTTATCTTTAGTACATTTGCAGCAAGCCTTGTTCTTTTAGGACGGTGGTAACTCCCCGATCATTGGGTTTATCAGTTGCAATTGAAGGAATTAGAATAATGATTGCAAACAGTGGAACATGCTTAATTAGGGGGTGTTACAGATTTGGTATCAGAGCTAAGGTTTTAAGGGTCATTGTGAGCTATCAAGTGTTTATGAGTTAGCTATTAAGGTGTGTATGAGTTATGTTGGACCAGTTAAATGAGCTATTGACTATAAGTTCATATGTATGGGCATATAAGGAGGAACCATTTCCATTTGGGTGATTCAATCATTTGGTTATATCCTGAGATTCGAGCATTAGCAAAGTGGAGTGTGGAACCATTTGGGTGACCTACTAGTGAGGCATGGTTTCATTTATTTGGGAGTTGCATTATATGTTTCATTTCTCTCATTTATTTAAATTTTTATAATCGTGCACTCCAGGTGTGTGACCCGTTAAATTATGAACTCTGGCGTGTGGCCGTTGAGCTATTAAAGTGTTTCTTTTCATTTCATGTATCTATTGTAAGGATTTAAGCCAAGTTTTAGTCATTTTTTAGGCGGAACTCTGTCCGTTTTGCCCCAGGATTTGGGAGTTTTAGTGAGGTGTGTTAATATACCTGATCTTGGATACAGTGATGGTTGAAACCCGATGTGGAGATGCTATTTGCAACTTCTTAAAGGATTAATATAGTGTTAAGTTAGATGTAAACCTTTAGATGAGGAAATGCCTTGTGGGGCTATATCTTTGAGGTGAACCAGTATGAAATGAATATTACAATGAGTGCTTATGTCTGGTGATAACAGTTAGTAGCTTATGGTGTGCTACTTGGCATTATATGGATGGTATGAGTAAGATTAACCTTGAATTGTTCAGAGACATCATTTCTTTGTCAGTAACACTCTCTTGATTTGTAACAGAGTGTTTATGGAAAAAAAAAAATCTCGTTTGTGGTTTGTCGGGAGTCCTTCAAACACATCTGAGCAACCTTTCTTATAAACGATTTAAACCCTGACAATCATAATCGTTTGATTATTTGTTTTCATAGTGGCGCCTATAATGACCCTTGGTGTGCGTTACTATGTGATTTTTAGTTCTTCCTAAGCATATTTGACCCATTCTACTTACATTTTAGTCCTCACCGTGTTCATATTTTTACTGTCGCCTACTTTAACTCCTTGCTTCTATTTGGATATTATTCATTTATCGCCTACAAAGCCTTTGGTTGCTTCAGACCCAGTCATTGAGCCTTTCAGCAATTAAACAGATTCATATTGTTTGTATTCCTATAGCACCGTAACGTCATGTTGGCATACTACTCTATGGCTGTGACTACATGTCAATAATTTCTTTACTAGTACAGCCAATCTTATTAATGATGAACAACAATTTGTGCTATTTCCATATGCCTACAGTTTCGAAGTTTATATGCTTACCCAAGACTTCCATTTACTGTGGAATGTGTTATTCATGGATGCTGATGTTATCATGTTCAGTCATAAGACTGACTCCTTCATCTTGACGTATTGGTCTTTCAAACACCAGATGAATAAAATTTCCCTTCTGGTGGTGTTGACCCTCATATTCGTCATTTTACTTACCTGCGGGTACCGTATGACTTTCAAATGCCTCTTTGGTAATCTGTTAGATTTCTTCGCCTTCAGTACTTAATACTCCATCTCAACTTCATAACATCGTTCACTTACTTTACTATTATGACCATCATAAATAAACTGCATGTCTTGTATATACAGGTCATGTATATGCCTTACCTCTTTCATTACAAATCTTCGTCCTTTCATTCATTCAGCTTACATGCCAGTCCTTTATAACCAATAAAGAAATTTCTTTGTAAGAGTTCATGGTGTGGTTACATCTCTTTACACTTTAGATTGTCCCCCTGTCATTTAAATTTATTGAGACCAGTAGGCAGTTGAATGTATTATCTTTTTTAAATATGCCTCTATCAGTATTATTGGAACCATATTCATTGGGTATTCAATCCAGTCTGATTGGCAGACCTTATTATCATTATGGGGATGAACTGACAGTGTACTTATAGAAGATGACTTGTAAAGATCTTAAGATTAGCTTGAGGAATGAGGAAAGACTAGACGTGTATTTCTATGGATCGAGGGAAGAAAAACCCTTTTTCTATCCAAATTACACTGTGCAAGTAAGTGAGTTATCGTGTCAATAATGCATTGAATATTAGTGATATGCAACCACACTCGGTATACACATATCCATAATTATAGTTTGTGAATTTAGAGATATTTTGTCTGAGGACTTTCTGGACTATTTTTCCCTAAGAAACATTGATTTTTAGATCAACCTAGTTCAAGGTGCTCAATCCATTTTCAAAGCCCCTATCATATGACCTCTAGTAGAGTTCAAACAACAAAAGATTTAGTAAAATAAGTTGTTACAGAAGGGAGTTATTTAACCAAGTATGTCACCGTGGGAAACCCTAGTTTTATATGTGTGAAGAATGAAAGTAGAACCTTATGGTTGTGCACAGCGTATAAAGAGTTGAACAAGAACACTATCAAAAATAAGTTTCCTATACCTTGAATAAATGATTTATGTGATTAACTGCCAACAACAGAAGTCTTTTTAAGGAATGATTTGAGGTTCAAATATCACACACAAACCATGCAACCACAGTTTATCTGTTGTAAGAATGCCCTTTTATAGTAATTCTTGTAATTATTTGCTTGTCTCATCTTCGAAACTTGATACTATGCTGTATTATTTAATCTCCCTTGCATTGCAACCTGATATTTCCTATTCGCATGATCTTCCATGTCTTTGCAAATCCATTATTAAATGTGCTATAAATTTTTGTTCGGCCTTATATGGTTGTCAATATTCCAGTGTTCTTGACCTTCACCATCTTTATTTCATTATCATGAGTTCTAGTTCATTCTGTTGAGAGTCGATTCACAAATCCACCTTACATCTCATTTATTCATAATGATAAGCTCGTATAACTTGTTCTGAATTTATAATGTAATTCAACTCTCATTGGTGTGGGTGATTGCGATTGTCATAATCGTCTTACTGTCCTTATTTTGAACTTCAACTCCGACACATATATCTTACATGCTCATAAATAAACTCCAGCTTTTCTGTTTAGTCTTATTGTTGGACTTGAATTGGTTTCATATGAACAAAGGCACGTTTCTAATGTCACTTGTCCAATCTATTTACTTATCCATTCGTACTTTGCTTGTCCAATCTATTGATCTATCCATTGCACTTTACCGGTTCAATCTATTGATCTATTTATTATACTTGCAATTCTTACACTTATATCTTATATCCTCATAAGTAAACTTCAGTAATCCTTATTTTATCTTATCATCGTACTTGATTTTGCTCTATATGAGCAAAGGCATGTTCCCACTGCAGCCTAGTCTATCCATTTATCTATTCATTAGACCTTGCTTGTTCAAGCTATTATTTATTTATCCATTGTACCTTGTTTGTCTAATCTATTTCTCTATTTATTGTATTTTGTTTGGCCACTCCCTCGATTGCATTTATCCTGTCAATGGTATCTAGAAAGTCACCCTATTGGAACTCCATTGCTGGCAATCTTGTTTTTAAATCATCAGCTAAACTCAAAGGTAACTGGGCCATCTATCTTCTTGGATAACTATGTATTGGATCCTTTATAATCAATATTTATAAACCATGATTCTTGTGGTATTATGGTTTAGAATTCTGGATACACTCATGGTTATCTTTATTCTAACCAACCCATGATAATCTCTCCTTTTTTAGCCTTTTCTAGTCTCAGTGTTCATTTCTTTTGTATGCGATGATTCGCTTGGCTAACAATCCCATCGCTCTCATCCTTAATCATAGTCATTTCATTACCCATTATCAACTGGGGAGCAGATCCTTGAGTAGTCTGATGAGGGGAGATCATGTGATGCATTAAGAATATCATATGATAACTTTTTGATAAGGGCATAGTCTCAAGCACTGTCTATTTATATTTGAGTAAGCTAGAAGAAAGATTGAGTATAAGGTCAGAGCTAACCCAAGCAAGCATTAACAGGGAAAAATTCAAGTACATGGTAAGGTGATACAAGGTCGACAAATGAGTTGTGCTAGCAAAACAAGGAAACAACCAAAGCCTCATATAGGTTATAGAGTGTTTCAAAAGGCTTTTCTAGACAAAAGTAGTAAAAAACCAACTATCCAAGGACAATTAGGGACTAGTTACATTGGGCCTTATGATTCATTAAAAGATTAGATCTTGTAACTTGTTGACAACACCTACCTATTGAACCCGAACACATACTTAATGTGTTTTATAACTCGTAATAGTACCAGAGTACTTATTAGGGTATACAACAGTTTGTATTAGTGGATAAGGTGATGAACTAGTAGTGAGCACCTCTCACTAGTAACAAGGTTCTTTTCTTTCGAAGAGAATATCAATTTTCAACCCAAGTAATTGCGTTTATTGAAGCTAGTGTGTGATAAGTATCCAGAGTTGCTACTAAAGCATAGGATTAAGCAGTTATACAATACGCAAACACCTTTAATCCTAGACCTTATTGACTAGGTATGCCTATATAACTCAAACACGTGCATAACGTGTTTCTTACCTTATAACTCAGGCAGTACATTTCAGATCCTAACCATACTCTCTTAACTATACCCATTGTGGTCACTGAGGGTCTCGCGTTTGAAGAGCACCCAGTTTAGATAGTATATCATAGGAATAAGTAGCTATGCATCAAGCAGATACCTTTAATCAAAGTACATTGGCAAATCATACCTCCTCAGAATCCAGTTAGGGAAAGCCAGGATGAGATACAAGCCAAGTATGCACATCTATTCAAGATAAACTTGCATGTTTTGGCAAAGTTCATAAGTTTCGAGGACAAATCTCTTTAAGGGAGAAGGCTGTAATAGCCCGACCCTACATCATATTTATTTATTTAATTAAGCCAAGTTATCAATACTTCATATTGATTTATCTCATTTAATCATTCTGGTTGGGCGAATTTATTTAGGGCCCCAATTTGCAATTTGAGTTCATTTACGTGACAATTTCGGGTGAATTAGTATTAGTTCCGATAAATATGATTAGGTGTTATATTATTTTCATAATGTGACAAAAATTTAATTTTTAAGCATGCAAAAACATGTGGGCCCTAATTCATTAAGTTTAGCCCAAATTCATCTACGCCCGAATTGTGGCCCGATACATTTTGGACTCTAATATCCTAACCCTAAATTATGTTTGTTTATTTAATTACCTCATGTTAATGATTTTCTCAAATTTATTTATCGCATTTACTCATCCCGGTGGCGGAAAAAACTATTTGGGTCCCCACTTGGCAATTCAGGTTTTATTTATTTATTTAATTATTAATGAAACCTTTGGAAGAATTGATAGTAGGCCCTAATAAGTTTAATCTAAGTAATTTATTTTGTTTTCCACAACATTACAAAAATTTAAATTTGAGTATGCAAAAACATTATCGTTACGAAGCGTTTTATTCCCGAATTCAACTTCCTTCGGCCCAATTTGAAGCCCAACATGTTTGCTTTCTTAACCTACCTAATTACCATGATTAGGCTTAACAATGGTTAGCTAAAAGTCACTTTTCAAGATAAAAACTCAGCTGAGTTGTTAGACTAGTCAAAAAAATACAACCAAAACTCAAACTCATCTTCTCTCTCCTTTCTCTCTCTAACCAGGCCAACCCTCTCCCCCAGCTGATTCTGGTATTTCCGGCCAGCTTTCGGCCAGCTTTGGGCTGCCTCCGACTCCCCCTGACACCCTAGTATCACTAGCTACCATCTTCCATTGTCAAAACCACTAAACATCACCTCCATCTCTACTTTTATCAGGCTTGAAGTGAGTAACCTTAATCTTGATCTTGTAGGTTTTGGTTCTTATTTTAGTTTTAATTCTTGTTTTGATATTTTTGATTGTTGATCATGATGTTTTGATTAGAAATAAGAGTTATTTTGATGTTGATCATGGCAGAGTTTAGTTGGGAGCATGTTAGGGTTAGGGTTATTCATAATCATGCAAGCTTTAAGTGGAAAGTTTGTTTGTCTTGGATTTTTATATTTGATTTAGTGGTTTTAATCTCTAATAATGTTATGAAGATGTTCTTGGTTATCTTGGATGAAGTGGAAGTTGGATAAAAGTTAGGGTTTTATTGATTATGCAAGGGTTTAACCTTCCTTTAATAGGAAGCATGTTATTAGTGTATATTTGATTGAAAAATGATCATTGATGTACATGATTTTGAAGTGAAATTGAGTGTGATGGTTTTGTATGGTGATGGAAAGGACCAAAGCCTTGTTACATGACTTTAAGGTGTGATTTTGGATGGGGAATTGTGTGAAAAGAAAGGAGAAAGCCTTGATAGTGAAGGTCGAAAAATTTCAGAAAACAGGGCAAGCTTTGTGATTAAACTGGTAATTATCAGGGCGTTGAAAAATTATGATTTTTGGTGGGTAGATAGTTCAGTATGTTAGCTTTCAGATTCCTTTTTAATCGCCTTAATATGAGGTTTGTGGAAAAAGTTATGTCTGTTTTACCAGAGCTGCAAAGGTTAGACCAAAACTGACGTACTTAGGTTCTAGTGCCATTTTGAGAACCTTATAGTGGGAATCGTGTTTGGTGTTAAAATGAAAGTGCGGGACTTCTGGACCTTTTCATACTGGGGTTTATAGCTCAATTGGAGGTTGGGGGTGAAAGTTATAAATTTTCTAAGGTGGACCTTGAATCGGTAACAATTTTGATTGCAGTTAGAAGCTTATTTGGTTTAGAAAACTAAGTTGTATGGTATGTGCTACGAAATTGAAGAATTGGGGAGATTGATAACTCAAGATCAATGTTTATTGGTCCAAACTAGTGTGTTTGAAGTTATTTTGAACCTACCACTAGTCCAATTGTATTCAAACGTTTGTTATCATCTCAAAAATATCAAAAACCCATGATCAGTTATACCCATCAAAGTCTTTCTTTTATGATATCAATTATTCTACCTTGATCCGTTTTACGCCAACATTATTTTACTTTGAGTTAAATTACCCTAATTCATTTAGTTTTCCAAACATGTTAGCAGAACTTACCTTCTATTGAATTGTTTGAGTTGTGGATTCCTTTTAATGAATTTCTATTACAATCACAAATTATTAAAGTCAACGTTGTTTACTAATTACATATACCTATAATTATATTTCTTAAACAGAAATCATGGCCTAATCTATTGTTTCCCATTGTGCATAAGTATTATCAAGTGAGATTGCATTTTAAAGACTTCAGGTACTTTCATTGTCTATATCTTTAAACATCAGCACGTATTTATCAAACTTATAATATTTTAGTAAGTACATCAATGAATCAGTTTAATTAATGATTTATCACATAATTGATGACCCCATCAGTTATCAGTTACATGGCATGGCCCTTCAGTTACTCGCGCGGCTTCAGGCCAAGTCCCAATCGGTTTGACAGGTATACACCTATCTAACAGTTATAAGGGGTTCACTGTCAGATAATAACTAGCAATGCAGTTTTACATTCATCTTATTCATTGTTTTAGCTTAAACTGAATTGTAAAGCGGGCGCCCAACCAATTTATGCAGTGATCATTTGACAATACAAGAATGCATGTACTGAGCTTTGGCTCACAGTTCGAAATGTTTTCATGTTTTGTTTTAAGCAAACGCTCAATGAATCGCCCTTATGCTAGCAAGTCAACCGAAATGCATGCTAACGAGTCAACCAAAGAGAATAAGTAAGGGAAACTTGGATGAATCAATAGTGAAATAGACCATGCATACTTTGGAGCCATATTTTGTAATCTTCAGTGTGTGGAAGTGTAAGCCCTGTGGTGAATTGCTCTACTGTAGTGTATATACCTTGTGTTGGTTAATGAGTATGGTTGTAGTTATGCCAGACTATGTTATCTCTAGTACACTTGCAGCAAGTCTTGTTCTTTTGGAAACGCCCCAATCATTGGATTTATCATTTATAATTGAAGGAATCAGAATAATGATTGCAAACAGTGGGACATGCTTAATTAGGGGGCGTTACAAAGACAAAAAGGGCTTGGTCTATTAGTATGCTTATCGTGTTATATTTGGATCACGTTAGTATTTATCTTGTTTAAATATGTTCTGACTCTAAGTGAATATTGCATGCTAGTATTGCTTAATTGATTTTGTATAAGTTATCATAATATCTTTGAGATGATTTAGTATTCAAATTTGAATATGTGATATTTATGATATTATATTATGTGATTCAAATTTGATTATACAAGATTATGAATGATTACATACTTGCATATTTATTATGGAAAATATTCTCAAGATACTATTCTCAGTGGTCTTATGATCAGTTCCAAAATTGGAATGTAATCATTGCTATGAATGTTAGCAAAGTTTGAAAAGATAATTAAATTACTAAATCTTCAAGGGCTTGAAATCTGCTAAAGATGATATTTTTTTATATGATGTCAGTAACTACTTACATTGAAGGGCTTCAATGTCCATACTCGATTGGCTATATAGAGGAGAATTTGAAGCTTGGAGGCACACAAGAGAAAAATACAAGAGCTTATATTAGAAGATTGTTCACTTATCGATATCTTACTCTCTCGTGCTAGTTCATTTGATTATTATCTATAGAGAGTTGTATTATTATTGATCAAGTGGTTATTCTAATTCTTTGTATTCAGTTGCATTGATTAGTTGGAGGGTCGACTACCTAAGTATAAGGGTGAGTAAAAAAACTGGGTACCCGATTCCGGACCCAGAAATCGTTTGGACCTGGTAGGTACGGACCTGGACCCGATTCCAAAAGTTAGGACCTTGTTATAACCAGGTCCAACATCAAGTCCTGAAATTTTAGAACCGGAACCGGACCTAGTACTCGGTACTTGGTTAAAATTTAAAGAATTTTGATGAAAAAAATATAAAAAGTAAAATGTCATTCCTCAAGTGATGTATCTTTCATACTGAGACCTAACTTCCAATTATTCCAGTTTAACCATTTGTCTTGTTTGCTTTCAATTTATCCTTGACTTACTTTTTATGTATTTTGATAGTTCCTCTCTTTCTCTCTCTATTTCAAGTGAATTAAAATCATTTTTAGGTCTCTCATTCATTTTGTAATCTTAATTTGTGGGTTTCTGATTAACATTGTATCCAATTCTCTGAGTTTATCTTTGAGTCATGAATCTTTTTTACTGCTTATCACGTATTTGATTTAGCCTTATATTTCGGTTTTTAGGAATTTGGTGTCAGATATGAGTTCTCAACTTCATTTGCTTCCTTTCCTTATTTTCTTAGGGGAAAATGAGAAATAAAAAATAAAAAACATTGCTTCGAAATCGGGTACCCAATCCTGTCCCGACCGAGTTTGGGTCTAGGTCCAAATTCCAGGACCCGATTTTAAATTCTAGGACCCGATTCCAATAGGGTGCGGTTTCGATCCCTAAAAATCCAACTGGCTACCTAGTCTTGCTTACCCCTACCTAAGTGCGGGTTAGGAGCAACACATATGTTGGGACACCAGAGTTGTCGGGTCAACTCGTAACTTGTATGATTAGAGAACCGTGTGTAATTGATCAATCTAATAAAAGAAAAGGGTTCAAAATCCCTTTGACGAAGGGGCCTTCGGGTAGAAGACTAGGCATAGTCGAACCTTTATATATAGCGTGTTTTGTCAACATTTACATTTTTTGCATTTTATTTCAATTAGTTTGTACCTTTGATCATCACCCTATTCACCATACTCTAGGTTAATTCAACAGTCTCTGAGTCTTCATTTGAATTTCAATGTGAATCATGTATGAAAATAATCAACCATAGGTGACGAAAATATTTCAACTATCCAATCCCTAAATTTATCCATGATAATTTGGTTGCTGTCATCGTACAATTAAACATTTGGCGACTTATCTACAATTGGATCCCTTACTGAGATTGTTATGCCCTTTTTATGCAAAAAAATAAAATTGTGGTGAGTATAACAAGCAATAATTATCTCAAGCTGCTACTTCAGTCTCATCTAAGGCATTCTGTGCTCCAATATTTTTCATTTCCCCTTTGGTGCTCCAAATGGTCTTTCCATTTTGATTCGTAAACATGAGTGTTGATGGTTGACTGACTCCTTCAGTCCTTCAGGTAGACCATATTTTTCACCTTAAGTGTTTTTGTGAGTTTTTAAAATGAAGATAAAGTTTTAAACATCAAACATACAGTTGTCACAGCACTTAGGGGTCAATCCACAAAGATGGTTTGAAATTCGATTACTACTTAACTAAGTTAAACTGGTGAACTATATAAAGGTCGACATCTTAAAAAAAACACAAGCCAACAAGTGGAAATGGCAAAGAACTAACAAATGAAAATGAAAACCCAAAACATTACACCATTACTATTTCTCTAAATGCAAGATCAGACATCAAGGGGAAAAAAAAGAAAGAAAAAATTGAACTTGATCACTAAAAATCTCACAAAATCAGCCTAAACTATCAAACCCAGCACAAGCAGGAGCAACCCAGACTATTGATCAAGTTGAACAACTCAGGACATTCAGCAAATCGAAACAGGTGATGAGAACAAAGCAATTGAACCCGGATGAGACAAAGCAACAAATTCGCGAAACAAGGAGCCCAGGTTTGAAATTCTTGAACCAAATATTTGGATTTCAAAACTAAAATTAAAATCTTAACTCAAAACTTGAAAATCTAGAGTTCTATTACCTTAATTCAAAGTTCAACAGTTCCAGATCTGGAATCGGGAGGGAAAAAAACAGAACCAAACGAAATTGAACAAAATTTCTAAGTTATGAGGTCATGCCCTTCTCCGACCGTGCTACTAATTTTTATTGCTCAAAGTCCCAGTGTTAATGTCTTCCATTCTTCAACTAATCTCCAATTAACACCCCTCTTAACCGACCTCGTCATTGCTCGCCTGCAATTCTTGTCGTGGATGATGTCTGTGTTAATGGTCGATGATGATGATGACGGTTAGAATGATAGAAGTTAATGATGGCAATGACAATGACGGGGAAGGGAGTTTCGGTTATGCATGAATAAGGAAGAAGAAGGCGAAGCAGTAGCTAGTGGGAGCTTCGAGGTTCCTAAGCAACGAGGAGAAAGAAGGAAGAGCAAGGGTTGGACTTTGAGTCAGGCGCAGCTCGCATGTCTTCATTAAATGAGGGTGAGGGCTAGCAATCTGGTCTAGATCATGGACGGGGCTGGCGCTGGGAGCGATTGGGCTAGCCCGTGAGAGAAAGAGAAGGAGGACAAGGGAAGTGCCTGGGCACGTGCTAGCACATGGGTTGCTAAGTGAATAGGGAGATTAGGTACTGGGAACAGCTGGACTTTGGGCCGCACGAACACAGGGCCAGAATGAGGAGAAGGAGAAAAGCTGAGAATGAGGCGTGCTGGAATGAGTGGGTTTCGCATACTGGGCCAGCAGATCAGACCCACGTGGATGGGAGAGAAAGAAAAAGCAAGCAACGTTGGGGGGGGGACTGGGACCAGTCACAGGCAACGCATTGGGCCTTGGCTGTTTTCTTTTCTTTTTTTTTCGATTTATTATGTTCTTCTCATTTAATCCAAAGCCTTGTCTTCCTTTGCTTTTGGCACCTTATTGAAGCAATTTATCTATTCTTCTTAAGCCTTCCAAATTCCTATAAAATAAGATAAAAATATATTAAAATCCTAATTTAATTATTTATTTTGAACAAATATTAGATAATGAAAGAGTATTAACTAACATAGATTCAGATTGGATAATGCTCACACACCTAAATTTTGCTCGTACTCGAGTAAAATGAAACCAAAATCCTAGAAAAAAAAAGAAAAATAAAATTCTAACTCACTTTCGTAAGAATTACAGTTGCATTTAGCATGTGCAACAAGCCCTTTAAACCCCTAAGTTACCCCTAGTGCATGAGTAAAGCCTCGTGAGAGTTTTCAAAAGAGATACCCTCAAAATCTATAAAAAGTAAACAGAAACTAGAAAATCGAAAATCTTTTTGGGTTTTTTTTCAAAAACTCATATATACAATACTGGAGAATAATATAAACAAATTCCGATCAACCACATCACTCAAGTACCCTAACTATTAGATCACATATAAACACAAGGTACATATCAAGAAATTGCTAGTCCCCACTTATTACACCTATACACAATTCTCCACCCCACTTAGAACGTATGTATAAGCTTGACTGGTAGAACCTTACTTTATGAATTTATGAAATACTCTTGCTCATTTGTTTAAAATATCAAAGGGGTCACTTGATGCATCTTCCAATTAGGGATAACAATGGGGTGGGTCGGAGACGGGGGAATATTCCCTTGCCCCACCCCCGCCCCGCTAACGGGGATGGTTTCCCCCTCGTCCCCGCCCCGTCGGGGACCCCATTCCCTGTCGGGGCCCTTCTTCCCTGAGTTTTAGCGACAAGACTACACAAAATGCAAGCCCAATTAGGGCAAAAATTACGAGCCCAATATCAAAATAATCAAACAATACGCCCTAAACGAAAAAGAGAAATTATACCTAACTTAAGCCATTGAAAGTTCAACATTGAAGTTTAACACTAAACCTAATGCCCGAAATTCAAAGTTAAAACTCAAGAATTACAACACCACTTGAAAGTTTAATCCAAAATCCTAAAGGTTCAAAGATGACAAGTAACAACACAAGATCTAAGTGATCAAGTTCTCAAAGTCCAAGGAAAATTACACAACTGAAGTTCACCACAATCAAAATACAAATCAAAGATTCAAAGATACAACACCAAAGGTCCAATGCAAAGTCCACATATGAGAAGATATCCTTGAGAAATTTAATGCACCATTAGCCAATTAGCCATCAAATTCTTCATCAACTTTAGCATCATAATCTTCATCAAAAGTACCATGACAATGGGCGGTGTCCTCATCTACAACATAAAAGATATGTTGAAGTAATCAAGTTATCGAATACCATAACATTTAAACATAAAGAAATCCAACTATATATTCTAAAAGTATAACAAAAAATCAAAAATATGCCTTCTGAAGATGACTTGATTGTAGTCGAAAGCCAATCTCAACCACACATCAAAGCCTCTAAAGTCTTTGGATGGAGACAATTGCTATGTGGACTAATAAACCCCCCATCCATGCTAAATACCGACTCAAATGCTACTGTGGAAATAGGAATGGCGTAGATATCTCTACCTATCAAAGCTAAAATAGGGTACCTTAAAATGAACCAAGATATTGAAATTATCAGTCCTTGGGGTAAGCGGCTCTTCCAAGTAAAAATCTAACTTCGATTTTTGTCGAATTTGTGGATCGATCCTTTTCAACAATTGTATAATAGATTTAAAAGATGTCATCTTGTGTATAACCCACACCTCCACTAGAATATGAAGCGTTGGAAGACGTCTTAGTTGAATCACCAGAAGCATTAGGAGTAGGAGCCTTCAAATGCTTGTATTTTTCTTGATATTCATTAAATAGGGCATAACAAACATCTTTTATCATTTCAACTTTTTCATCTACATCAAAATCAAAAACCCTCCTATAGCAAGCATCCACCATTTTCAGCTTGAACCTAGGATCTAAAACACAAGCAACTCCTAATATCCCATGAATGACATCCCAATATTTCAAAAATTTGTCAAGCAACTTTTGAGCCATGGTCCTAATGACCACATCCGGATCATGTAGCCAACGACTCAAAGATAGCCGAACTTGAAACACCTTTGGAAAGTAAATATTTGTAGTGGGGAAGCTAGTGCCAGAGAATAATTGAGTCACATCATAAAAGATCTGTAACCTCCCACAAATATCTTTTGCCTTCTCCCATTCCTTATCAGTAGGGAGAGATTTATAATTACTTCCCTCTTAGTCAACTTAAGAAAAACTTCCCTATACAACAAAGCTGTTTGAAACATCAAGAAAGTTGAATTCCATCTTGTCCTGAAATCCAATTTTAATTTCTTTGAGTAAGGTACACTTAAGCTATCACAAACTTCTCTAAAAGTTTCCTCCCTTTTAGGTGTGGCTCTCCAATATGCTACACTATCACGCACCTTTTTTGTAACGCCCCAGAAGTAAAACAAATACCTGATACATTACTTGCATTCACTTGCTTAAGTTCACCAATTTACAATGCTAAACCAATGAACGGGGCGTTACCGCCGTCTGAAAAGGAAAAGGCTTCCCTTGAATATGAAGATTTAGCCATAAAATCAAGTTTATCCTCAAAGGGCAATCACATCCATTCAAACTTGTTAGTGATATACAGAAACGATTCTAACATCCCAATCGTGTCAAGAATACACCAAAATACATAATTCAGTGCAAATACACAGTTATAACTCCAAAATACATCACATTATGGAATGATAGCGCCTCAGCACCACCACACTGCCAGTCACATGAACAGTCCTAGCTCACTTTTCACCTTCTGCCGCCCTGCCCGCCTGAGCGCGATTCACTTAACACTTTCGTAAAACAAAACATAAAAACATTTCGAACCGTGAGCCAAAGCTCAATACATGCATTCCTGTAATGTGAAAGATTCACTGAAAAGTTATTTGGGCCCGCTTTGCAATTCATTTTAATTTTAAAACAGGGGATGAGATGCATATAAAATTGAATTGCCCATTATTATCTGTTAGTGCACCCCTGAGTAACTGTTACAATATGTGAATAGGTGTACACCTGCCAAGCCGACCGGGGGACCTGCCCTGAAGCCGCGCGGGTAACTGGAGGCAATGCCCTGTAACTGACAACTATTGGGGTCACTAATTATGTGATAAAACACTAATTAAATTGATTCATTGATGTACTTACCAAAATATTACGATTTCGATAAATACGTACTAATTTATAAAGATACAGGCAATCAACGTACCTGGAGGTTTTAAAAGCTAGGTCACAGAGTAAATAGATGCACTAAAATGGATAGAATGAGAGCTTAGGCCTTGATTCTATTCATAAGATCATTATAGGAACATGAGATCAGAAATGAACATGTCCTTATGATGAATACCTTTAAAGAAAACTAGCACAATGGATACCTTTAAATAAAAACTTATAAAGAATTTGTACAAACTAGTTTGTTGATTAAACTAAAATACTGAAGCTAAATAAATAATAGAAATGCTGATTTAAGGCACGACAACGAGTTTAGAGGGTAAGGGCTTGTGACGAGGGTATGGAAAGAATAAAGCAGAACTTCAACTCCCAACCTCGAAATGAGACCTAAAACCCCCAATATGTAAAGCTTAAGAGATCCTCAAAAACCTTCCTAAAGGACACATAACATGATTTCCATGACAAGTTCTATAAAATGGGGTTAGAACACCAACATGTCAGTTTGCAGTGCTGGAAAATCCATTTTGCCTAGGTTCGGTAAAGTGGCCATAACTTCCTCCACAGACCTTGGATTAATGCGATTCAAAAGCCATTTTAAAGCTAACATCGAGACCTATCTACCCACCAAAATTAGAATTTTTGGTTGGGCCGATTATTACCAGTTTCGTTCCAAAGTTTGAGTCGTTTTATGAAAATTTCAGCAGCACTACTTTAGTGTGTTCCTTCACTTTTTACACTAATCCTCCACTTAAAATTTTTCTTAAGAGTATGTAAACACACTTTGGTACATCTCAACCTCATACAAAAACACCATACATAATTGCACTTCATATTCATATCAAATAAAACTCCTTTTCTAGTCACATATACACACACACACCTCAAATTTACCATTAGTTGATCCGAATCTTGCATTTTGGACAAAACTCTAACTTTGGGTCACTTTGAACTCACTCCCAACTTTTCAAAACAGCATAAACAACATAACAAACTTCAATATAATAGGATATAAGCAAAAACAAGGATAAAATAAGCAATAAACATCACTTGAACAAGAAGCTTTCATGACCAAGGTGAAACTCTAACCCTAGCCTCAACTCCACCTCAACTTCACCATAATCCATCAACAAGATGATTCTTAATACCATAAAAACAACATTATCCATCACTAAAACAACCAAAATAAGGAACAAAAACCGACAAGATCAAGAATCAAAAACAAAAACAGCATAGGAGGTGAAAGAACACTCACTTTGTGCTAGCAAAAGTGGTCAAAACGATCCTTGATGCTTGTGGGAGAGAGAGGGGTGGTAAGTGGTGGATGTTTTGTGGTTTTTTGGTGGTTGAAAGGTGGCTGGGAGGGGGTTTTTCAGCTGAGGCAGCCGTGTAGAGAGAAGGAGGAGAAGGAAGAGAGAGAAAGCGTCTTGAATGCATGGTGATAAATGAAGTAAAATGAAAATTTTTGCAATTTATATCAAGCTTTCACTTGCCTGAAATTAAAAGTGGAAAAGTCAAAAATCTTAAGTTTAATTAAGGCATAATTAAGAGAATTTAGCTAAACAAATAAAGATCAAGTCTTGTTGCGTCGCAAACGGCCCTTAACAGGCTTGGGTTTAGAGAAAGAACTGGAACCGAGTGCGTTTGCGAATTTATTTTTTTTTCTTTTTCAAAGTTTGAGATTAAATGATTGTAGTGTCATGAAAAAGAATTAAATCGTTAAATTCGTAAAATATCAAGGCCTAAATCGATTTTCAAAACTGACTGGAACAAACCCCCGAATTGCGAAGTAAGGGCCTAGTTAGAAATGTCCAAATGGGAATAATAAAAAGAAATGATGTAAATGAAATGAAATTAATCACATTGATTAATGAAATGAAATTAATAAACAGAATTTCGGGTCAGACTATTACATTTTCAATTGACCTTTCAATCACGTCTAATCCATCCTTAACAATGATATTAAGAATATGTACACAACAATGTATATGGAAGAACTTACCACTTAAGGGAAGTGCCCTTAAACCCAGTCAATCTTTAAGAATGCCAATTATTGCATCGTTGCAAGAACAATTGTCCACCGCAAGAGATGAAATTTTTCTATTGATGTTCCACTCTGAAAAGCACTTCAAGAGCTCTTCCGAAATGCTCTCAGCAGTTTGAGGACAAGACACATATGCAAACCTAAAAGAAAAACAAACCAGAAAGTTTATTAAAAAATAACAAAGTTTATCAATATTATATTAAAAATTAAATGTAAGAGAAAAAAATACAATAACTAAATATTTTATCCACATGCTGGAAAAATATCAATGACTTGTACTGAATGAGCTTAAAGTAAAAACAAAATTATCATACCTCAAGATCCGATTTTGCAACTTCCATGAACTATCAAGCCAATGAGTTGTTATGGCTATGAAACCACGTTTTTTTATTTTGAGTGATCCACATATCTGTGATAATGGCTACCTTACTTTGAACACTCCCCAACAACTTCATGGTTTTGCCTTTTTCAAAGTTAAACACTTTGAGGATATTCTTTCTGAGTGTATTCCTTGACATCATGGTGAAAGAAGGTTGGAGAGCCTTTGAATATCCTCTAAACCCAACATGCTCTACCATAGAAAGAGGATACTCATGCATTATGATCATATACGCAAGCTCCTTCCTTGCAAGCTCTTCATCAAACCCGTTAACAAAAAGAACTTGCCCTTTTGTATCATTGGAAGGCTCTATCTTCAACTTCTTTTGGGTAAAGTCATTTGCAATGTCCTCATGTCTTTTCATAGGACAAATTGCATGATGACCGTTCAAATGCTTAGTCCCATTCCTTGAGTTACCACCAAGTTTTTTCTTACAATATTTACAAATAGCCTTCGGTACACCACTAACAACCTCACAGTCATAATGCTTCCAAATTTTAGATATGAACCTCCTTTGCTTTCCCAATACTAATGTATCCCCCTCATCCTCCGTAGCATGCGGTGTTCCACATGAATCAACATTCACATAGGTATTAGATAGTGGATTTGGAGTTGGATTTGTGGTGTCTATGTTTTTATTTGTAGAACATGGAGACGGTCCACTTGGACCACTAGGTCCACTAGCCATAATCTGTGCATACATAAATAATTTACAAATGAATCAATTAATGGAATTAAATAATATAGTATATCAACCCATAAGCTAATTTATCTTAAATTGAAGAATTCAAATCAAAAGTTTTTTTAACTATATGGGATGAATAGCTAAAGCAATCCAAGTATTTGTAGAATCAATTAGATGCCTGTGCTTTTTGAAATACTAATGACCTTAAAATTACAAAATAGCCCTAAAATCGATAATTATGAATTCCGAAAAGCAATCCAAGTATTCAAATCAAAAGCTTTACTACCAATTAACAGCCCTAAAAACCCATAACACGAACTTATGAATTCTATTTTGGTGAAACAATTAACAAAGCTTAGTATATTTAATTTTTGAACAACATATGTAACAATATGTGAATTTTGTTTTGGTGAAGCTTTACTAGCTGCCCATAGCCAACTCAAGAACAGAGCACTAGCCAACCAAAAAAAAAAACCAAAATTGAATACAAGGTCGAAGAGTAGTTTATTACTAACAACCAAAAGAAGTGAGAAGAACAGAGCAATCGGGCAGAAGCCAGCAAATATCATTGAATAGGAGCAACAACCGAGAGCCCAACACTGAGAGGACAGAGGAGAATAGCTGAATAGGAGGGATGAAAAATTCAATCTCAGATTTGGGAGGGGAGAGAGAGTACTAGAGTAATGAGTGGTGAATGGAGGCTATTGAGTAGTAATTAGGGTTTTCCTTCTCCTCTAAAAATACTCATATGCCCTTCTGGAGTGTGAGAATTGAACTAATAAATTAAGGATATATATGTAATTTTAATTAATATTCAGGACCGGGAAACGGGGATCGGGTCCGAGGACGGGGGGAAATTTTCCCCCCGCCTCGCGCCCCCCCACCGGTCCCTACGGTCGGGGGAGGAATTTTCCCCCATCCCGTCGGGTCAGGAGAATTTTTCCCGCTGCGGGGCGCGACCCTGACAGGGTTAAGGAAACCCCGCCCTATTGCCATCCCCACTTCTAACCATACAATACCATAGGCTTGCGAAGATTATCAATTTCCCACCACTAAAATGCAGAATGCGACATGATAATCAAGAGGACTTAAGAAGGCTTGTAGCATGGTTAAGATTTACAGGTTGGGAGAGGGACAAACGATTTGGGAAATGAGGAGCTAAAAGCCAAGTAGCTAATGAGCAACTCAACACTCTTAGCACTGTAACACTCCTCCCTAAACAAAATAAGAACACATCCTTTAGAAGCAACCGTAGAAAATGAGTATATATAATGATAAAGTCTTCATGCCAAACATTCTTATTCACAACTTTTTTTTTCTCCTTTTGTTTTCTTTTTTTTTTGGTTGAGATTCCCCCCCCCCCCCGTTTTTTAATTGTTTTCAATTTTTTTGTTTTTTCACTTTTGTTCTTTTGCTTTGCTTTTCCATTTTTTTATTAAGAAAAATGAATGAATGACATGTGCAAACATAACAACTCAATATCCAAATGGTCACAACAGTATATCCCCTTATGTAACCAAGATTAACCAATTACCTAAAATACCCAAAAGCTACTCACTAAATATTGAAGTGTTGCTTCTAGGGGTGTTCATCGGTCCAAACCCGGACCGGACCGGGTTGGACCGAGGACCGAATAAGAGGAAAATTATGGACCGTGGACCGGACCGAATAAGTCAAGGACCGGACCGGGACCGGACCGAAAAAAATCGGACCGGACCGAATTGTCAACCTAGCAATTTTTTACGATATGAACATCTTATATTTATTTTCATATGAAAAAATTCAACATATTTTCATCATGAAAAACAAATCAATATTCTTGAACGTTTGAGAAATTATAAGTTGCAAAAGAAAATTAAAATTGAATAAGTAAAAAGTCAATTTTCAAAATTTTTTTATTCGGTCCTCGGTCCGGACCGGTGGACCGGTGGACCGGACCGGACCGGACCGAAGACCGAATAAAAAAATTTTGTGGACCGCGGACCGGACCGAATTCATTCGGTTCGGTCCGGTCCGGTCCGGTCTAGGCCGGTCTTCGGTCCGGTCCGGGTTTGGACCGAATAATGAACACCCCTAGTTGCTTCAATAGTGTTGGCTTAGGTATAGGAAAATGTGTTTAGGCCAAGGACTAAAATGAAGGGTTAACAACAAATGAAACAACTGAAAGCTCAAAGGGTTAGCAAATGGTATTACGTTCTAATCCAGATGACAATTTGGCTAAGTGGCTCACAAACAAATGAATGCCTATATCATATTACCATAATGTTCAATGCAAATGCTAAATGTGATTTTGAAGAGAATCAAAGCAAGTTCTAAAGATGTAATCATGGAAGAGACACACATGAACGAAAAATGTGAGACTAAAAATGATGAATTAGTCATTAAGGCTCAAAATCTCACTGGTTATCTACCAAAGTTAAGCTTGCTATAGAAAAATGTCAGCGGTTAGGACTGTGCATAAATATCACCCTTTGGACTAAATTCTATCATGCACACCACATCTATATACAACTTAATACTAAGTTACAAGAGAACCTTGTCAATAAGAATTGCACATATATTCCCTAAAAACAAAACAAAAATCTTTTTGGATTTTCAAAATTATCCCATTTTTTCAATCTCAATGTTTTTTTTCAAATTTTTTCAAAATGTAGTTTTTTCACCCCTACACCCAAACCACACAATGGCCTCATTGGGAGTGATAGGAAAGACAAACACTAAAAACAAAAACAAATATATAAAAAGAAAATAAGACTCAAAAAGAAAGAAAAATAACAAGAATCTAAAACTCATTAAGAAAACAATAAGAATAAAATAAAACAATAAATATCTAGAAAAGAAAATAAAATAAAAAGAGCAGACAGATAGGAACAACTATACAAAGTTAAGTGTTGAATTACACCTAAGATATGCCTCGTAAAATCCGTTTCGACAGAGGCCTATGGAATATCAACCACTCCATATCAAGCTGAACAGTGCTACTCAAATCATTATCCATTAAAGTACGAAGTAGCTTATCAAACAAACAAGAACAACTCTCAATCACATGCAAACAGTAAGAGTTGGAGCTAGAAAGAGAACATCAACCATGTCAATGTCGCACAGTTGAGGGCCCATTCTAACGTATCACATTGTTAGGCTCAAATATAAAAAAGAGAGATGTACTCAAACTTAGTTAGCAATTCAGTCATCAAAAAAAAAATGATCTTCATTTTCAGCCATTCTCACCATCTTTCACCATTCCCACTAAGATTCTCACCCACCCATAAACACTAGAGAGAGAGAGCTGCCACGCTCACCGCTTATTGCCACCTGATTGTTGCCATCGGTTGAGTCATCTCCATCTTCTGTAGTCCAGCCATCGTCTGCCACCGTCGCAGGTAAGCTTTCCACCCTAAACTTCATATTTTTTGATACTTTTTTTTATTGTCGCTTCATATCTATGCAAGTATAGCCATTGTAGATGATTCCTTGTTTCAGAACTAAATCTTCCTATTGGTTTCGATTCTTTTTTTGTTTTGATTTTTATTCGAATCCTTTTGTGTGTGTGGTATTGCCTGCATTGTTTTATTTTTAGTTTGATTCTTCAGATCTGTCAGGGTTTGTAATGGCTTTTTTTTAAAATTTTGTGTGTGTGACATACTACCGCTTATAACAGCTAAAGCTTGGTGAGTGTTTGTAATGTTTTTTTTTTTCAAATTTTTTGCTTGCATTGAGTGTTTGGTGCAATTTTTCTAAGGAGCTTGAGTGTTTACCTCCATTAATAAGAGTGGAGTGTTTCTTCGTATCATAGTTGCCAGATTCGCTCCACCCCCACATTATCGTGCGAATCGAAACGTGGTACGTGGTCGCGCTGATACGCGACGAGTCGCGCACTAATTCGCTCCATAGAGCGTTCCCATTTGGAGATGGAAAATGAAGAACATACCTGACATTCAATAGTCCTTTTTGCAGGTACAACTTACAAGCGAACGTTGAACTTTTCGAACCATCGCCCAACAGATTTCACCATGGAAAATGTTGACAGAGATGGAGGAAGATGGTGGAGAATGAAGAACACAACTACATTCAATGGAGGAAGATGAACCAATGAGCTTCAGCTTCTTATTTTTTTAACCCAGAGTCCTAATGCTGAGAAGGGAAGAAGATGAAGCTGCTGATAACAATGTGTTTTATGACTTGGGCTGGAGTGCTAGACTAGAGACATGGTCTGCTTTTTCCCAAAGAAAGAGATTTGGATAGGAGAAGAAGATGAAGAGACAACTTGCTTTATCTCTCTTCATTGACTTAAATTAATTTTTCATTTGAGTGGTTGACAGCTCGAGTGTTGTTGGGTTTTGGTTGACAACTAAGTATTATTCCTTCAGCCTTTTTTTGTGGGTAATAATATTCTTTTAAATATTTATTACTTACCTAACTTAATAAATAACGTGAGATCACTAAAATATCAAGATTGTTTTTGAAACTTATAATACTTTAGCAATCAAAAGTTGTAATTAATTCTTTTTTATTTTAGGACAACAAGACTTGAGTAATCTTTTTCTTTTCTAGGAGAGGTTATTATTTTTGGGACAAAAATTTAAATGCCAAGTGATAAATAAAGTAGCACTAGATTTAGAACCCATGCAATGCACGGTATTGTTGCAAATTTCATTACTTGAACATATTATTCAAAAATTCTATATGAATATCTATTTGAAATTTATAAAAATGTTGCATAAATAAATTAATGTTGAAAAATAATTATATAAAATAAAAATTCTTCAGTATTATCTTCTTATTGACACCATCCAATTCAATATTGATTCGTAAAAAAAGAAAAAAAAACCTCACCATTTACCAACAACTTATAAGCCAACTTCAATACCCAAAAATATAAACATATATATGATGATAAGATAAGAAATATAAATACAATAGATTCATCATTTTTGCAATTGATTTATTTAAAATACATAAATATACAGTAAACCTGAGCCATTTAACATAATTTATTCTGATTTTCTAAAAGCACATAATGTTCTTGAAAATTTCGCCTAGAAAAAAAATATATTAACATAACAATAAAAAAAGATGGGAGCAATCATATTTAAACAATAACAAAAGATGGGAGCAATCATATTTAAGAAAACCTCAATAGAGACATATAAGATACATATACATACAAAAATACATACATACACACAATATCAACATATATACACACACACACACACACAAATATATACATATATA
>JACYFF010031958.1:14408647-14431888 GCA_017589665.1 Selenicereus undatus | reverse complement strand
TATATATACACAATTCAATATTTAGCTTTATATAACTCAATCTATGAATGAGACAAAATTCAATACGCCAAAATACAGTTATTAAGGAGTTTGATGAGGGGTTTTCATACAAGTTAGTTGTGATTGGCATCTACTAAGATGTCGCAATGGTGACATAACATAGGTAGACTATGAACTCGAATATGATCCAAAACAAATAAATCAATCTAAAACACTATTGAATCGACAACTTATTCTTGTGTGGCTTAATACAAATCTTTGGGTAATTTGCTACGATTGATGTTTACCAACATACTATAATTGTAATATTTATTGGCACAACTCAAATATAATCTAATAGCAAACAAATCAGTATTGATCCTTATGTAACTTGGCATAATATAATCTAGTTGCTAACATATTATAATTGATGCGTACAATTACATAATAATTGTAATATAACTTAGATAGGATGCAAGTATGAGCCAATAACAAACAAATCAATCTCAAATTCAATTTAATAGACATCTGACTATTAAGTTGCTCAATGTCAACCTTTGTATTGTCAACTCTGGTTGATGTTTAGTAACATACTATAATTATTGTAACATAACACCGGCATGATATAATCATAATTATTGACGTTTTCTTATTATATAGTCCAAATATAACATTTACATCTAACATTGAAGAATTTGTAGCTTAGTAACATTGTATAATCTATTATAAGTATCTAGTAAATATAACTTGATCTAATGTAAATATTTACTGACATAATCCATTATAACTTGGTCTAATGTAAATATAACCTTTACTAAACGAATTACAAACTAATGTCAAACGTTTTAGCAAGGAAAAAAGAATTACAAAAAACAAACTAATATCTAATGTTTTAGAATGCAAAACAGATTGACGCATTAAACTCATCACATCATGAGCATCAATCTATTGCAGATAACCTCAACTTTCCCTCCCTTTTTTGGTCTCTTTGTGCCAACTCCTAGTGCTCAATGACCTTCAAGCTTCCCCTCTTTTATGACTTTCTCAATTCTACCTCCAGTTTAAAAAGAGTAGAAGACAAAGGCACATAATACTAGCAAATCTTTATCTCCTCAATTCAGATTCTACGAAAAAATTATTCCCTACCAATTCCAAAACATCTCAATTCAAGCTATTCAAGTGGGTTTGATCTCCAAGTTTGAACCTCCACTGGTGAGTTCAGAAATGCCTCTTTTTTTTTGTGCGTATGGTTACTTTTTTGGTTTCCATTTTCCATGGCATAACGGGGTTGTCTATGACTTTGTGGATATGGCATTCCTTTATATTTTAAAATCAATTTGCTAGCATTTGTTTGGTAAAAGTAGGAAAAAAAAAGAGTAAAGGCAGAGTCAAGTGAAGAGCATGACTTTCATGTTACTAATGTTCAAAGCAACAATGATTCAAAAGAGCCAATTCACAATGAAGGTGATGAAAATTTACACCTAATAAGCTCCCAGCAACTGGCCTAAAGTGTGTGAGTCTAATATGAAGCCTCTCTTGCAAGAAGTTATTGTGATTGGAGATTGTAAAAGCAACAACACGGGGGGTTCAAAATAGTGGATGTTCAAGCATTGCAAAACCTAATTCAAATGCTTATACATGAGGATTCATTATCATTTTTTAGAGCTCCAGATGGGAAAAAGGCTGGAATTCAGAGGTGCAAAGAATTAATGTGAGATCGGGCTCTACATGATAGAATCGAAGCAAATGCCACATTTGCTGAGAAAGAAGGTATCTCATTATCTCTGAAGAACTCTAATCTCATGAAAAAAAACAAAATCACCTACTTTATCTAGACCTTTACAAGAAGCTTTTGACTTAATAGAAAGGGAAATGTTGGATTTGATAGTTATAAGGGGATTATGCTCAATTAGGGTTCCTTTTAATGGTCTAAGAAATCCTGAATTCGTTGATATGTTGGTGGCCGTGAATAAAGCACCTAAAGGCTACAAACCTCTCTGATATAAAAAAAAGACAAGAACTTCTTAGCTAGATGAATGCCAAAAGAATCTTGAAAAAGATTTGATTCCCATTCAAGAAACTTTGTATACTCAAGGGGTTTCAAAAACATCGAATGGGTGGCCTAATGCTAAGCACAATCCTCTAATCAATGTTTTAGCGGTCAATAGTCGAGGTGCCATGCTCATGTATGCTGATGATTTTTCTAGAATTGAAAAGACTTGGAAAACAATTTCAGATTATGTTGAAAGCTATTGAGGATATTGGACCATCAAATGTTTTGCAAATTGTGGCGGATAATGCAAAAAATTGTCAAGTTGTCGGGAAGGAAATACAAAAGGTACACAAGCACAATTTTTAGTCACCGTATGTTTGTCATATTTTGAATTTTATTTTCAAAGATTTTGACGGAGCATTGCCATGGTTGAGAAATACATACAAGGATAGGAAAAAAATTGTGAAATACTTCATCAATCACATTCATATTTTGGTCACATTAAGAGAACATTCAAGGTTGGAAAGACCAGATTTGCATCCCATTACACTTTGTTGAAGCGTTTGTTTGATTACAAAGAACGACTTGTCACCACTGTTTGCTTATAAAAGTGGAAGGATGTGGTGAAAAATGCAGATGTTGGCATGCTGCTGCAGGAGTTAAGGTTGCTGACATAATAAAGGACGATGAACTCAGGGATGACACTGAAAATATTGTACGGATCACAAAGCCTCTGTTTCTATTGATAAAATTATGTGATAGAGAGGGACAAAAATGGGAGAAGTGTATGAAAGGATGGACAATATGTTAGGAGAACTAAAAGAGGTTATGAAAGACAATGTGCACAAATATCACTACCGAATAAAGGAGCAAATTGTGCTAGATATAGATGGGAAAATATGAATATTCCCATGCATTGTCTAGGTTTTGCTTTGAATCCTAGGATGATGTTATTTTTTTAAAAAATTCCAATTCATAGGGGTGTTGAAAGAAAGCCTTCAAACTTGGACAATGAGGTCATGTCAGGTGTTTTAGAGGTTCTCGGTAAAATAATCGAAAGCAAAAAGGAGGAAGAGCTCTTAAGGGAGCAATATACTATGTTTCATCAAAGGAAAATGGAACCTTTTGCTCAGCTAGCGTGTCAAGAAGATGTCGTCCACATAGATCCTATTGACTAGTTGTCTACTTATGAATTTGAAAAACCAGAGCTAGCTGGAGTCGCAAATAATGTTTTGCCTCAACCTGTGAGTAGCTCTTCTGTTGAACAAAACTAGAGACATACTTTTACATTCATAATGTGAAAAGAAATCGGTTCAATAATACTAGAGCTGACAAGTTGGTTTTCATCTATTCCAACATTCGCCTATTGTCACAGTTCAATAAGAGTTACACATCCGGGCCTTATAAATATTGGGATATTGATCCAGAGAGTCTAACAATGGAAGAATCTATTTCAAGAATGCAAGAATTGATGTGGAGCACGGATAATGCCGAAGGGAGTAGCAGCGCATGGTTGTAAGCATTGGGAAAGCTGAAGAACAAGCCTTTGGAGTTTCAAATTCTAGTTATGTTATATCTATTTTATCTTGTCATCTAGTGGTTGTAAGACATTATGGTACTACTGCTTGTTAGAATGTTTAAGCATTTGTTCTTTATTCTTTGGGTTTGAAGTAATAGTCGTAAGACATTATGAAGTTTAACTTGGCTTATTGCACTTTTTAGGGGTTTATTACTTTATTTTCTATTTTGTTAAGTTTGAAGTTTGAACAACATCTACTAGTATATTACACCTTTAAATTGTTTGATAAGGATGTTTAGATTGTGGAATCATGAAGAACACACCATATTCAAGAAATAAGAATAAGGAGGTTCTACTCAAGAAAAGATAAGTTCTTTACAATTTCTTTATCATCTTATTTAAATTTTGTATTGGTATATCATTTTTTAATCGGTGAATCAAATTGCTCAGGACAGCAAACCACGTGCCAAAATGGCGGACCGATTCTCTCACATACCGATTCTCTCCTAAGTAGTGAATTTCATACCCAAATTTGTACCGCAACTCAAAGTGTATTGCATTCCAGGTAACTAGCATATGCTTCTAATTTTTCATATGCTTGCTATGATTTTGCAAATGCTTGCTATGATTTTTCGTATGGTTGCTGTCATTTTTCATATTCTTTATATTGCATGTGCTTCTAATTGAGTGTTTGTAATGGTTTCTAACCCTTCTTTTCACCCTTTTTGATGATTGATGATTGATGAAATACAAAGTCAAAACTTACACCTTCTGATCGGGAAGTACAAAACCAAATAACCATAACCAACTCTCCCCAAATGTTTGAATTGAAAGTATCACCTAAAGTATGTTTGGTGGTCTCCTATTATAACTTTAACTAGTATAAACAAGCACACCCTATGAAAGTTGAGGGGCAATTGATCACTCCACAATGCACGCTATTAACCGAGTATGAGCGGGAATCTTTTTTCGTGCTTTGGATGACGATAGCATAAAACGAGAGCATCCTTGAAAATATAAAAGTTTAAAAATATCATACCTTAAAATTTTCATGTTGACACTTAAAAAATTAAAAAATTTATGCAAAAAAGCCTATTAAAGTTGTAAACGCTCAAAAAGGATTTAAAATTGAAAATAACTTTTTAAAATATATAATAAAGAATAGTTAGAATTTATATCAATTGCACACTTAGAGCTAAAAAAACGATGCAGTTAGCACTGGCACAAAATCGTTTGGCTCAATTATATGAATTTGTCTTATCTAAAAAGGCTAGGTTATCACAAATTTAGTCATATTTGATTTCAAAAGGGGGGGGGGGGTTAAGGATTGACAATTGGCCCCATTATTTGAATTTGTCACCAATTTAGATTCAGACATATTCGAACTATCAGACAACCAAGAGCAGATAATTTCAAAAAAAAATCAAACAGTGGAATTTGGACATTCAAAATCTGACTTCAGTAAAAAATGTCACTTTGGCCAGAATTTCTAGAAACTCATATCGTAAATTTCGATATTCAAATTTGGGTCTGCTCAAGACGTTCAAATTAGTAATCCATACTGGTTCTAGCTAAATTTTTATCCAAATATCTGATTTGACTAATCTCAAATGAACCTGAACCCCGAATTTTTACCAGCATCAATGCACTTTATCAGATACGGTTATAAGAAGGAAAGGGAAAAATATTGGGCCCGCAATTCTCCTGCGGCATACTCATTACTGGGCCTCGGCCGCGGCCTAGGGCAACAGCCGACAATCATACAGGCAGGGTAAGCTTTCTCTCCAGCCCTTCCCTCTCTCTTCTCAACCGAAGCCGTTGTCGGGCCGGAGCTGGATCTTTCCCTGATCGACTGGTTCTCTCTCTCTCTCTCTCTCTCGCACACACACACACACACGCACACGCACACACTCAGTTTGGTTCTTTACTTGTGTAAGTTAGAATCTGCAATGTTCGATTTGAATTGTTAGGTTATTGTTTTTCTTGGTTTTGCCTTTAAATTTGACACACAATGATGGGCAGACTGAGTAGAAGTCTAGTATCACTAGTTATTCTGCTACCGCTGTTGTGATTGTTATTTTCTTTGAATAATTTCTGTGTTGCATGTCGTTTTGATTTCATTCATGATTGATAGTTGTTTCTGGGTAGCAAATGATACCCAAGTTTCTGCACTTTTTGCTTGCTTGTTTCCTTTGTTCATTGACTGATGCACTTCCTGGTTAACTGACATTGTTGCAAAGATTGTGCTCTAATTTTGAGCTGGAGATGTAATGGATAATGAACTGTTGAAATGAAGCTGGTGTTGCTGTTTTGCGTTTTGAATTCCAATGAAGGATCCTTTCTTTGGTTCTATTTTCCATATCCTTCTTCCACAATCATAATTTGGTATGTCTAGGCAAAAATTCCGGTTCGGGTGAATTTGAGGTTGGTTCTATGTTCCATATCCTTCTTCCAAAACGTTAAAGGATTCCACATTCCCAATTCCTGGGGTAGCATCGAGCATGCATAGTGCTCCAACAATTTGAAGTTTAGCGTAGATGGGTATGTAGCCGACTGTCCAAGACTTGTATGATTCGCATCAATAAAGCTTAGAAATTGAAAGACGTAAAGTGAGTTGAGGTGGAAAAGAGTCTCGGTCTCTCAGGAGCCAAGGTGCAAGTTGTTAGCACACGCTTAGATGTGACATGTGAGCTGCATATTTTTGGGAAAATGCTTATGAGTTAAGATTTTGTACTCTCAATGGTTCCAATTTTGCTTGTCTATAATTCTTAAGATCTTAGTTAGCAATGGAAAGTTTAGCTGATACATTAGTAAGAATCTTGATTCCTATGCTATCCCAAAACTCTCGCGGTGGTTGCCACTCGCCAGACCATAAGAAATTGTGGCCCTCATCATTCTTAGCTAAGAAATCCTACACTGAGACAGATACCTCTCCCCTTCGACTGGGCCAGTGGCTGATTTGAAAGTAGCGGCCTTTTCAGGGTCTTAGTGTCCCCAAAAATCTGCCTGAGAGACAAGGGTGAGAGATCCTGAGATACATACAAGAATAAGAGCTAGATGATGATGGTCTGTATGAAGATGAAGGAAAATAAAAAAAAGAAGATAAGGAGCAAAGTAGTGAGATAAAAAGGTTTGATAGCTGACTTGGAGGATGCCGGTGACAACTGGTTGTGGACTCACTTATTTTGGGTGAAAGGCTGGCAAGAATCAATGTCAGGCTCACCTATGCACAATTTGTGCTGGAATGTCACTCAGTTGAAATTTGAGGTGCTTTGAAATGTCCAATCTCGTGTCTTTATCTTCAATCTTTATTGAGAAATAATGGGCTGGTTTCTATGCTCTCCATCTTGAGAAAATCATCTTGTGCCCAGATCAAGCACTTCAAGGGCAAGTCCTTAAAGGATGTTTTGGTAAAGGAAAATAAAGATTATGCTACTAGAAAAGTAAACTGATAATTCGATCTCTTTGGAGCAATGGAAATACTTCTTGATCTTGTCTCCAAAAACAAAAAAGGATAATTCAATCCACGTTTCTTGTCATTTCTAACAGCGTGCTCTTTGGTGGGCAGAAATCCGACCTCAAGCAGGAGTCTTGATTCATTAGATATACACTTACCCACAATGGGATGGAAGGCAGCTCAGAAACTCATACAAACTTGGAAGATCCTGAGAGGTGATAATGTAAGGAAGAGGAATTGGAATTTTGTTTGAGACTCCGTTCCCATCTATTGCATGTAGTTTGTCCTGAAGGCATTGTTAATACAACTGGTTCTGCTGTCTCATCTTTTTTTTATTTATTGTTCTTGTATTTTTTTTCAGGTGATGATAATCAGGGGCAAGGACAAAGGTGAAACAGGAATTATTAAGCGTGTCATTCGATCTCAAAATCGGGTGATAGTTGAAGGAAAAAATCTTGTAAGCTTTCTGCTCCATCATTTTCTCCTATAATCAACAAATCTTAGACCATATACCTAGTTACACAAGATTCTTAGCTTTGCTTGCACTGTTCCCATTTTCATGTCACGAAGATCCAATTGCCTAATGTGCTCGGAGATACTTGTCAATTTTAGGCAGTGGATTTAGATGATTATTTGTGTATCAGGCCTTAGTGTTCCTATAAGGTCCTAACTTATTATATATTTCCTCCTTCCCACTGAAATTGTCATAGTTTTTGTTTTGATTTGTCCCAAAAGACTGTCATTTTTTATTACTTAAATTAGATAGCTAAATTGTTAGACAACTTTACCCTTAGTAAATTGAAATTTTAAATAGGCGGGTAATCAATTAATACTTTCTTGGTGTTAAAACCATAGAGATGACAAGTTCAATTTACGGATAATGCTTGTTTTTTTTGTTATGGGTAAACAAAAGCAATAAATACACTTCTTAAAATGCGAAGCTTTTCAACTGTGACAATAACAGTGGGACGGAGGAAGTACTTATTTGTAACTGATTTGATCTTATTTGCCTTTACCAAAATTAGTTTGTATTCAAAGTGAGATTTCTTTGAATGATTACATTTATGTCATTATGTTACAATTTGAGAGTCATGCCACTTGGTTGAGTGTGTATGTGCGATCATGGCATGAGCTTTGGAAGCCAGAAACCTATTGGGCTTGTTTTTAGTTGGTAGAGACTAGAGTGTACTTTGCTTTGGGGATGTCCTTCCTCTAGCCTATGTTTTGTATGTGCTAGTGTTAGGATTCCTTGTACTTGTTTGCGGATGAATGGATATCTGTTACTTGGGAGCTAGCTTTGCTTGCATCGGAATTTCTTGGGGTATTGTGAGCTCAATAGGAACATTTCTTCACTTGGGAGGGTTTCTTTAGTGGGAAAGCTAAAAAGAAGGAAGCCTTGTTTATTCCACATGCGATTTTTTTTGGAGCATTTGATGTGAGAGAAACAGAAGAGTCTTTAGAGGAGCGGAGACATGTCTTCGATGCTTTGGGGATGAATGGATAATTTTATCAAGACTGTCGTTTTTTGGATAATGGGAACTTTTGTCAATCTTCTTTTGAATGTTGTATATTTTGTGGTTAGTTTCCACTTTCCGTATTGGATGTATATTGTGCTTTTGTAGGATGCTAGCTCAGCATCTAACCTTTGATTATAATATATGTTCTCTTTTCCTTGTTAAAAAAAAAATTAATGGATATGTCTTGCTATTTTCATTATTCCCTCAGTCTTTAGATTTAAATTTGTTGCAAGGCAGAAGGCTTTCAAATGTTTTATATGCCAGTTGGGTCCGTTGTGAGTTGGAATGGCCTCATGGTAGTGTCCTTAATTTCTATGGGAATGCCAAGGCCCAGTTCTCCCTAGGTTGTGTTTTTGTGTAATTATTAAGCCAAAAATTAGGTACAGAAATCAAAATGAAAATGCGTCATCATTTTTCCTTCCAATCTTTGAGAGGCCTGATTTGCCAGACCACAGCGGTACAATTCTGGAGCTCCTGGTTATGAAGGGGCCCATTATGTTGCTACTAAAGTTTGTTCATGGCCACAAGGCCCTAGCCAGCAAATAGAAATACTGGAGGGGTGAATGTAAGGGTGTGGGTTGAAATCAATCCTTATAATGATCCCGTATTCGAGTGCTTCCTGTTTCCATGTGTTAGATTTGAACATAACGCCCTCTGAAAGGGTTTAGCTCTATCATCCTGGAATCGTCAAGGGTGGCTCTTATATGGATAAAATTCTTTTACTGTAAATTGGTAATCACATAAAAGTCCCTCTATCTATATCTATATTAAATACCAATATCTGCTCCTTGTCTCCCCCCCCCCCCAAGGGTATAATCTTGGTTACATCAAGGGTTCTGTCAAAGTCTAAACTTACTGGTTGAAAACATGTTTACATTGTTATTAGTTGGGCAAAGGTTAGAGGCTTCAAGACAGAGTTTTGCTAACCTTTACTTTTGTAGAGGTGGGACTCTAGATGGAGCATAAGTGCATAACAATGAATGAGCAAACATTTAGCTAAATTAGCGTGCATAATACAGATTCTTTGTGGAGGATGGGTGAATGCTGAATGTGGTGCATTAAAACTGGATAGCATTTTGGAGTGTAACATGTTGGTCTGGTAGCTATAACGTACTGCATGAACTGAAGCATATATGAGGGCTTGGAAATATTTTGTCTTGTGCTAATATTGCATCTTCGCAATCGTTTGTGGATTGTGAGGATTAATCCTTTTTGAATAGTGTCGTTACTCCTTTTAATATTCACATTGACTGTATGCTTGCTAATCCACTGTCAGCATATGGGATAATAGATAGATGTGTTTTGCTCACTTGCTGCTGTTGAGTCCACTGTGAGCTCTTTTCTGAATTTTGTTATACCTCCTTTTCCAGTTAAAAGAAAAGAAAGTTGTGGGTCACTTATGTGGGATTTCATTATGTCTATCTGGTAAATTGATAACTTTTGCCCTTGTTCTTTTAAAGCTGATATTCACTGTGGATGTTTTTAGGATATCTTGTTTCTTTTCCTTGGTCTCTGAATGCCTGTTTATTTCTTGTGTATTAATAAATTATTATCTTTTCCCCAGTCCTTCCAACTGAATTTAGACAAATGGGTTTGCTTGATTTGTTCAAGCTGATGCTTCGTATGGCTTAATGATGACCACCATTTGTTTTGTCACTCAACAGGTCAAAAAACACATTAAACAAGGGCAAGGTCATGAAGGTGGGATTTTTTCTGTTGAAGCCCCACTACATGTATCTAATGTTCAAGTTGTTGATCCCATCACAGGGTACGAATTATCTTTCTTTCGGCAGAACTTGGTGGGTTTTGAGCTTTACCATCTTCCGTTGACACTGATGAATTATGTTGCTTGTGCAGAAAACCTTGCAAAGTCGGTATTAGATATTTAGAGGATGGCGCGAAGGTGAGGGTAGCGAGAGGAATAGGAGCATCAGGTTCAATTATTCCTCGCCCTGAAATATTGAAGATAAGGAGCACACCAAGGCCTACTGCACGTACGTAGCCAATTCTCACATCCTGCAATATACAATTTGTTGCCTTTGTTTTTCTGCATAAGAAATTTCCAGGGGGTGGTCGTTCTTGAGTTATTGTTTATGATGCCTTTCCACTGTTGTGTGAATACATTTATTAGTATCTTAAAATTATATATTATGCTACTGGACTGGAGTGCCAGCATTATAAACTTGTGTAATTTGGTATGCTGTTTTATCCTTGCATGACATCCGTGAAGGGTGGAATCAGAAAAAAATGATGGGGACAAGGGGAAACTTATTGATAACTGGAATAGGTGAAAGGGTCAATAACAGATTGATATAAGTTTTGATTGAAAATTTAGTACAACTCTGTTCTATACATGAATAGTCTTGCCACTTCATTTTCTCCTTTTTTTTTGGGGGGGGGGGCATGGGAGTGGGCTTTGTTTGTGTTGCATGGAATGCTGAATCCTACTTTGAATCCTTCGAAGCCTGTCTTTTTTATCTACATTTGTGATTTGACACCTGAAGATGCTTTAATAACCTGCCACGGGACATATCTAAAATAGGAACCCTCTGGAAGTCCTGCTTAGTGGAGCCTCCATGCACCTATGATAAAACCTAGGGCAGCAGAATGCATTGATTGGATGACACTTGCAATAGCTATTCCTTCCTATTTGCCCTTGATTTCGGCTTCTACCTTGTCTTGGTTCTTACAATAGCTGACAGAAATCTAGTTCCCTACAATCTGCTTGCTGCAAGCCATTTCCTTTCCCCCTTACTGTAAAATTGGGATCATTGACCTCTTATGATGTTTATCGTTGGCCCATACGCAAATGTTGTTGCTGGGATTAATTTTGAGTGGTAATGTTCTTGCTCGGGTATTCAATTGTTTCTCCCCTTGCAGCTGGTCCAAAGGATACGCCAATGGAGCTTGTGTTAGAGAAGACCTATGATGCTAAAACTGGGAAGGGCATGCCACAGCTTTAGAGCAAAGAGTAGACTTTTTCTTCTATCTTCCTGCTGCTGCTTGTCTGGGCGGATTGAATGCAAGAAGTATAACCTGTGGCTAAAACTGGGAAGGGCATGCCACAGCTGTGTGGCTTCAGTAGATGGAATGGTAGTGACTTGCTGATTTGCACAATGGCTTTTATGCATCTTCATTTTTAGTTGATAGTAATTCTGGTATGATGTGATTCTTTTCAACCTTTAAGGTTCTGCATGGATCTTCGCTGAGACTGTTACGGAGAATAATATTAGATACACCTACGTGTATTTTGGCTTGGAAATTTATAGAAGTATCAAATATTTTGTAGAAATTTAGAACATGGATGCGGTTCTGAGGTTTGTAAATGAGGGCCAAAACTTCCATTAACCCCAAAATCTTTTCTGTTAATAAGAAGTTCATTGGGGATTCGTATGGGATTGCTCAGAAATGGAATAAAGCTATTGATGGCAGCAAGGTTGAGAGAACCGACCCGGTGATCGACCCGGTCGACCGAGTGGGTCGATGGTTCAACCGGTCGGACCGTTTGGACCGGGTTTGGACCGGTTGACCCGGTTTACCGTCCAACCGGGTTAGACCGGCACAACCCCGTGAACCTAAAATTTTTTTTATATATATTTGTTATATATATTTTTTTCAAATTACTAACTAAAATCTAATAGAAAAGTTACAAGTACAAAATAATAAAGAAGAAGAGAAATGAGAAATTTATTTATGGTCTCACATTGATGGAGTAAAAGGTGATTACAAGATTCTCATTGCATAAATATGAGTTCTATTATAGAATGAGAATTGAGAAGTCCCACATTGCCAATTTGAACATATTCTCAAACTTGGTAACCTTATAAAAAAGCATTGAAGGCAAGCCCATGACAATACAAAGTCGTGGATTTATAATTAAAGTTATGCTTTGTAAAAGAACTCAAGGTTCTTGTGTGTTTTTTTCACCTATAATTGACATTCACACTCCAAAAAAATAATACAATTTGGATATAAATAATATAGTAACACAACTAATTAGAGGGTCATAATTTTTTTGATTTGGATATAATAATTTGGTAAACCATGCTTGAATATGCAAATTACAAGAGTTTGATGATAAACAAAAAATATACATTTATTACATTAAATGAAATAAAAATTACAATAAATGAACTACTACAAAATAATGTGGAAGAAGAGATCATTAAATATTTGATGAAAAAAATACTTTTTGATTTAACAACATAAATTACTAAAATCTAATAAAAAAAGTTACAAGTACAAAATAATGAGGAAGAAGAGAAATAAGAAACTTAATTATAGTCCAACATTGATAGAGTAAAAGGTGATTGCAATACCCTCATTACATAAATATAGGGTTTGTTAGATTGTGAGAAATGGGAAGTCCCACATCGCCATTTTGAGAAAATTCTCAAACTTGGTAGCCTTATAAAAAAGTATGGAAGGAATAGGCAAGCCAAGGATGTTATTGAAGGGTTGAGTTGTGCTCAAAACTTTCATAGCAAAAAAAATTGTTTATTTTTTATAAAAAATTGGAAAAAACTGGTCTAACCGCAGGTGGGCCGGTTTGACCAAGTCAGCCGGTCCAACCGGGTTGTACTGGTTTTTTCCGGTTCTGTAGCTTAAACGGTTTTGGAGAAGTTCTGGACCGGTGCTGTGGCCGGTTCTTGGTCCAACCGGTTGAACCGGCCGGTCCGGTCCGGTTCTCTCAACCATAGATGGCAGAAGGAATGGATAGATTTTCTTGTAGATGCTCCCGACAGTTTGTACTTCTCTTTTTTCTTATTATATGCCATTCTCTTTTTTATTATTGATGACAGTTTGGAATAAAGCTATTCGTATGAGTTCCAAGACTTTTGTCAACAGAAGGAGAAATAAAGAAATCTAAAACAGAAGTACCCCAATTACCTTCAACAATTAACTTCCAGGAAAACCCGAAATCTCCTAAAATACCTAGTTTAAGCAAATTACTAGCAGCCAAAAGGCAGAAAAATTAGCATTCGACTGAGAAAGGAATGCATCTCGATTCTCATCGCGTTGATAAGTTGATGCAGGCTTAGATGAGCCATAAAGATAAGGCACATATACAATACGTCTCACAAAAATCTATTCCCCCCCCCCCCCAAAAAAAAAAATAGACGAAGAAAAATTCATTCCAAGTCTTTCTTTACAAGGAGGAATTTTACTAATATTTAGCATCAGAATCTTTATATTATAAATGCTAAAATGTGTAAGGGGCTGAGTGTTGAGGAAATAAAAAATGCTAATACAAGGGTGAATTTCAGATATATGTTGTTTCACAACCGTTGATCAAAATCTTAGGCAATCTCACCCTTGGATTTGTCTCGATAACCGCCTCAATAGATACACATGAAATAATCTCTCTCTGTTTACTGGGCACATTAGGTCTCACGTTCGATTCTCCTCTCCTTCATTGTATTATACTCTTTACTAGGCACATTAGGTCTCAAGCTCGATTCCCCCCTCCTTCATTATATTATACTCTTTACTAGGCACATTAGGTTTCAAGTTCGATTCTCCCCTCTCTCATTGTATTATATTGCCATTTGTGACTCCTACAGACCAAAAAGTTTTTTATTTCCATCATTATTATTAATATTTTGTATTTTTCAATACAAATATAAATTTGAGCATGTATTATTAGAGATAATAGAATAATAAATACGATTTTCATGATTATTTCCATTATTAATATTGTTGCTACTGTCGTTATTATCATTATCGTCTTTGTTATCCTTCTGTTTGAATTTGATAAGATAGTCAATATTAATTATGATCATCGAATTATCAAAGAGAGATTAAGTGATTATAATGGATATAAAATTTTTATCAGTTCATTATTATAGAATATGTTCATATTTTAGAAGTTTTAACTTAAGAAAACTAAATTATAATTACTGAACAACCCATAAACCCTTATGTGACACCTTATTATTAACACATAATATAATATACACAATTATAAAGAAATAATAAACATTTTTGATTTCTATTATTATTATTAATATTTTTTATTTTTTGATACAAATATAAATATGAGCATGTATATTAGAGATAATAGAAAAATAAATATAATTTCCATGATTATTTCCATTATTACTATTGTTGTTATTGTTGTCATTGTCGTTGTCGGTGATGTTATCTTCCGCTTTGAATTTGATAACATAGTCAACAATAATTATGATCATCTAATTATCAAAGAGAGATTAAGAGATTATAATGGATATAAAAGTTTTTATTATTTTATTATTATAGACTAGGTTCATGTTTTAGAAGTTTTAACTTAAGGAAACCGAATTTATTAATATAGAATACATTCATATTTTTTCAATACAAATATAAATTTGAGCATGTAATGTTAGAGATAATAGAAAAATAAATATGATTTTCATGATTATTTTCATTATTACTATTATTGTTACTGTCGTCATAAATTTTTATTGGTTCATTATTATAGAATACATTCATATTTTAGAAGTTTTAACTTAAGGAAACCACATTATAATTACTGAACAAGCCATAAAACCTTATGTGGCACCTTATTTGTAACACATAATATAATAGACACAATATAAAGAAATAATAAATATTTTTTATTTCCATAATTATTACAAATATTTTGTATTTTTCAATACAAATATAAATTTGAGCATGTATTATTAGAGTTAATAGAAAAATAAATATGATTTTCATAATTATTTTCATTATTACTATTATTGTTGTTGTCGTCATTCTCGTTGTCGACGATATTATCTTCCTCTTTGAATATGATAATATAGTCAATATTAATTATGATCATCTAATTATCAAAGAGAGACTAATAGATTATAATGGATATAAATTTTTTTATTATTTCATTATTATAGAATAAGTTCATGCTTTAGAAGCTTTAACTAAAGGAAACCGAATTTATTAATATAGAATACGTTCATATTTTTGAAAGATAATTAGATGGAAATAATTAATATATAATAAGTTCATATTTTTTTCAATACAAATATACATTTGAGCATGTATTATTAGAGATAATAGAAAAATAAATATGATTTTCATGATTATTTTCACTATTACTATTGTTGTTATTGTCGTCATAACTTTTTATTAGTTCATTGTTATAGAATAAATTCATATTTTATAAGTTTTAACTCAAGGAAACCAAATTATAGTTATTGAACAAGCCATAAAACCTTATATGACACCTTATTATTAACACATAATATAATATGCACAATTATAAAGAAATAATAAATATTTTTTATTTCCATGATTATTATTGATATTTTGTATTTTTCAATACAAATATAAATTTGAGCATGTGTTATTAAAGATAATAGAAAAATAAATATGATTTCCATGATTGTTTTCATTATTGCTATTGTTGTTAATGTTGTTATTGCCGTCATTGTTATAACACAAATTAGTATGATAAATTAGTATATTCATGTATCAAGTTAGATTATTTTTTTTTACCTGACTCCAATCCTTGTACTGAATGTTGTTTTGTTTTTGGCCAGGAAAGGAATAATTCATTGATCATCCATAATATATCATGCGACACTTACAAAGCATATTCGACTAATACAAATACAATCTTTAATATCAAAAACATATCCTAACATCAAAAATACTAACTTGAAACACATTAATCGTTCGTCTTCCCACGTTCGCTGTTTCTTGATACAGCAAGGGGAAGAAACCAACACGTCTATTACAATTTCTTGATTGATGTTAATCTGCTGATCGTGTGTAGCACTCTTGGGTGAGATATTCTTCCAACACCAAAGACTATATTTGAAAGGCTAAAATCCATGAAAGCACCGCTTCAACTTGTATAATTGATCAATCCCTTCCAAATTCAGAAAGACATACAACAAGATAAAAACAGTCATCTAACAAACTCTCATAATTGGAGAGACATAAACAATTCTCACAAAATGAGAGATTGGTTAATCTTCCAATTGGAGAGACTATAACTAAACTTATAAATAATACTAATATTAAAGCAAAGAAAAGCTGAAAATAGCCGGGGAACGGGCCATCCCCTTCTTCACCTTCAATTCAGGAAGAAAACTACTACTCTTGCTGGAGGCAATGGTGGAGAGAAGTGAGAGAAGTTGGAGAGGACACGTTCGCGCAATGTATCAAGCTAGATTTAAGTTTAATCAAATTATAATTTGAAACCGTTATTTCCAAGTTATATAGTAAAAATCTCTAAGCATCAAGTTGTCAACTGTAATTTGATATTTGGGCGCGCAAAAGTTGTTGGAGTAATGGCACCCCAAAAGGGTGTTCACTTACTCTCTCTATCTCTTTTGTTGTCCCACATGAAACTTTTAGGAGTGGCTTGAAGAGTTTATATATCCCACTCTTCTTGCACTTATTGAATAGCTTGAAGCCATGTTTTAAGGGGGGTTGAGGGGACTTGGGCTGCTACACGCGCCCGCCGCCGCTGCCTGCCGGGCCGGGCCGGGCGTTGCGCGGCGCAGGTTGTGGGCTTGGGCCTTACACTATATTTTTTGGAGGAATTTTCGAGGGGACTAATTGCGTATGAGCTGCCGTAATCCTAACGGATAGTTGACCAAGTCTTCCTCCATCTCTGCCTTAATCACCATGATCCTCTCCCCATTAATTCTTCAGTTACATTATTCTCTCGTTTACCTGATTTTCTACCCCTGTTTCACACCTTCCTTCATTGTTTGGTTGGTAGTTTTCCTCTCCCCCAGTCCACTATAAAAGAGGCCCTTCTGCAACTCTGCAGAAGACACAGAAAATATATTCTCTCTTCTCCTCTCTACTTCTTGGGCATACAAGTTGCTATATTCCAAAGCTTCTCCCTTGAGTGCACGAGTGCGAAGTCGGCTGTGTTAAACATTGGGAAGCTTCTTCGCCATAACGATTTGCACCTAAGTCGGGTGAATTAAGCTTTCAAGTCAATGGTTCATACCACGACACAGGTCATCTCCTTCTCCTTCCAGCAGCCATTAATATTCATTTCTCTAACAATCTGAAAGCTTAATTGCAATGGCTGCTCCAAAAACTCTCCTCGAACTCTACAAAATTGAACCACTTGATGGAACCAATTATAAATGTTGGTCTCAAAATTGCTCCTTTGCTTTGAGCAACTTGAAATCGACCACGTGCTTACTACTGATCTCCCTGATGAGGGCAACACAGTTACTGATTCTGAACCTGCAACTCCTACTGTTCCTAAAACTCCTTCTATTCCTCTTGACGAATCCACAAAGAAGAAATTTGAGAGGGACAATAAACTGGCTCGTAGTTATCTCTAAATAATATGTCTAACCCTTTGTTTGATCTGTTTGTAAACTTCAAATCTGCCAAGGTCATTTGGACCAAACTTGAGGCAAAATATGGTTCAGACGACGCCGGGAAAAGAAAATATGTCGTCGGCAAGTGGCTACAATTCCAAATTATGGATTACAAACCCATCATGGAACAGGTTCACGTCTACGAAAACCTGTGTGCTGAGGTCCTAGCAGAAGGCATGAAGATGTGTGAAATCCTCCAAGCCAACGTGCTGATAGAAAACTTTCTACCATCCTGGAGCGCTTACAGAAACCACCTCAAACACAAAAAGAAAGATCTCACACTACAGGAATTAATCAGCCATATGCGGACTGAGGAGGCAAACCGGCTGAAAGATAAGATGTCTTCCCTTTCTTTAAATTCTGTTAGTTCTAACCTGGTTGAATCTGTTGTACAACCGAACAAAGACAGGTTCAAAGGCAAAGGGAAGAGATTTCAGAAGCCAACTCAAAATCTCAGGAATCGGAATTTTGCTAACAAAAGGATTCAGAAGCCGAAGGTGATGTCCTATGTGTGCGGCAAGCCTGGACACAAGGCCTACCAATGCAATCAAAAGAAAGGGTCAATCCAAGCCAAACACAAGTTTGCAACACCTACTGCCAATATTGCTGAAACCGAGGATGATGAGATTATCTGTGCGGTTACCACTGTGGAGGCCAATCTGGTGCATAATCTGTCAGAATAGATCCTGGATTCTGGAGCATCAAGGCACCTCTGTGCCAACAAGGAACTCATGATTAACTTTGAAGATGTTGTTGATGGACAATGCGTCTACATGGGCAACTCTTCTACAGCTGCTGTCAAGGGTAAAGGGAAGATTTTACTTAAGTTTACTTCTGAAAAATTATTGTTTTTAAGTAATGTTTTATTTGTCCTTTCCCTTCGTAGAAACTTAGTTTCTAGTACCCTTCTTAACGTAGCTGGCCTAAAAATTGTGCAAGAAGCCGGTAAAGTTGTTATCATGCGAAATGGGGACTTCGTTGGGAAGGGGTATCGTAGTGGGGGGCTCCTTGTTTTGAATGTTGTTGCACAAATTAATAATGAAACTGCTGCCAACTCTGTTTATATTGCTGAGTCTGTTGATTTGTGGCATGGTAGACTTGGATATGTTAATTTTGCTTCATTGAAAAGACTTAGAAACATGCGTTTAATTCCAAATGTGAATATTGAAAATTGTTCTAAGTGTCCAGTCTGTGTTGAAACAAAATTTGCCAAGAAATCTTTTAAAAATGTAACAACCAGAAAAACAGAATTATTAGAACTTGTGCATTCAGACTTAGCAGACTTTAAGAACACCATGAGTAAGGGTGGAAAGAAATGGTATATCACCTTTGTAAACAACTACTCTAGGAATACCAAGATTTACCTTCTTAAGTCTAAAGATGAGGCTGAGGAAATGTTCTTAAAGTACAAAGCAGAAGTTGAGAATCAGTTAGACTGAAAAATCAAAAGACTTAGATCTGACAGAGGTGGGGAATATGACACAAATTCTTTGACTGCCTTTTGTGAGAAAAATGGCATAATACATGAGACTAGTGCCCCTTACACTCTTCAACAAAACGGCGTTGTTGAACGGAAAAATCGTACCCTTAAAGACATGATAAATGTCATGCTCGTTAGTTCTGGTCTATTTGATAACATGTGGGGGGAAGGCTGTCTTGACAGCTTGTTTTATACTCAATAGAGTTCCCCATAAGAAGTTAGATCAAACCCATATGAATTGTGGAAAGGGTATGCTCCCAACCTAAATTATCTGAAAATGTAGGGGTGTCTAGCCAAAGTTGCACTACCTAGTCAAAAACGTTCAAACATTGGCCCCAAGACTTTTGATGCTGTTTTTATTGGTTATGCTCAAAACAGTGCTGCATATAGATTTATGTCTTTATCTGATTTCTTTTTTCGGAGTATAGAGATGCTGATTTCTTTGAGCATGTTTTCCCTTTAAAAAGGAATGTCCCTCATATTGTATCTAATATTGTACCTGAACATGTGAACTTGCCTGCTTCTAGCTCTAGTATTAGAAACTTGGGAACTGAACCTAGAAGGAGCAAGAGATAGAGGATTGAAACTAGTTTTGACCCTGACTTTATCACTTCCTTTTTGATAGAAGTCCTTGAGAACTTTGACATTGATGCTTTGACCGATGAACTTGTGTCTCTTTATTTACTTGAGGAAGATCCTAAAACCTACCAAGAAGCTATGAGGTCTATAGATGCTAACTTCTGGAAAAAAGCTATCAAGAGTGAAATAGATTCCCTTGAGTCAAACAAAACTTGGGAATTGACCGACTTGCCTAAGGGTTGTAGACCCATTAGTAGTAAATGGATCTTTAAGAAGAAACTTAGGACAGATGGCTCTATTGAAATGTACAAAGCTAGATTAGTCATTAGAGGCTTTGACCAAAAGAAGGGAATTGATTTCTTTGATACTTATTCTCCTGTGACCAAAATTACAATAATCAAAAGTCTAGTTGCTTTGGCTGCTATCCATGATCTTGTGGTACATCAGATGGATGTTAAAACAGCATTCCTCAATGGTGACTTAGAGGAAGAAATTTATATGTCACAACCTGAACGGTGTGAGGTCCCCGGTCAGGAGAACAAAGTATGTAAACTGAAAAAATCCCTGTATGGTCTAAAGCAAGCCCCAAAACAGTGGTATGAGAAATTTGCTAGTTCTTTAGAGAAAAATGACTTTACTGTCAACAACTCAGATTCTTGTGTTTATTCCAAAGTGTTTGGATCTGATTATGTGATCATATGCTTGTATGTGGATGATATGTTGATATTTGGTACCAACCTATGTGCCATAAATGAGACTAAACGAATTTTGTCTTCTCTCTTTGAAATGAAAGATTTAGGAGAAGCAGATGTTATCTTGGGGATCAAACTTATAAAATCCAAGAGTGGTTTTTCCTTAAGTCAGTCTCAGGACATTAAGAAAGTGTTGAAAATTTTTAACTCTTTTGATGTGGTACCTGTAAGAACTCCCTATGACCCTAGCATACATCTTAAAAAGAACAGAGGACCTAGTGTGTCTCAAATTGAATATGCTAAGATAATAGGGAGTGTGATGTTTCTCATGAACTCCACTCGTCCTGACGTTACATATGCTGTTAGTAGACTAAGTAGGTACACTCATAATCCTGCTAAAGAACATTGGGATGCACTTCATCGTTTGTTGAGATACCTTAGAGGTACTATGGATTGGTGTTTACATTTTTGTAAATTTTTTGTTGTACTTGCAGGTTTTTGCGATGCTAATTGGGTTGCTAATAACGATGAAGTATGTTCTACTAGTGGCTATGTTTGTACATTGGGTAGAGGAGCTATTTCATGGAAGTAACAGACATGTATAGCTCGCTCAACCATGGAATATGAGTTTATTGCTCTTGAGTTGGCAAGTCAAGAAGCAGAATGGCTCAAGGGTCTCCTGACTGACATACCATTGTGGGGGAAACAATCAACACCTGTCTCCTTGTATTGTGACTCGCAAGCAGCAATTGGAGTTGTGCACAACAGTGTCTACAACGGGAAAAAGAGACATATCCGTATTAGAAATGGTGCGGTAAAGCAATTGCTGAAGCATGGTGTTATCTTCTTGGAATATGTGAGATCTGAGAAAAACTTGACAGATCCTCTTACAAAGGGATTGCTAAGAAGAGTAGTTCTTGAAACGTCGAGGGGGATGGGGCTAAAGCCCATGGAATGAAGAGATATGATGGATACCCATTTGCGGTCAAACGAAGCCATATTAATCTTCTAACTGCACTACTTCCCATCCCTATGGCGCGTGGTAGTGCTTGTGCTATAGAGAAGCACATTGAATGAATCCATAGCCTATTATGGTGGTGCTACAGAGAAGCACTTGATGGATTCATCACTCTACAAGAGGTTGAGCTAACACATGCTCTTAATAATTCCAAGCCATGATATGGTGGTCTAAGTAGAGATAGACTGATGGAATTACCTAAGTAAGTATAAAGGTCTGGCCGCCTTCTATGAGAGACAAGGGTTGTCTCTCTAGAGCACTTATGAGACCCGAGGTATGCGTATGGGCCTAAAAGCGCAAGTGATTATCGCGGAGTATACATCCTTTAGGGTTGATATGTGTCGAGAGGGCCTCGCTCAAAGTCTAACAAGTTCAAGACTAAGTTCACTTGTTAGACTCAGATGTTGCCTCTCTTCACTACGTATCAATTCAATCGAAAGACATTGATACTTAAGTATCCGACCCTTCTTGCCCAGGAAATCTTTCTCATTCTTCTTTTCCTTTTGTGTGCCATTAGTGCGGGATTGTTGGAGTAATGGCACTCCAAAAGGGTGTTCACTTACTCTCTCTATCTCTTTTGTTGTCCCACATGGAACTTTTGGGAGTGGCTTGAAGAGTTTATATATCCCACTCTTCTTGCACTTATCGAATAACTTGAAGCCATGTTTTAAGGGAGGTTGAGGGGACTTTGGCTGCCACACTCGTGCGCCGCCGCCGCTGCCCGTTTGGTCTGTGCTGGCCGTGGCGAGGGCCGCGGGTTGTGGGCTTGGGCCTTACACTATATTTTTTGGAGGAATTTTCGAGAGGACTGATTGCGTATGAGCTGCCGTAATCCTAACGGCTAGTTGACCAAGTCTTCCTCCATCTCTGCCTTAATCACCATGATTTTCTCCCCATTAATTCTTCAGTTACATTATTCTCTCCTTTACCTAATTTTCTGCCCCTGTTTCACGCCTTCCTTCATTGTTTGGTTGGCAGTTTTTCTCTCCCCCAGTCCACTATAAAAGAGGTCATTCTGCAACTCTGCAGAAGACACAGGAAACATATTCTCTCTTCTCCTCTCTACTTCCTGGGCATACAAGTTGCTATATTCCAAAGCTTCTTCCTCGAGTGTACGAGTGCAAAGCCGACTGTGTTAAACCTTGGGGAGCTTCTTTGCCATAACGATTTGCACCTAAGTCGGGCGAATTATGCTTTCAAGTCAATAATTCATACCACGACACAGGTCATCTCCTTCTCCTTCTAGCAGCCATTACTATTCATTTCTATAAATAAAGTTACTGCCCGCAACTGTTCGAACTACTTCCTTAGTTCTTACCCAATTACTTCAGCAAATGCAAACTCATACTCAGAAAAACAGTTGAGATAATATCAAACAGTTGATAATGACCACGTATTGATTACCTTCCATGTACTGCAGCACAATCAACAGAATCTCAATTCACCCCCCCCCCCCCCCGCCCCCAAAATAAAAAATAAAACTCAATAAAATCTCAAATACAACTGTCATTTGCCAGTGAAAAATGCAATGTTAAAATCTTGGTGGACATTCCTGAACATCATAAAGAAATATCCATTGGTCATTGTCAACTCTTATTATTATTATTATTATTATTATTATTATTATTATTATTATTATTATTATTATTATTATTATTATTATTATTATTATTAT
>JACYFF010031958.1:14392360-14408637 GCA_017589665.1 Selenicereus undatus | reverse complement strand
ATTATTATTATTATTATTATTATTATTATTATTATTATTATTATTATCATCATCATCATCATCATCATCATCATCATCATCATCTGGCTCATGCAAGTCACCTCTTGGTCTATTTTTGCAATTTAATATACCGTAAAATAAGCATTCCTCTCATGGGTTTTTAGTCTATAAAAAGGATCAATTAGATAAGTATGTTAATTAGGGGCACTAACTTCAAAGATGACTCAATATTGATGTATTTATTTTATCGTGCCGTGTTTGTATTCTAAAAATTACCAACATTAGAGGATTTAAAAAGAAAACTTATTAGGCATTAATCGTATATGTATTAGGATTACATATAATATTGTAATTATTGTAATTCTTCTCTTGTTCTACTTTGGCTTGAATTAGGAGTCTTAAGTCTCACGCTAGGGTTTTGCATTGCATGGCTCTTGTATAAATATATGTCCCTCACGCATTGCTGAGGAAGGCAGAGAAAAGTTTGACAAAATTCTTGTTTGTTGCCTAAAACTCTTTATGGTTTCAGAGCTTCTACCTGGGCATATCCCATAATACATCAAAAACATCATAGCCAACCCTCACAGTGAACGACAACATGACCAAAGGTTCAAACTTTATAATTGACAGTCAAAGCCCGTACTTCCTCCATCCCTCCGACTCTCCCGGAGCTATCATAACATCAATTAAATTTGATGGCAAGAATTATGAACTATGGGAGAGCACGGTTAAGACATCCCTGAGAGCCAAAAATAAACTTGGGTTTATTGACGGGATGATCGTAAAACCAGAAGATACGGACAACAAAAATTTGGCTGAAGTCAATGCTTGGGAGATGGTGAACTCCATGATTCAATCATGGATAATGAATGTAATAGATCCTAAGCTCCATAAAAGCGTGGCATATGTTGACTCAGCCTACAAACTGTGGGAAAACATAAAGAAAAGATATGTTGTGGCAAATATCCCTAAGATAAATAAACTGAAAGCAGAAATAGCTTCTTGCAAAAAGAATAACCAGGAAGTTGTCGAATTTTTTTCGAGGCTCATGGGCCTTTGGAATGAACTTGACAACTATGTAAAAATTCCGCCATGTAAGTGTAGCTCTGCAGATATGATAGTGAAAACGATGGAGGAAGATAAGATCCACCAATTCTTGATGGGTCTTGACGATGACCAATACTCTACAATACGAAGTCAAATTCTAGTAATGGAACCACTACTGTCTATCGAGAAAATTTTTAATATGGTTCAACAGGAAGAGAACCATAGGAGTGCCATGACCAACCAAGAAGCTCGACCCGAGACTATGGTTGCCTTCGCCACGTCTCACCTAATGCGCCTGGGATACATGCAGAAGGAAAGGCCAACATGCAAGCATTGTGGCAAAATCAGTCACACCGAGACCTCTTGCTACGAGATCGTTGGCTACATGGCAAGTTGGAGTGCCCGCAGCAGAAGAGGACGGAGCAGGGGGCGTGGCGGTCGCGCAACAACAGGCCGAGGACGAGGACAAGAGCAGGCGTTTCAGGCACAAATTCATGGTGAGGCAAATCCAGATGATTCGCATGACAGCATTGGGCATACCTCGTCGTCACTTGCAATAACCAAGTTCACGGCAGACCAGGTACAACAGATTTTGAGCCTCATTGAGACTCCAAAATCTGCACATGAAAAACTTTCGAGTAAGAAAATCTGGTTGTTGGATTCGAGGGCTTCTTGTCATATGACAAATATGCTCTCGACGATAATCGATATTGAAGACATTAGCCCCATTCTTGTAGAATTTCCAAATAGGTCTAAAACGTTGGCAATCAAGAAGGGAACAGTTGTTCTTGATTCTAAGCTCAATCTAAAGGATGTACTTTATGTTCCTGGATTAAACTGCAACCTAATATCTATTACGAAATTAGTTGATGATGATACTTGTGAAGTAACGTTTACCAAACGGCTTTGTGTGATGCAAGACCTTACTTCGAGGAGCCGGATTGGAGTGGGTGAGCCAAAACGAGGGGTCTATTATCTGAAGCGTGCAGAACCAGAAAAGGAGCAAGCAAACAAGGTTGTTACGTATGATACATGGCATTGTCGATTAGGTCACCCATCGAGTCAAGCACTATCTTACATTTCCAGCAAAATTAGGGGTAGGAATAAACATGATTTGTGTGATGTATGTCTTCGCGCAAAGCAAACACATATGTCATTTCCTGTAAGTGAAAATAAAGCATCTAGTTGTTTTGACCTTGTGCATTGTGATATTTGAGGACCTTATTGTGTCAAGTCGCTTAGTGGTGCTCAATATTTTCTAATAATTGTTGATGATGCCAGTCGGGGCGTTTGGATTTACCTAATGAATGCAAAAAGTGAAGCATCCCAATACTTGAGAGACTTTTGCATTATGGCTCACACCCAATTTGGAGTTGAGGTAAAAATTGTAAGGAGTGATAATGGCTATAAGTTTACATCTGAACCCATGAAAGAGTTTTATAGAGAGCGAGGGATTATCCATCAAACCAGTTGTGTTGACACTCCACAACAAAATGGTCGAGTTGAACGAAAGCATCGTCACATTTTAAATGTGCCTAGGGCTTCACGTTTCCAGGCTAATCTACCAATTGAGTTTTGGGGTGAGTGCGCCTTGGCCGCAGGATACTTAATAAATAGAACTCCCTCCTCCATTTTGCAAGGAAAGACACCTTATGAGATTTTGTTCAACTCCACACCTTCATATGATAATTTGAAAATCTTTGGTTGCCTTTGTTATGCTTATCAGCACCAAAAACCCAAGGATAAATTTGGGCCAAGAGGTCGGAGATGTGTCTTTCTAGGGTACCCTCATGTAAAGAAAGGATGGAAGGTTTATGATCTTGAGATAGGGGACATGTTTGTAAGCCGTGATGTGGTCTTTGTTGAGCATCACTTTCCATTTGCTACACATACGGCAAAAGATCACTCCTTCGATCCTCCAATTTTTAACCATTCGGATGGGCTGATTAATGAATATTGGGAAAGAGAGACTCGGTCACAACAGCCCACAAACACACTAGTTTCTCCAGTCCAGCAACAGCCCAGCTTAGAAGAGCATGGCATGCGTGGCCCAGCACAGCAGTAGCCCAACTCACAGGCAGAAAGGGCTCTGTCTGTTTCCAGCCCAGAGGACAGGGGGAGTATTCATTCCGATCCACCATTGAGCAAGCCCACTAGCACAGTCGACCACGGATCATACGGGCCTAGCAATGACAAAACTCAACCCAACTATGAAGACCCCGAGTCTAGTCCACCAACCCGGGCCTTATCTTCCAGCCCACTAGTTACTGCCGGGCAAGAACGGGAAAGGCGGGTTCGAAAGGTTCCAATTCATCTTCACGACTACATATGTTTTTCGGCACGTCCACAAGACCCCTCTCACCAACTCACAACTCCACACCCATCTCCTAAGGTCTCCTCAGGTAAACCGTATCCACTTGCTAATTATATTACCTGTAACAAGCTATCTATTTCGCATAGATCTTATTTGGCAGCTATCTCCAAAATTGAAGAGCCTCGATTCTTCCATGAAACCGTCAAGAATCCTCTTTGGAAAGATGTTATGGTCAAAGAAATCGAAGATCTTGAGAAAAATCACACGTGGAGTATTGTTGACCTCCCTAACGATAAAAAGCCCATCGATTGCAAATGGGTTTATAAAGTCAAATAAAACTCCGATGGAAGCATTGAGCAATACAAGGCTCATTTAGTCATTCGAGGCGATGAACAAGTCGTTGGCCTCGACTACACTGAAACATTTGCCCCCGTTGCCAAAATGACGAGCATTCGCACCTTCTTGGCAGTAGTTGCTGCCAAGGGATGGGAGTCGCATCAAATGGACGTCCATAATGCCTTTCTTCATGGCGATTTGGACGAAGAAGTATATATGCTCCTGCCCCCTGGATTTCGTGCCTCCAATCCACACAAGGTATGTCAGTTACATAAATCTCTTTATGGCTTAAAGCAAGCACCCTGCCAATGGTTTGCAAGGCTCTCCTCCAAACTACTTGCTTATGGATTTAGTCGCACCTATACGGATTACTCCCTTTTTACCTATAAAAAAGGGGGTAAATTGATGGCCTTGTTGGTTTATATGGATGAATTGGTTCTTACGGGCAATGATCCTACCCTCTATGCCTCTTTCAAACATTACCTGCACGAATGCTTCCATATTAAGGATCTTGGGGTTCTCAAATATTTTCTCGGTATTGAAGTAGCGCAAAGTTCACAAGGTCTATTCCTATGTCAACGCAAGTATGCTCTTGACATTATTCATGAATGTGGGTTCTTGGGATCAAAACCGGTCGACTCTCCTATGGAGGTTAATCACAAATTAGCCCTAGCTACGGGTTCTCCTTTGCAAGACGTCACGCAGTATTGCATACTCATTGGGAGACTCATTTACCTTACTATCACTCGACCAGAGCTTGCTTATTCGATTCATGTTTGATCTCAATTCATGCAAAATCCTAAGGAAGATCATTTGGAAGTTGCCCGCTAAGTCCTCCAGTATCTTAAAGGAAATCCTGGTCAAGGTATAGTGCTTTGTAGTGATTCAGATTTACAGATATCTGCCTATTGTGACTCCGATTGGGGTGCCTGCCCCCCCTCTCGGCGTTCTCTCACTGGTTTCCTAGTCACTTTGGGAGGTTCTCCTATCTCCTGGAGAACGAAGAAACAAAGTCTTGTTTCCCATTCATCCGCGGAGGCCAAGTATCGCGCTATGGCCACTGTTACCAGTGAGTTAATTTGGGTTAAGTCTTTCTTAGCTGCCATGGGCGTTTATCACTCTTCTCCTATGATATTATTTTGTGATAACCAAGCTGCTCTTCATATTGCAAAGAATCTCGTTTTTCATGAATGGATCAAACATATAGAAATGGACTGTCACTTTGTACGTGAACGTTTTCTCTCAGATGATCTCGCTACTGGTTATGTCTCCTCCAAGAATCAGGTTGATGACATCTTCACCAAAGCCCTTGGCAAACAGCAGTTTCACTTCTTAATAGGCAAGTTGGGCATCCTCAATCCATATGGTCTAACTTGAGGGGGAGTATTAGGCATTAATCGTATATATATTAGGATTACATATAATATTGTAATTATTGTAATTCTTCTCTTGTTCTACTTTGTCTTGAATTAGGAGTCTTAAGTCTCATGTTATTAGGGTTTTGCATTGCATGGCTCTTGTATAAATATATGTCCCTCACGCATTGCTGAGGAAGGCAGAGAAAAGTTTGAAAAAATTCTTGTTTATTGCCTAAAACTCTTTAAAACTAAACTTTAAAACAGATCTACATACATTACAAACAAATATTGATATGTTTATTTTATCGTGCCGTGTATGTATTCTAAAAATCTCCAACTTAGAAGATTTAAAAAGAAAACTAAACTTCAAAACAGATCTACATACATTACAAACGAATATACTAACATTTATTGAAAAATTTAAGTGCCATCTAACATTATACTTCAAATCTTGTCAACTCAAATTAATAGAGAAATAAGCATGGGTTACTTTTATTGAATCATATCTCAGAAATATTGTTGGGCTAGCCGCCCAAAGGGTGGAGAAACCCAAGCCTAAAAGCCTATTTAGTTGCACAATTTAATCCTGCATAAGATATTTTGTGAGCCATGAGAATTAATCCCATGACCTCTCACATGAGAAGTGACCTTGATGTCATTCAAACTATGTGATCATAAATAGGAATATGCATTTGATTTTCATAGACATGATAAGGTGTCATTATTGGTGGGCCGTTTGTAGTAAACCTTAGTTTATATATATTCAACGAGCATTGGAGATCATGATGGCCAATATTCAATCTACCTGAACTTTTTCTATTAAAAAGCACGAGAAATAGATAAGTTTGAAATGTGGATGACTAATGGGAGCACCTTAGGTGGAGGAAGGCACAAATGAGCGAGGGGGGGAACAAGCGGAAGGGTAGGAAATACCCAATGCGGCTATGCATCTAGTGAACTTTGAGTCTACATCTTCTTGTTGGAAGGAAGTGTGGTTTAAATCTTACTAAAGGAAGCATCTTTGTTAACCTTATAATTTAACTATAACTAATGATACCATGTGTCTATCATCGGGGACGTGAAAATAACATATATTTAGACCTTGTTCAACAAAATTAGTTATTCTAGTAGTGAATGTTTGTATAAATAGTATATTACTATTTATCTATTATTGTTAAAATGTAATTGTTAGTTTATCGTCATGCAACAAAGTGATTGAAAAGAATGTGTCCAGTAGGTTTTCACTTTTTATATTTAATTTTTCAGTAGTTTAATAAATTTAGCTATTGGATAGCAATTATTATAAAGAGTTATGGACAATTTGCCAAATGTAAATTTCGTGGAGGGTATTTTGAATTAACAAAAATGGGAAGCACTATTTTAAATATGAAAGTCTATTTTTTTTAAAGTCTTCATATATGCTACTTAAAGTTACTATATTCTACTAAAAACATTGACTAATCTATTGAACACTAATATTTAACAAATTAACATTTTAATCTTCTATCAAAACAGAATATATTAAGCCAAACACTGTTCCCTAAGAGGGCTTTAGCCCCACACAAAAAAAAAGTTATTGAAATAATACAAATTATATCATAGGCCCGTGTATATGAACCTGGGCACCTTTTTGGGGGTGGGGCCTGAAACTAGTCTTCTTCTCTTCTTTTTTTTTTTTTAACATATAATTGGACATGTTTATTACCCACGTATCTCTTTTCACTCTTGTTTCTTATTTCTCTAATTTATGAAATTGAATATTTTATTTTATGTACTCGAGTAATTTATTATATTAAGTTGAACATTTAATTTTACTTACTCTGAAACGTCCCAAATCTATAAACCCGCAGCTGTTATATCATACGATCGTTTGTATAGATGCAATTGTACAACTCGATTTCGGCTCACTAAAAATACCATATAGCTCACTAAAATATACTGTTGTACGCCCAGTTTCGCTCACTAAAAATAATGTATATCTCACTAAAATATTTCAGTAAGTTGAAACACAGTTTTAGTGAGCTAATACATACTTTCAATGAGCAGACAGACCGAAACTAATGCATCTTATGTATCCAAGTTTTTTTACTTAGCAAAAATACTATATAACTTATTAAAATGTGCTATTGTACTAAAAAAAATGTTATTGTGCATCTAAAACTCACTGAACTATATTCAACTTGTCTATATTTTTTAAGTGAGCTGTGATATTTATTTAATGAATTAGTATATCATACAACCGGTTGTACAGAAGTAATTGTACAATCGAATTTCAGCTCGCTAAAAATGATTTATAGTTCACTACAATATTTTAGTGAGTTGGGACACAAGTTTAGTAAACTTATACATACTTTCAGTGAGCGAATAGATCAAAACCAATGCATCTTATATGCCCCAAGTTTCACTTAGTAAAAATACTATATAACTTATTAAAATGTGCTATTGTACTAAAAAAAATGTTATTGTGCATCTGAAACTCACTAAACTATATTCTAGTTTTCTATATTTTTTTAGTGAGGTATGGCATATATTTAGTGAGTTGGACTATATTTAATGAGTTCACTACATTTGTATTATACCCATAAAATATAAAACAAACACCCTTATGTCATAGTAAAAAATGATTGAGCTGTAACATAACCCAAGAACCTGACAATATTATTTGCTGGCTATCTGTACTATTCTTTTTAATGAGCTATGCGATGCAAAATAAGGATAAAGGAGAATTAAGAAGATATGGATATATTTTACTATTGACATATGTAAAGTATCTTTATAATTTATTATTTTCGTAGGTTATCTTTTAGGAATATTATCTTTACGTTTGTCTTTTTAGGTAGTGAATTATATCTCTTAGACTAGGTATCTATTTGTTTCATTAATATTTTCGGTTTCCTTAATGTTTTAGGTTTTCTTCTCTATTTAAACTCTTTCGTTATGTATTCGGGGGAAGACTGGAATTGAATTAAAGTATTGAATATTTGAGAATTCTTGGGTGAATTTTCTCGTTGTGGGAATTGCTCTTAGAGCATCCTACATCAATTATTCCCCTTTGTAGGAATTGCTCTTAGAGCATACTACATCAATTTGGTATCAGAGCCTGCGATCTTTGCAGCTGCCTTGGTGTTTTCTTTTCCTTTTCTTCCTTTCTCGTTCATACAGCAAAAAAAAAAGAAAATAAAATAGCAAACTCATAACCCTAAACCGTGGCTGCTGTCTTTAGTCTTGCCACCCACAGACAGTCAACCACCATCGCCAACCACCACCCAGCACTCGACCCTCTGAGTCTACCACCACCACAAACCTACCAACCTCAACCGCTAGCTGGAACCCTAGAAACCCAAATTCGAACCCTGATTCTTGAATTTTCCTAAATACCCGAAAGCCTAGATCCCAAATTCACATTCGATCCCTCATATTCATCCAAAATTGATTTCATTCCTGCATTACCCACTAAATTTCATCCAAAAGCCCTAGAATAATTGAGGTAAATTATCACAATTCATGCTTCAATTGTTTGTTCACCAAGCCGCTAAACCCTAGGTTGCGAACCGGCATTTTGCTTGCAAATTGAAGGTTATTAAGCCTTCGATAATTGACAGAGAGGGTCGAAACCCTATTAGCCACAATGGATACACATGCAATAATCTCTCTTTCTTTACTGGGCACATTAGGTTTCAGGTTCGATTCTCCCCTCCTTCATTGTATTATACTCTTTACTAGGCACATTAGGTCTCAGGTTCGATTCTTCTTCCCTCATTGTATTGTATTGCCCTTTGTGACTCCTACGGACCAAAAAGTTTTTGATTTCCATCATTATTATTAATATTTTGCATTTTTCAATACAAATATAAATTCGAGCATGTATTATTAGAGATAATACAATAATAAATACGATTTTCATTATTATTTCCATTATTACTAATGGTTGTTGTTGTCATTATTATTATTGTCGTCTTTGTAATCTTTCTGTTTGAATTTGATAAGATAGTCAATATTAATTATGATCATCTAATTATCAAAGAGAGATTAAGAGATTATAATGGATATAAAATTTTATTAGTTCATTATTATAGAATATATTCATATTTTAGAAGTTTTAACTTAAGGAAACTAAATTATAATTACTGAACAAGCCATAAACCCTTGTGTGACACCTTGGCCATGTTTGGTAAATGAGCTTTTTGGGTGCAAAAAGAACTTTTTGGGGTTATTAGCTGTTTGATTCTGGTTAAAAAGCTCTTTGAAGTGTTTGGTTGATTAGCCTTTTAGATTAGCTTTTTATACCCAAAAAGCTCTTTTACAAAAAGCTCTTTTGGATAGCTTTTTCAAAGAGCTTTTTTATGTTTACTATTATAATGACGATACTAATCGTATAATTTGGACAAATTTACAGTACATGTCATTCATAAATGATATTCCCAAATGTTGGATACTTATGCTTTAAATTTTTCAATTTATTTTTTTTTTCTCTTTTGGGACAAGAGTTATGGATGGTCATGATATATGTTGAAGATAATGCTTTTAATTTTAACGCTTTCTTAATTTAACAAATAATTTATGTTAGTTAGTCTTACATGATATATAAATATTTTTTATATCACATAATCTCAATTGCTACTAAAAAAGAAAACATTTAACATTAAAAATATATTTTGATAATAAGTACTAAAATTAGGAAAAAGTATAAATATAATTTTTTATATCACATAAGTCTTAATTCATAATTCATATCAAAAAGAAAAATAAATATCCGATGAAAAATTATTTTGTTAGAAAAATAATGAAATTGAGTAATGGACATAAGTGGAATTTTATCAAATGGCTTTGTTAGAAACAGCTAGCTTCACCAAACACTTTTTTTACAAGCAGCTAATGCAATCAGCTAAGTCAAACAGCTAATGCAATCAGCTAACAGCTAACAACTAAGAAATGGTTGCCAAACAGGGCCTTTATTATTAACACATAATGTAATATACACCATTATAAAGAAATAATAAACATTTTTGATTTTAACCATTATTATTAATATTTTGTATTTTTTGATACAAATATAAATTTGAGCATGTATTATTAGAGATAATAGAAAAAGAAATATGATTTTCGTGATTATTTTCATTATTACTATTGTTGTTATTGTCGTCATTGTTGTTGTTGGGAATATTATCTTCCTCTTTGAATTTGATAACATAGTCGATTTTAATTATGATCATCTAATTATCAAAGAGAGATTAAGAGATTATAATAGATATAAAACTTTTTATTATTTCATTATTATAGACTAAGTTCATGTTTTAGAGGTTTTAACTTAAGGAAACCAAATTTATTAATATAGAATACGTTCATATTTTTTTCAATACAAATATAAAATTGAGCATGTATTATTAGAGATAATAGAAAAATAAATATGATTTTCATGATTATTTCCATTATTACTATTGTTGTTACTGTCATCATAAATTTTTATTAGTTCATTATTATAGAATACGTTCATATTTTAGAAGTTTTAACTTAAGGAAACCGCATTATAATTACTGAACAAGACATAAAACCTTATGTGACACCTTATTTTTAACACATAATATAATATACACAATATAAAGAAATAATAAATATTTTTTATTTCCACGATTACCAGAAATATTTTGTATTTTTCAATACAAATATAAATTTGAGCATGTATTATTAGAGATAGTAGAAAAATAAATATGATTTCCATGATTATTTCCATTATTACTATTGTTGTTATTGCCATCATTATCATTGTTGCCGATGTTATCTTCCTCTTTGAATCTAATAACATAGTCAATATTAATTATGATCATCTAATTATCAAGGAGAGATTAATAGATTATAACGGATATAAAGTTTTTATTATTTCATTATTATAGAATAAGTTCATGCTTTAGAAGCTTTAACTGAAGGGAATCAAATTTATTAATATAGAATACGTTCGTATGTTTGAAAGATAATTAGAGGGAAGTAGTTAATATATAATAAGTTCATATTTTTTCAATACGAATATACATTTGAGTATGTATTACTAGAGATAATAGAAAAATAAATATGATTTTCATGATTATTTTCATTATTACTATTGTTGTTATTGTCGTCATAACTTTTTATTAGTTCATTATTATAGAATAGATTCATATTTTAGAAGTTTTAACTTAAGGAAACCAAATTGTAGTTATTGAACAAGCCATAAAACCTTATGTGACATCTTATTATTAACACATAATATAATACACACAATTATAAAGAAATAATAAACATTTTTTATTTCCATGATTATTATTAATATTTTTTATTTTTCGATATAAATATAAATTTGAGCATGTGTTATTAAAGATAATAGAAAAATAAATATGATTTCCATGATTGTTTTTATTATTAATATTGTTGTTAATGTTGTTATTGTCGTCATTGTCGTTGTCGACGATGTTGTCTTCCTCTTTGAAATATTTGATAACATAGCTAATATTAATTATGATCATCTAATTATCAAAGAGAGATTAAAATATTATAATGGATGTAAAAGTTTTTATTATTTCATTATTATAGAATAAGTTCATGTTTTAGAAGTTTTAACTTAAGGAAACCGAATTATAATTACTGAACAAGCCAACAAACCTTATGTGACACTTTATTATTAACACATAATTGCTCTCTCTCTCTCTCTCTCTCTCTCTCTAGCTGCTTTCCACCCTACTGAACACAGCTCAGAGCACAGAACGGTCACTTGGGCCTCGGAACTAGCCCGGCAGTTGGTGCCTCGCCTGCGACGCAGAGCCCGACGCAGAGCCGACGCCAACCTATCTGTTTGTCGACAGCTGAGCATGACGAGTCGGCCCCTTGCTCTGTTTCCGGCGACTACCTTTCCTCTGTTCCGGCTACTTCAGGGGACATCCTCTGTTTCAGGAACTCTATCTGGGTATGTTGCATTCCCTTGCTTGGTGGTTGGATATATTGAGCTTTGCAACGTTGTTTTGAGTTACCTTAGGGGATTACTTGGTGTGTCTCCCTTTCTGCATCTGGGTACTTTCTTTGCCCATGTTCTTATCTAGGTCTTGCTTGAGTGAGGGATTTTGGGTGTGTTCAGGTCAGTCAAGCCGTGTCAGAGTTGTTATTCCTGCCTGCTTAAGCGTGTCTGTGTGCGAATTTGAGCTTCTCAGGTTCAAAGTGCTAGTTTGGCCTCACCTTGTGTTAATTTCAATTTTCTGTTCCCTGCCTGCGTGTCTATGGCCTCACCGTCTTCACCCATTGTGTTCCCTACCTGTGCGTCCCTTTTGTTCCCCTGCCTGCGTGCCGCTCTACCTTGCCATCTTGTGCTAATTTCATGTGTGTTAGATTTTTCGTCTAGTGCCCATTTTTCCTTCGAATGCCTTGTTTGTTTGGCTATCGTTTATCATGCTTCTTGTTTTTTAAGTGTACGTGGTGTTCTTCTCACGTAGCTTTATTTTCTTGTTAATTTTAGTTAGGGTATTACTGTGTATTTTTTTTTAATTTGCTTTCTTCTTTTTGGTTGTTTAGTATATTTACTTCGTAAGCTTCTTTTTTAGTGAATATTTATTTATCTATTTTATTAGAGAGTTATCTAATCGTAGGAATATTAGTGTTTCTCTTTGGGTTGTTGTTATTATTATTTTTTATTATTGAGGTAGCAGGGGAAGAGTGCTTGTGTTGTTAATTGTTCGGGACCTAGGGTTTTGGTTCACTGCTTGTATCCTTTCTCCTCTAGTTAATTGCCTTTCGTTTTTGTTTTCCCCTGTGTTTTATTTACTATTTAGGGTATCCCCTTGCATAGTAGTCGTCTTCGTTTCTGGCGAGCTATGTAGCAGCTTCAGCCGGTCCTCCGGGGGTTAATGGGGTTAGGAGGGGTGTAGGGCTGCGGAAGGTACGCCTAGCGTCTTGGAATATTGGGACTCTTACGGGTAAGTCGATAGAATTAGTTAAGTCTTTGCATAGGCGTAAGATTAGCATAGCTTGTATTCAAGAGACGAAGTGGGTGGGAGCTAAAGCTAGAGAGATTCATGGTTACAAACTTTGGTACTCGGGGTCAATCAAGGCGAAGAACGGAGTTGGCATCTTGGTTGAGAAGGAGCTGGCGGACTCCGTGGTCGAAGTGCGGCGTACGAGCGACCGGATTATGACCATTAAGGTTTTGGTGGGTTCAGTTTTCGTGAATGTGGTTAGTGTTTATGCGCCTCAAGTAGGCTTGCCGGAGGACATTAAGAAGCTTTTTTGGGAGGATTTGGATATGGTCATCCAGGATATATCTCGCAGCGAGAAACTCTTTATAGGAGGAGACTTTAACGGCCATATTGGCAAGGAATCAGTGGGGTACAATGCGGTTCACGGGGGTTTTGGTTTCGGAGAGAGAAACTCGGGAGGGGTTTCTGTGCTGGACTTTGCGGTGATCTTTGATTTGCTGGTGGTCAACTCCTTTTTCAAGAAGAAGGAGGATCACTTAGTGACCTTCAAGAGTGGCTCCTACAGGACCCAAATCGACTACTTCCTAATGAGGACGGATAGCCGGAGAACGTGTAAGGACTGTAAGGTGATCCCTAGCGAGTATCTGGGAACGCAACATAGGTTGCTGGTTCTGGATGCAGAGTTCAAGTGTTCAAAGCGGAAGAAGAGGAGAATGGGAGACCCCAGAGTTAAGTGGTGGACCCTCACGAAGGAGAACGCGGGGTTAATAGCAGAGAGAATTACTGAGGAAGAAGCTTGGAGGAGGGCAGAAGATGCAGATTCAATGTGGGAGGTTATGGCATATTGTATTCATAGTTCGGCTAAAGAAATCCTGGGTTCTTCCAGGAGAGGTGGCAACAAGATGGAGGGTGTCTGGTGGTGGAACGAGGACGTAAAGGAGAAAGTCAAGGAGAAAAAAGCGGCTTACGCGGATGTCATGAACAGTGGTTCAGATGCGGAAAGGGATACTAAGAGTATTAGATATAAGGCAACTAAGAAGGTAGCAAAGAAAGCTGTGGCGGTCGCTAAGAGTTGGGCTTTTAATAGACTGTATCATAGATTGGGGACCAAGGAGGGGGAGAAGGAAGTTTTTAAACTGGCAAGGGCTAGAGAAAGAAAGACCGGGATTTAGGTGTGGTGAGGTGCATCAAGGACGAAGACGGTAAGGTGTTGTATGAGGATGCTGAAATCAAGGAGAGACGGCAAAGGTTCTTTGCCAAATTCCTTAATGGGGAAGGGATGGGAGAAGCCTGTGGTAGGGGCGGAGAAGATAGTGATAGGCGTATTGAACCACGAGTGTGTGATCATATAACAAAGGAGGAGATTAAGGAGGCCTTGAAAAAGATGGCGAATGGGAAGGCAGAGGGCCCGGACCAGATCCCGGTGGAAGTTTGGAAGTATTTGGGGGAAGCAGGTTTAGAGTGGCTATCGAAACTTTTCAATGTCATTTTTAGGACCGCTAAGATGCCCAGAGAATGGAGGGCTAGTACAGTCATCCCCCTGTACAAAAACAAAGGGGATATTCAAGACTGTAATAATTTTTGGGGTATCAAGCTGCTCAGCCACACTATGAAGCTCTGGGAGAGGGTGATTGAGAGAAGGCTGCGAAGAGATGTTGCAATTTCAGATAATCAATTTGGTTTTATGCTAGGCAGGTCGACCATAGAGGCGATCTACCTTCTGAGAAGGCTCATGGGTTTGTACAGGGATAGAAAGGTGGATCTCCATATGGTGTTCATTGACCTTAAAAAGGCATATGATAGAGTACCGCGGGAAGTGTTATGGAGCTTTCTGGAAAAGAAAGAGGTGTCGCCCTTGTATATTCGTGTGATTAAGGATATGTATGAGGGAGGGTGGACGAGTGTTAGGACGCCAGGAGGGGTCTCAAATGACTTCGCTGTTAGTATGGGGTTGCATCAGGGATCAGCCTTAAGCCCGTTCCTTTTCACCTTAGTTCTAGATGAACTTACTAGGGGGATTCAGGATGAGGTCCCATGGTGTATGCTTTTTGCAGATGACATTGTTCTCATCGATGAGACCAGGCAGGGGGTGAACGATAAGTTGGAGAGCTGGCGGCTTACGCTAGAAACTAGAGGTTTTAGATTAAGTCGCTCGAAAACGGAGTACTTGCATTGTTGTTTCAGTGGAATGATAGATGAGGGGGGAGAAGTCATCCTGGATGGGAGACAAATACCTAAGGTAGATAAGTTTAAGTACCTTGGCTCAATCATCCAGCAAAATGGAGACATTGACGAGGATAGTAACCAGCGCATAAGAGTGGGCTGGCAAAAATGGAAGTCTGCCTCAAGGGTGCTGTGTGATAAGAGGGTGCCCTTAGGTTTGAAAGGCAAAGTCTATCGGTTGGTAGTCAGACCGGCTGTCCTATATGGATCGGAGTGTTGGCCTCTAAAAAAGACGCAGACCCAGAGGTTGATGGTAGTTGAGATGAGGATGGTCAGCTGGATGTGTGGTTTCACGAGGATGGACAGAGTTAGGAATGGGGTAATCAGGGACTTAGCTAAAGTGGCTCCCATAGAAGAGAAGATGAGGGAATCAAGACACCGATGGTTTGACCACGTGAAAAGGAGAAGTACAGTTGCACCAGTGCGAAGGTGTGAGTTGATCAACCTTCCTGGTGGTAAGAGAGGAAGGGGTAGACCGAAGAAGAATTTGGACGGGGTGATTAGAGATGACTTGAAAGCAGTGGGGCTGACGGAGGACCTGACTCAGGATAGGAGGCTGTGGCGGGATAGAATTAGAATCTTAGATGGCAGAGAAGCGACTCTGTAGTTGTCAGTAGCTGCAGTGGCTTAGTGCTGGTAGGGGTCTGTCGTACTCGTATGCGGGTTATGCTTTTTTCTGGGAGTGACGGCAGATGCTTAACGTGGAGTGGTGAGGTACGTTCTTTCAGCTTTCTTTCAGCTTCAGCTTTTTTTTAGCATCGTTTGTCCTCTTCAAATGTTTTTGCAAGCGCTTTTCTCTATCAAACTTTTTCTCTAAACCTTTTTTGTGGGTCTCCTGAAATCAACCTCTCTATTGGGTAGGAATATCAGTAGAGGTAAGGTTGCCTACAGCTCGATCTCCTCAGACCCCGCGAAAGCGGGACCCACACTGGGAGGTGTTGTTGTTATTATTAACACATAATATAATATACACATTTATATAGAGATAATAAACATTTTTATTTTCATTATTATTATTATTATTATTATTATTATTATTATTATTATTATTATTATTATTATTAT
>JACYFF010031958.1:14377537-14388670 GCA_017589665.1 Selenicereus undatus | reverse complement strand
ATTATTATTATTATTATTATTATTATTATTATTATTATTATTATTATCATCATCATCATCTTGCTCATGCAAGTCACCTCTTGGTCTATTTTTGCAATTTAATATACTATAAATAAGCATTCCACTCATGGGTTTTTATACTATAAAAAGGATCAATTAGACAAGTATGTTAATATTAGGGGCACTAACTTCAAATATCAGTCAATATTGATGTATTTATTTTACCATGCCGTGTTTGCATTCTAAAAATTACCAACTTTAGACGATTTTTAAAAAAAAACTTTAAAATAGATCTACATATATTACAAACGAATATTGATATATTTATTTTATCATGCTGTGTGTGCATTCTAAAAATCTCGAACTTTAGAAGATTTAAAAAGAAAACTTAACTTTAAAATAGATCTACATACATTACAAACGAATATACTAACGTTTATTAAAAAATTTAAGTGCCATTTAGCATTATACTTCAAATCTTCTCAGCTCAAATTAATAGAGAAATAGGCGTGGGTCACTTTTATTGGATCATATCTCAGAAATACTTAGTAGGGCTAGCCGCCTAAAGGGTGGGGAAACCCAAGCCTAAAGGCCTATTTAGTTGCACAATTTCATATCACGTAAGATATTTGTAAGCCAAGAGAATTGATCTCATGACCTCACACATGAGAAGTGACCTTGATGTCATTCAAACTATGCGATCATAAATAGGAATATGCATTTGATTTTCATAGACATAGCAAGGTGTCATTATTGGTGGGTCGTTTGTAGCAAACCTTAGTTTATATGTATTCAATGAGCATTGGAGATCATAAAATCGCCTGTTTTTGACCGAAAAAGCGGTCACAAATTGTGAGAAATCGGTCACAAATGATGTTTGTGACCGCCTTTGTGACCGATTCCTGCGGTTACAAAACCCTTGGTTGGAAATTGAATTTGTGACCGATTCAGTCAGTAATTGAGACGCGATTTGTGACCGATGGTGTGGTCGCTATTTGTGACTGAATTTGTGACTACCTTTTTATTCCACACCGTTTTCCATACGGCTTTTGCGGTGAGAATTTAAGTCGGACTTGTGACTGACTTTGTGACCGAATATGATTTGTGACCGATTTTGTGACTGACGTGAGTAACATAATTTGTGACCGCGATTGTGACTGACATGTGTTGCGACTGACTTTGTGATCGATTTTATTGAAAATGTGCCATTCTTGTGACCTTATTTGTGACCAATTTTGGTATGGTCCAAAAAAAATTGTGACCGACATTGTGACCGCAGTCCTTTGTGACCGCATTTATGACTAATTTTGTTGAAAATTATGATTCGTTGTGACCATTTTTGTGACCGATTTTGAAAATTGAAGAATAATTTATGACTGCTTTTGTGACCTTTTTTTAAGTAATAGCTTAAGAATTAAATTTGAAATATAATCATCTCCCTGAATTTACAAAACTATGACCACACATTTATATAGGCATGACAATCACATTCATGCTTCCATAACAACCAAAGTTTCATATTACATAATAAATGAACCAAGATCTAACATAAATATCTTCACATTAAACATATAAGTCTAAATTACAATAATTCAACTACTTTTAAAGTGTTTCAAAGCACAAGTCAAGTCATCAAACACTTTTACAATACAAATCATTTGTCATTGTTATCTACATCCTCATTCTCTTGTTGATCATCATTGTTGTCGTCGTCATCATCATCCTCATCCTCATCTTCATCTTCATCTTCATCTTCATCTTCATCCCCACCATTACTGCCACTAGTGCTTCCAATTCCACTATTTCCAACACCAACATTGGTGGATATTGGAATTGTAAAATTCATTTGTTGCATCAAAGTTTTTACAAGTTTTGTGGTCTCAGATAGTTTTTTCTCGACCCGGTGCAACCTCTTTTTTAACTTTTTCTTTGATTGCTTTTCTTTTTCCAATAGTTCAATAGAAACTTTAGTGGTAGTAGGTGAACTGGTAGTAGAAGCACATGAATCTTCCATTCCAGATCCAAAAATTTTACCTTTCTTGGTGAGGCCAACAGCTTCATTCCAAATAGCCATCTGAGTTTCCAACGACAGTTGAGGAAGTGGCGTTCCTTGAGAGGTAGAACCTTCACCTTGAGTAGATTCTTGGATCTCTGAAAGTCTTTTTTTATATTTCTCCTACAATAAGAAGAATATAAGTATTTTTGTCAATTTAAAGATTAAAAGAGTAAAAGAAAATTATAGTAACTATGAGCATCTGTAACAACCCTCGGAACCCTAGAACTATAAGTGTTAGTGTTTCTTAATTCCTGGGATGAAACGGACAGAATTTTCCCTAAAAACTAATAATTTTTCAGGCTTAAAGCCTTACATTAAATCCCCTGCATTGAATACAAGCAAAAAAAAGATAAATCAAATCAAACTCAACGGCTACACGCCGAAGACCACAACTCTAAGGGCCACACGCCCGGGGTTTCTGGGGCGAAACGGATAGAATTTCCCCTAAAAACTGACCATTTTTTAGGCTTAAAGCCTTACATTAAATCCCCTGCATTGAAAACAAGCAAAAAAGGATAAACCAAATCAAACTCAACGGCCACACGCCGGAGACCAACACTCTACGGGCCACACGCCCGGGGTTTCTGGGGCGAAACGGACAGAATTTCCCCTAAAACTGACCATTTTTTAGGCTTAAAGCCTTACATTAAATCCCCTGCATTGAAAACAAGCCAAAAAGGATAAACCAAATCAAACTCAACGGCTACATGCCGGAGACCACAACTCTACGGGCCACACGCCCGGAGTAAACCATTCAATAAAATTCACTAATAGAAAAGAAATGCAAAGTGCAACTCAACGGATCACACATCCGGAGTACTCGACATCCAAAAAATAAACAACTTAAATGGATATGAAGTGTGCAGAAAACGGTATTGATGTTCCACATCATATAATCAAAACAAGCCTTGGAAATTAAACAATTCAGCTTGAATTCCTTGAAAATTAAACAAGTACTTGCTGACATTAAACAATTCAGTTTCAAGTATAAGAATGTTCCACACCACATGACCAACACAAGCCTTGAAGTGTAAAAAAAACTGAATTTGTAAAGAAAGCCTCAGATATGCATTTGTACAAAAATATTCCACATCACGTAACCAACACAAGCCTTCAAGTTCAAATTCCTTGAAAATTAAACAATTCAACTTCAAGTACAGATATAATTATTCAAGGGAAGGGTGTATAAAGGGAAGTGTATATATACCTTAGAAGCTAATCTAACTTCAAAATAAACATAATATGTTCCGTTCTCCATTATGAGCTTCTTTGAGAATTTAAGATTGCCATTAGCTAGATCCCTTTACATCAAAACTGGTGATGGTATATTCGATCTTAAATATATATTTGCTGACATTTTCTTCTTTTGAACATATATTCAAATACTTGCTGACATTTATCAAAACAAAACATTCAATGTGTATGTGTAAAAATGAAACTTGTGAAAATAACCTCCTTCGATCTCTCCTAATGTTGATTTAACTGAGCTTATAAATTTTCAGAGAAATAAGTCACTTACATATGCCTCTTTTGACTTTTGATTGACAAATGATTGATCTTTTTTTCCTGGAGTGGGTGAGTGCAAATGATTCATCAATAGTTGGCTCTCTTTGTAATTTTTCCGCCTACATATAATTGAAAGTTGAAAGTAAATTAGTGATTATGAACACATGTAAATAACTTCAATTAGTTAGTCGAAATGAACGCATATGTACAAAAATATATATATATATATATTTATATTACCAATCTCCTCCTATGCTCAGAATGGGGAATTGATCCACCACAATGTACAAATGAACCTACTCCCAACGGTGATGCTTGATTCGTCTTGCCTAACATACTTTTCCCTTTGAATTCTTCAGACTCCTAATATGCACATAAGCCTTCATAAACATCTCTGCTTAGCCACACAGGTTGTTTGCCACTTTTTCGAATCTCAAATGTCATTCCTTTTAATCTTGATGATCCACGAACTCAAAAACTCTCCTAATCTCATGAGCATGCTCATCATCCCAACGAAATTTTTTCTAAAAGTAATCCAAAGTTATAAGCACAGGTAAGTATTTGAAACAATATGTACCAAATTTTTTTTTTCTTTTTTTTGGCAACTATTAGGCAACTTACTTTGAATTCATCAAACCACATATTTCGCACGTCAATTGGTATTTCCTTCCAAGTATGATAAGGTGAATCAAACTTACTTCTCATGATATTAGAGAGGGCATGAATGACGTGAGTATGGTTTGGGTAGAATCTGCCAAAAAAAAAGAAACATATAGTCATAAAAAGTTCATTTTATAATGTTGCTTTACAAAAAAAAATCAACGCAAAAAGTAAGTACTTACTCTTTTCCTTTTGGAAAGATCTTCGTCTTAGTTTGTCGTTGGACATCTTCAATAGGTTGAGAAACTTCTTGAGAAGGTTGAGAAGTTTCAGGAGTAGCTATAGGAGTAGGAATGCTTGTTGGAGTGGTGGTAGATGTTGGTACATGGCCAAAAGAAAGGTGGGTTGGTTGGATAGTAGACAATCAGGTATCTGGCAGACCATGATTATGAAAAGGTGGAGAGCTTGTAGGGATGGAATTTTGGGTAGGATCTATTGTAGGGGCAATTGTAGGTGAAGGGGTAGATACGGGAGTCCCTTGAGAAGAAGTAAAAGTGAAACGAAACTTTTTATTCGCACGGCTTTTCTCCGACATCTTTCACGAGAAAATAATTCATAAACAAATAAACACAAAATTGGTAGTTCTCAAACGTAGAAATCACGAACATGATAGATACTCTTGAAAATTAACATAAAATCATACAAACATACATAAATAAGACTATCACAAAAGAAACAAGATTGTCTTCACTAACATTAAAATTATAATCATCACAATTATAACAAATGACTACCAATCATGGAAATTATAACAAATGACTACTCATTATCATCCTCATCATCTTCATCACCTTCAAGCTCTACATCATCTTCAACTTCGGTATCATCCTCATCAGCAAATTCTTCTTCTTCTTCCTCCTCCTCCTCCTCCTCCTCGTCCTCCTCTCCCTCCGCATCCTCTTCATTCTGATGAATCATTAGTGTAACATCTATATCAACTTCTTCATATCCATCATCCCCGAGATTATCAATTTGAACATCATCTAATATAGTAGTAGCATCAGACATAATCTCCTCTTGATAAGCACGTTGCAATGTGTACTTGCTATCCACTCTAGATCTAGGAGTAGTTTTTATAACCACCCACCAATCTTGGTTGTCTCTTCTTCTCACTGGATATGGCACGTAATACACCTGAGTTGCAAAATCCGCAAATATGAACGGATCATATTTCCTATACCTTCGAGTGTGTCTAATCTCTACAATACCAAAATCTTTATGCACCCTTGTACCACTATTAGGGGTGTTGTCGAACCAGTGACAACTAAGCAAAACACACTTTTTGATTGGCTCTCCCGGATATTCAATCTCAACTACATCTTTCAGAATCCCATAGAAATCATTTTCAATGCCACCTTCTCCAGTTCCTTTAGCACAAACTCCACAGTTGTAAGTTTTTCTATCTTCATTCCAAGCTTCTATGTGGAACTTATAACCATTGACTGTATGCATAGGCCATGTATTCGCAAGTCTTAGAGGTCCCAATGCTAACTGACACAAATATCGATGATGTTCCGTATCACACATTTGCATCATATCCACCTAATAAATAAGAAAACATAATTTAAGTACTCAACTAAGCAATATATATATATATATATATATATATATATATATGTTAATTTAATAGCTTAACGAAGTAATACGTTAGCATCAACTTACAGTGTTTCTAAACCAGGAAGCAAATTGTGTTGCGATTAAAGCGTCAACCTGTTGATCAAAAAGGTATGGGTTGTGTTCTCTTTTTTCTTGAGTGAAGAAGCTGCCAAGTGCAACACTCCTTTTTAGGGTTAAGTACGTATTAAATATGTTTTGAAAGAACATATTGAAATATAAAATATTAACAACTAACCCAATATAAGGTTGCACTTCCTCGCAGTTTAGTAGAACATGAAGATGAGCAGCATTATATTCTTCATCAGTCAACCATCGCGGTGTTACTCGCCCACTGGGACGACCTTGTGGACGAAAAACTGATAAAGTTGGTTGTGTATCATCCTGCTCAACTTCATCCTCATTTCTTTTATTTCTATTCCGCATACACGGTACATTAGATGCGAAATAGTATGTGCAAAAGTGAGATGTTTCAAGATTAATGTACGCCTCACATATTGAGCCTTCTACACGGGCCTTATTCTGCACCATTTTCTTTAATAAGCCCAAAAACCTAAGATATAATTTGCCATACATGTTAGCAACTGCAATTTAACCCTGAAAATATTTCAAAGAGTTGTGTATAAAATAATAAAAACTTACCTCTCAAAAGGATACATCCAACGGTATTGGACTGGTCCTCCTAATTTTGCCTCATAAGCCATGTGTACAGGCAAATGCTCCATGCAATTGAAGAAACCTGGAGGGAAGATACGCTCTAATTTGCACAAGGTCATAACAATATTCTTTTCCATTTGGGACAGTTTCTCCTCGTGCAACACCGTTGAGCATAAGTCTCTGAAGAATTGGCTAAGTTCAGTAAGAGGCTTCCATATTTGTTCAGGAAGTGCACTGAATGCAATTGGAAGTAATGATTGCATGAACACATGGCAATCGTGGCTCTTCAAACCACTTATCTTGGTCTTATCAACATCCACACATTTAGCTAAATATGATGAATAATTATCTGGCATTCTCAAATCCTTCATCCATTGGCAAATAGCCTTTTTTTCCTGCATTGAAAAGCTAAATTTTGCCTTTGGTTTCACAATCTTGCCATTAGCCAACTCCTTAAGCTCCAATTCTTTATGCCTACAATATAATTTCAAGTCCATTCTTGCTTTGACATTGTCCTTTGTTTTGCCATCTGTATCCATAACTGTGTTGAAAACAGTATCAAATACATTCTTCTCTATATGCATAGCATCCAAATTGTGCGGAAGTAAGTTAGTCTTCCAATATGGCAATTCCCAAAATATACTTTGTTTGGTCCAGTTGTGAACTTGTCCAAAACCCTCAATGACAAAAGGTCCATTTTCAGTCATTTTAGGAAGGTGTTGCACAGTTTGCCATATTGCTTCCCCATGTAGTCTAGTAGGAGGCCTACTAGTTTCACTTTTGTTCTTTGTGAACGTATCCTTATTCCTCCTAAATTGATGATCCATTGGCAAAAATTGTCTATGACAATCAAACCACGTCGGTTTCCCTCCATTCTCTAAACGAAAGGCTTTGGATGAGGACATACAAATTGGACAAGCTAATTTTCCATGCCTACTCCACCCAGACAACATGCCATACGCAGGAAAGTCATTAATAGTCCACATCAATGCAACCCTCATTTGAAAATTTTCCTTTCTAGAAATGTCATATGTTTGGACACCTTCATTCCATAAGGTTTTCAAATCATCTATCAAAGGTTGTACATATACATCTATATTGGCCTTGGGATTTTTCGGACCAGGAATAATGCAAGTCAAAAACATATATGGTGTACTCATACACATTTCTGGAGGGAGATTGTAAGGAGTTAGAATGACCGGCCAACATGAATAGGGCTTTGCGTACTGTGATGAAATTGGAGAGAAACCATTCGCACATAAGCCAAGTCTAACATTCCGTGGCTCAGAGGCAAAATGAGGCCAAGTTCTATCAAAATGTTTCCACGCTTCTCCATCAGATGGATGACATAAAACACCAGGCTCTCGAGGATTTTCAAAATGCCATCTCATATGTTGAGCAGAACTATAAGATGCAAATAATCTTTTGAGCCTAGGAATGATAGGAAGATAATGCATTCTTGCTAAAGGGCACATCCTTTTGTTTTCTCTTTTTTTTGGACTTACGCACCATATATCGTGGAGCATCACAAAATTTGCATTGTTGTAGATGTGCATCGTCTTTATAATACAGCATACAACCATTAACGCAACAATCTATTTTTACAGAAGTGAGCCCCAATTTTCTCACTAACTTTTCTGCATCGGAGTACTTACTCAGCACATAATTCTTAGATGGACATGCTTCTTTCATAAGTTGTACAACTTCATTAAAACAACTCTGTGACATATTGTGCTCGGATTTAATACTCATCAATCTAAGAGCAACTGATAACTCCGAATGATTAGTGCAATCATCCCACAAAGGACGTTGTAATGCATTTAACAAATCATAAAACCTTTGTGCATCTGGATTAGGAGGTTCTGGAGTATGTTCATTGAAAGCGTCTTCAACCATTGTGTGATATGCATCATTGAATATAGCATGATTTTCGGAAGAAATACTAGGTGGACTATGATGCATGTTTACTTCTTCACCTTCAGGGGGTTGAAGTTCCCCATGTGATGTCCAATACCAATATCCACTAGTGAACCCTTTCTTATATAGATGAACCTTAACTTCTTCCGGTGGTAGGAATTTTGTATTCTCACACTTCGCACAAGGACACCTGTATATTTTCTCCCTTAAATACATAAGAAGGTTTCTTGCAAACATGTCAAACTCATTAACCCCCGCCACAAACTCAGGTGTTAATCCACCTCTATTGGGAAAAAGTCTATTAACCATCCACCTACGATGCTCTGGAATTTCCATATTCTGTTTAAGTTAGAATAAATTATTTCGTTAGTTTTTTTTTTCAACTATTAATAATAGTGTAACATATTAAATTAAACAGCACAATACACATAACAAATGTATCAAAGTGCACATAACTTCTTATATGAAAGTATAATTCTCACACTAAACAACCACATGCAAACAGAAAACCAAACACCCAACTTGTAAATTATCATACAATAACAATACAATTGGCTAGACTTCATGATATAAAATGCATTATTGGGCCATACTAGAAAGTTCGTCTACTAGAATAACATTAATTTGACTATCCCAAATCTTTATGGCACATAAGGTACATTAGCTTAGGAGCATCATAATTGAGTTCTTCGTCAAATAGATATCCAAATATTGAGTCTTACACATTTTAGGCATACATTAATGATATTATAGCTTGTTATATGAAAGCATGGTTTTCACACCTAATAATAACCACATGTAGACAAAAAATCAAACACACAAATTGAGTCATACCAAAAAGATCACATAAAATGCATTATTGAGTCATACCAAAAAGATCACATAAATTGTTGATGGGTCACTTAGCCCTTCCATCATAACAAATAGTTCATAGTTATGTGCGTAATAATATACATACTTGCATTGGTTAGAATTATATACCTCTACAATACACCTTCACGATCAAACAACTTCAACGTTCAATCACTTATATTGATCAACTGCGAGTTGTATCAAACGTCTGTACACATAAAAAATATGAGTGCTTGTATAAGGGAGGAGAGAGAGACAGAGCTAATTCTAAATAAAATTGACATCACAAACATATATAAGAAAAAGATGCTCCAAAAATTAATGAAAAATGATACATTTATTAAACATAAATAACAATTAACGAAACTATGTCATCTAAGAGTATAGTAAGTGTTAAGCGTTAAATGAATATAAAATTTATCGAAATCTGTATTTAGTTGCAAGAGAAGTGGTTGCTATTTTGTAAGTATAAATTAAAGTAAGGTCTCTAAAAACTAGACCCTTTTATACTCAATCAATGGTAACTCAAAATCAAATAAAATTTAAGATCATGTGTTATTGTCCATAAAATTTAATATTAGGTCTGTTAAGTGTTCATTTTCTCCCCCATAATTCTTCTCTTGTTTTCTTCGTTTTTATATTTTTTTCCATGGGTTTGGATTGTGATCTGTAATAGTGCATATTGTTCTTACTAAAGTTACAGTGCTCTTGTAGCAAAAACTAGCAAATATGTAACAAGATAGCTCACAACCTTTTTTCGTCAATGAGATTGATAAATATACGTTTCATAATGATCATTCATAGAGCTTATAATAAACAAAGAATACCATTTTTAAGTATAATTTAAGATTCATATTTTTTTCAAGATAATTTCAACAGCAACCCACAAAACTGCAAAGAAAATAAATTAAATGGCTGACCAACAATAGTGACTGAAACATACTTATAACTCAAAACCAATATAAGAGTAGATAATCTTCTCAATATTCGAAGTACAGGTACTAGTTTCGAATTAGTCCCTTAAAAAGTATCCAATTATAACCCATTAAATTAAACTCTTCACCCTAATCATACAGATGCTCTCATCTCTCCTCTCTCTAACTGATTAGCTAAGGTAGCTCCAAGAATGTCCCTTTCATTTCCGTTCAATCTCTCTCTACTTTTCTTCTCACTAATATTATTTTTTTAAGGTTACCATGTCGTGAAATGCTTTGGTAGGACAACACATATCCTTGAACATAAAGGAATGTTCAACAACTTCTTGGAAAAAAAATGAATTTATTTAAAATTCAACTCAATATTCTTACCCCATATGATACTCACACTTCAACCAGTTATTATTCCCTCAACTCGCAAATTTATATGGTAATGTAGAGTTAGCATATCACATTGCTGGTAGTTGTTAACGTTAACATGTATTATAATTTAAATATGTAGAGTACATTACTCACTAAAAAATATTATCATTATATAATTAGCCTATTCATAAATATCATATTATATGGTTACAGAGTCACATTATCGGTTAATTGTTAAATCATGAGTACATAGTACATCAAATTTTAATTAGGGATTGGAAGATCTTATTAGTTATCTAAGTAGGCAATGGTCAATAATTGTTCAATTTGTACTAATTTATATTTCTCTTAGAAAGACCTCTACCTAATTATCTTCTAAAAAAGCTAAAATGTTACCATACTAAATTTTCCTTTTTTTTTGCAAACTGTAAATGTACTTCACATTTTTTTTTAATTTTTCATAGTGGAAAAAAATAAACTCAATGATAACTTATTAAATAAATTATATTTAAAATATTGGCTCATTTAGTTGAAAAAATCCAAAACAAAGTATATAATATATATATATATATA
>JACYFF010031958.1:14328726-14367537 GCA_017589665.1 Selenicereus undatus | reverse complement strand
AAAAAAATAACAAATAAAAAATAACAAACAAAAATTTCACAAAATTTGGATAACTTCATAAATTATCACACATTAATTAAATTCTCATTATTTTAACCCATTTCAACCAACCACATAAAAAATATACCAACTTCAACCAACTTCAACCAACATCAACCCGCTTCAACCTACTTCAACTTATTTCAACTCACTTCCCAAAAACAATATCAACTTCAACCTACCTTAACCCACCTCAACCTACTTCAACCTACTTCACCATTTTATCCACCCAATTTACCCACGAAAACAATAGGTCCTAAATCTCACATGATATTTTACAAATTATTAAAATTATGAAGGAGGTGGGTTGAAGTGGGTTGAAGTAAGTTCAGATAGGTTGAAGTGGGTTGAAGTTGGTTGTTTTTTTTCAAGTGGGTTGAACTAGGTTGAAATAGGTTGAAGGAAGTTGAAGTGGGTAAAAATGGATTGACCCACGAAAAAAACATGCTCTAAGTTGAAATTTTTGATGGTTACTATTTATTAATTGCTTAAATTTAGGAAATAAATTTGTTGTTGTTAGAAATTGAATGTCGGAATGTATTTTTAATAAGAAAGAAACAAAAAGTGGTTTCGTAACCATGATTGGAATAAGTGGAGATGTTTAGAATTTAGAGTTGAAATGTTTAGAAAATAGAAATTTGGTATTTTTTTTTTTACATTTTGAAGTGCTTGATTGTAAAGAGTTGAAATGTTAACATTAGAATTTACAATTTACTAAATGCTTGATTATAATTTTTGGATATATTTGTTACTTACAATTTACAAAATGCTTGATTCAAATGTTAACTTCGTAATATGGTTTGTGAGTTTTGAAAATGTGTATGTAATTATGTGTCCGATTAGAAATGTAATAAAGTTAGCATGTTTAGATATTGGAGCTGAAATGATTCCAAATTGGAATTGAAAATATTTTATGTCGTTTCGTCAAATATGTGAGATATTAAATGTGTGAATGTAATTTCTTTTTGTCCAAATTGGTAGGTGTTCACTATCAAATGGATCCCAATCACCCACAATCTTTCATGAACTTACTAACTGGGGATAATTCACAACATGATGTCACAAACAACATGAATATTGTTCCAAACCCTCTTCATTGGCAATACCATCCACAGTACCCTCAACAATACCCACATATGCAATATCCTCAACTATCACCGAACTTTGCCGGCTAAGGCTAGAATGTCTCCCCCATTCCAAATTTCAACTACGGTTCTTTGCCCCCTCCTTATCAGCTACCCCCACCAACTAATACGACCTCGCCAACACCCCGTCCTCCACCCAACCCCACCCAGAGTGAGAGTGTCAGCGTGACTTCCAAGTGGACATTGGAAGAAGATCGCCTTAGGTCAAATCGTGGATCAACGTGAGCACCAACCCTTGTTGGGGCTGACCAGAAGAAGACGGGGTTCTGGACGAAGATTGCAAGCGCCTACAACCAGTATGCTCCCGATGGAGCTGCGAAGCGAGGAGCGAAAGTCTGCAACGCCCGTTGGAATCGGACAGCTCCACTGGTGTCGAAGTGGACTGCTTGTATGGGGCAGGCTTATCGGGCAAACCCAAGTGGGGCGAATGAGGACGATATTACGCAGAAAGTCCAAGATCTATACGTTGATATGGTGGGCAAACCGTTCAACTTGATACATTGGTGGGTGCTACTGAAGGACCAACCGAAATGGGAGGTCAATTGCGATCAATCTGTAGATGTGGCCACTAAATGCTTGAGGATCAACGAGGTGGGCGGGTACTCTAAGAGTGAGACATCCGGCTCAGCCAGCACCCCCGAGACACCAACAACTGATGCTAGTGAAGATACAACAACAGAGCAAGTTGGTGGACTTACCTGCCCAATTGGAAGAAAAGCCGCCAAAAGAAAGGCAAAAGAGAGAGCGCACGACTCAGTCCTTGATGTTGTGACCAAGGAGCTATCCACCTTGGGGACAACAAATGTGAAGAATAGCACCATGTTCGAAAGATATGTCATCGCCCAAGAGAAGAAGACGGAGGCGGCTAGGGTGAAGGCGGAGGCCGCTAAGAGAGCGGTTGAACTAATAGACTCTCATCAACAGTTGCAACGAATGAAGTATGAGGACAAGATTTTGATAATAGACATTGGTAAGATGTGTCCGGAGGATCAAGCACGATATGGTCCACTTCAGGAAGAAATTAGGAGCCGATACTGCCAAACATCGTCTTCGTCCAATGCTAGTCCTTCTCTAGATTGAGACTCATGTCTTGGGAATAATATGTTGCTTACCTTAAGCTTTTGTTGTTCTTTCTTTTCCCAATAGTTTGTTGTAAATGAATTCCTTCATGTTGTGGAATGAAATGTGTAATTTTGTTTGAATTAGTTCCATTTTAATTTCACATCATAGTCAGCGAAGGTCTAATATATGTTGTATTCTAGCTAAGATGTTCAATTTCATTTCATCCAATGCAATTGTAATATTTCACTTATAACTACGATGCTCTGCTGAATTCGACAAAATTTTTCCTAACATTTGGACACTTCTGTCACAGGTACAACAAAATGAGTGACCCATCCTCTTCTAGCGATGACTCAGCCACAGAATTAATAGATCATCTCAGATTCGTACTGGAGTCATCATCTTCTAGTGATGACTCATCGATTCTTGAGACCGTACTGAACAATCAATCTCGCGTGGAGTCATTTCAGTTAGCTATAAAACATGGACAAAGGGGACGACCTTCATCATCCCGACGACCGAGAAAGAAGAAAAAATTCATTCGGAGGGATCGAGAAGCTGCAGACGATCGCCTCCACAGAGACTATTTTGCAGATAATTCCATCTACAACGAAACCCACTTTCGCCGTAGATTTCGGATGCGGAAGCACCAGTTCCTCCGCATTGTTGACGCCCTCAGCAGTTGATTTGAGTACTTCCATTTGAGGCACGATTGTACTGGTCGGCGTGGGTTGTCGCCGCTCACCAAGTGCACCGCAGCGAAGCGTATGCTCGCCTATGGGGTATCGACAGATTGTGTTGACGAATACCTGAAGATTGGAGGAAGCACGGCTATGGAGTGTATGAAAAACTTTGCAGTCAGTGTACTCCAAGTGTTTGGGGACGAGTATTTGAGAAAACCAACACAAGCTGATGTTGATCGACTGTTACAAGTTGCCGAGGCACGTGATTTTTCCGGAATGTTAGGGAGTACAGATTGTATGCATTGGGAATGGAAGAACTGTCCATCGGCATGGAAAGGGATGTTCGCAAAAGGGCTTTACAGAGTCCCCACCTTGATTCTTGAAGTCGTTGCTTCATATGACCTTTGGATATGGCACGCCTTCTTTGGGTGTCCGGGTAGCCTGAATGACTTAAATGTTCTTCACCAGTCAGATGTTTTCGAAGAGTTGTATGATGGTCGGGCTTCGAAATGTGAGTACGTCATCAACAGTCGCCAATACAATATGGGGTACTTTTTGTCCGACGGTATTTATCCAAGATGGGCAACATTCGTGAAAACTATCTCCCTCCCCCAAGGACCCAAGGCAAGATTGTTCGTCGAACGTCAAGAGTCGATTAGGAAGGATGTGGAAAGAGCATTTGGGGTTCTACAAGCCCGGTTTGCTATAATTCGTGGTCCAGCTCGAAACATGTACAAAGGTGAGTTAGGTATGATAATGAAGGCATGCGTTATACTCCATAACATGATCGTCGAGGACGAACGAGATTCGTATGACCTCGCTTTCGACTACGATGATGTCGACGGTAACACCCCGCAACCAAATGTCCAACACGACCATCATCCGTGCTATACTGCCTACCTTCGTAGAGTAGTAGAAATCCATGACCCCGCTGTACATGCACGTCTCCAATCAGACCTGATCGAGGAAATATGGAATTGACATACGGCGCGACAAAGCTCACAACCATAGATGTGAAGGGTTATCCGTCATTTACTTGTATTGTATATTTTCGTATTGTATTGTATTTTTTTGTATTGTATTGTATTGTATTGTATTGTACTGTATTTTATTTGTATTATATTGTACAATATTTTTTTCCGTCATCTAAATTAGTGTTTTCAATATCGAACGCTCGGGTTGTAATTTTCTTCAATGTCAATCCTTATATTTGCATTTGTATTAATTGCATTATACGTCCTACTCCGTATGCTTTTAATCATTCAACCGATAAAACTTAACTCATCATTTTTTATATACTACAAAATAAATTAATACATTCTTCGGAAACATAAATTACATATTCTTTTATCCGGAAAATAAAATTATTTTTCAACTTAAACCCACCCCCAATATGCAAAAACAAATTGTCCAACATAAAACAAAGAAAATATATTTAGTGGTGGGCTCCACCAACAAATATTAAATCATTTGTGCTGAAATGAGTTCCATTTGCTGGGAAAATGAAGGAATGCAAGTTCCAGAACTGTGGAACTTTCGCTGACATGGCATGATGGAGTTCCACAAAATGGAATACCATTGGGAATGCTCTTATGCTGACATGGCATGCTGGAGTTCCACAAAATGGAACTCCATTTGGAATGCTCTAAAGAGCTATGGATAATTTGCCAAATGTAAATTTCGTGGAGGGTATTTTGAATTAAGAAAAATGAGAAGCACTATTTTAAATATCAAAGTCTATTTTTTTTAAAGTCTTCATATATGCTACTTAAAGTTACTATATTCTACTAAAAACATTGACTAATCTATCGAACGCTAATATTTAACAAATTAATATTTTAATCTTCTATCAAAACAGAATATATTAAGCCAAACACCGTTACCTAAGAGGGCTTTAGCCCCACATAAATAAAAAAAAGGAAGTCATTCAAATAATACAAATCATATCATAGGCCCGTGTCTATGAACCTAGGCACCTTTTTGGGGGGTGGGTCTGAAACTAGTCTTCTTCTTTCTTTCTTTTTTAACATATAATTGAACATGTTTATTACCCACGTAGCTCTTTTCACTCTTGTTTCTTATTTCTCCAATTTATGAAATTGAACATTTTATTTTATATACTTGAGCAATTTATTATATTAAGTTGAACATTTAATTTTACTTACTCTAAAACGTCCCAAATCTATAAACCCGCAACTGTTATATCATACAATCGTTTGTATAGATGCAATTGTACAACCCGATTTCGGCTCACTGAAAATACCATATAGCTCACTAAAATATGCTATTGTACGCCCAATTTCGCTCACTAAAAATAATTTGTATCTCACTCAAATATTTTAGTAAGTTGAGACACAATTTTTGTGAGCTAATACATACTTTCAGTGAGCAGACAAACTGAAACTAATGCATCTTATGTACCCAAATTTTTTTACTTAGCAAAAATACTATATAACTTATTAAAAGGTGCTATTGTACTAAAAAAAATGTTATTGTGCATCTAAAACTCACTGAACTATATTCTAGTTGTCTATATTTTTTTAATGAGTTGTGATGTTTATTTAATGAGTTATTATATCATACAACCGGTTATACAGAAGCAATTGTACAATTAAATTTCAGCTCATTAAGAATGATGTATTCTAAAAATTACCAACCTTAGAGGATTTAAAAAGAAAACTAAACTTTAAAATAGATTTACATACATTACAAACAAATATTGATATATTTATTTTATCATGCCGTGTATGTATTCTGAAAATCTCCAACTTAGAAGATTTAAAAAGAAAACTAAACTTTAAAACAGGTCTACATACATTACAAACGAATATACTAACATTTATTGAAAAATTTAAGTGCCATCTAGCATTATACTTCAAATCTTGTCAACTCAAATTAATAGAGAAATAAACATGGGTTACTTTTATTGGATCATATGTCAGAAATACTTAGTAGGGCTAGCCGCCTAAATGGTGGGGAAACCCAAGCCTAAAGGCCTATTTAGTTGCACAATTTCATCTCACGTAAGATACTTTGTAAGCCATGAGAATTTATCTCATGAACTCTCACATGAGAAGTGACCTTGATGTCATTCAAACTATGCGATCATAAATAGGAATATGCATGTGATTTTCATAGACATGACAAGGTGTCACTATTGGTGGGTCGTTTGTAGCAAACCTTAGTTTATATGTATTCAATGAGCATTGGAGATCATGATGGCCAATATTCAATCCACCTGAACTTTTTCTATTAAAAAAGCACGAGAAATAGATGAGTTTGAAATGTGGATGACTAATGGGAGCACCTTAGGTAGAGGAAGGCACAAATGAGTGAGGAGGGGAACAAGCGGAAGGGTAGGAAATACCCAATGCGGCTATGCATCTAGTGAACTTTGAGTCTACATCTTCTTGTTGGAAGGAAGTGTGGTTTAAATCTTACTAAAGGAAGCCTCTTTGTTAGCCTTATAATTTAACTTTAACTAATGATACCATGTGTTTATCATCAGGGACATGAAAATAACATATATTTAGACCTTGTTCAACAAAATTAGTTATTCTAGTAGCGAATGTTTGTATAAATAGTATATTACTATTTATCTGTTATTGTTAAAATGTAATTGTTAGTTTATCCTCATGCAACAAAGTGTCTGATGAAAATGTGTCCGATAAGTTTTTACTTTTTATATTTAATTTTTTAGTAGTTTAATAAATTTAGCTATTGGATAGCGACTACTATAAAGAGCTATGGATAATTTTCCAAATGTAGATTTCATGGAGGGTATTTTGAATTAAAAAAAATGTGAAACACTATTTTAAATCTCAAAGTTTATTTTTTTTAAAGCCTTCATATATGCTACTTAAAGTTACTATATTCTACTAAAAACACTTACTAATTTATTGAACACTAATATTTAACAGATTAATATTTTAATCTTCGATCAAAACACTAAATATTAAGCCAAACACCGTTAAGAGGACTTCAGCCCCACATAAAAAAAAAGGAAGTCGTCAAAATAATACAAATTATATCATAGTCCTACGCCTATGAATCTGGGCATCTTTTTTGCGGGGTTGAAACTAGTCTTCTGGTTTTTTTGTTTTTTTTTTGAACATATAATTGGACATGTCTATTGCCGTGTATCTCTTTTCACTCTTGTTTCTTATTTCTCTAATTTAGGGAATGGAATATTTTAGTTTTATATATTTGAGCAATTTATTATATTAAGTTGAACATTTAATTTTACTTACTCAGACATGTCCCAAATCTATAGACCGGCAGTTGTTATATCATACAACAGTTGTACAGATGCAATTGTATAATCAGATTTTGGCTTACCAAAACTACCAGATAGCTCACTAAAATATGCTGCTGTACGTCCAATTTTGCTTACTAAAATTAATGTATAGGTCACTAAAATATTTTAGTAAGTTGAGACACAGTTTTAGTGAGCTCATACATACTTTTAGTGAGCAGACATATCGAAATTAATACATCTTATGTACCCAAGTTTTACTTGGTCAAAATACTGTATAACTTATTAAAATGTGCTATTGTACTAAAAAAAAATGTTATTACGCATCTAAAACTCACTGAACTATATTCTAGTTGTCTATATTTTTTTAGTGAACTATAATATTTATTTAGTGAGTTGTTATATCACAGAACCGGTTGTACAGAAGTAATTGTACAATCGAATTTCAGCTCACAAAAACTGATGTATAGCTCACTACAATATTTTAGTGAGCTAAGACACAATTTGGTAAGCTAATACATACTTTTAGTGAGCGAATAGATCAAAACCAATGCATCTTATGTACCTCAGATTTCACTTAGTAAAAATACTATATAACTTATTAAAATGTTCTATTGTACTAAAAAGAAATGTTATTGTGCATCTGAAACTCACTAAACTATATTCTAGTTCTCTTTATTTTTTTAGTGAGCCATGACATATATTTAATGAGTTGGATTATATTTAATGAGTTCACTACATTTTTATTATAGCCACAAAATATAATACAAACACCCTAAAATAATTGAGCTGTAACATAACCCAAGAACTTGACAATATTATTTGCTGGCTATCTGTATTATTCTTTTTAGTGAGCTATGCTATTTATTTTAGTGAGCTATGATAGTTAGTAGGCTATAAAATATATTTTGTGACAAATATGATTTAGCATGGAATACTAATTATTCATACTAAAAAATTAGTGAACAAACAATATAATACACAATTTTAGTTAATACATATACTTTTTTGTCATATTCTAAGGTATAATATATTCGTCTTTTAGTAAGTTATGACTTATATTCAGTAAGCTATGACATATTTTTAGAAAGTTGGATTATATTTGTATTATAATGACTAAATATGTGTAATACGAATGAGCTTAGGTCATAATAAAAGATAATGTAAATATTTCTTACTAACATTGTATTGCTCATTAAATATATTATATAGCTCACTATCGTATTTAGTATTGCTCACTAACATTGTATCCATACATATAAAAATTTGTATTGAATTTTTTTCTTATTTTTGTTTATTTTTATAATAAATCTATATGTTTCTATTGAGTAAAAGTATGGATAATAAATATATAAATTTTCAATTAATATTTATCTTAAAAATTAGGATTTTTATACAAAATTAGCGTACGTTGATCTATAATATAAATATAAGTATATGCCTTAATATTTCAAAAAAATGTGTGTGCATATTTTTTGGGAGGGAGCATGTAGGTATGCCATTCACAATCCCTGTTCTTTTCAGTGGGAAATGAGGGGTGTTGAATGGGTGATTGTGGGAAAGGGGGGGAAGGAGTGGGTGGGTGTGGTTTTTTTTTTTTAAGTGTGGGAAAAAGTGGGTGAGTGTGGATGAAAGTTGGTGAGTGTGAGTGAAAGTTGAAAGTAGTTGAATGAAGTTGAAATATTAGTTATCAATATTTTTTTTGTTTTATAATGTAATAATTTTATTGTGATAGTAATTAATGATAATGAAGTTTTTTTGGCTTCGTTTATTATGTTCTGTTCTGTTTTATTTTTGTGTTTTTGTATTTGTATTTTTTATTATTTATTTTTATTATTTATTTTTATTTTTTTTTATTTTTTTATTTTATTTTTTTATTTTTATTTTTTATTTTTTATTTTTTATTTTTTACTTTTTTATTTTATTTTTATATTTTTTATTTTTACTTTTTACTTTTTTATTTTTTCTTATGTTTTATTTTTTTATTTTTTTTATTTTTTATTCATTTATTTATTTTTTATTTTGTTATTTTGTTATTTTTTTCTTTTTGCTTTTATTTTTTATTTTTTTATTTGTTATTTGTTATTTGTTATTTGTTATTTTTTATTGTTTATTTTTTATTGTTTATTGTTTATTTTTTATTTTTTATTTTTGTATTTTTGTATTTTTTTATTTTTTAATTTTAAAATTTTAATTTTAAAATTTTTTAAATTTTTTAAATTTTATTTTTTTAATTCTAATTTTTAAATTTTTAATTTTTTTTTATTTTTATTTTTATTTTAATTTGTGTTTTTGCATTTGTATTTTGTATTTTTTATTTTTAATTTTTAATTTTGAATTTGTAATTTGTAATTTTTTAATTTTTTAATTTGTAATAATATGTTTTTGTAAATTAAAAAATCAAAAAACTAAAAAATTAAAAATTAAAAAATTAAAAATTAAAAATAAATACAAAAAAATTAAAATTCCAAAATTAAAAAATTAAAAAATTAAAAAATTAAAAATAGAATCAAAAAATTTAAAAAAATAAAAAAATTAAAAATTAATGAAAAAGAAAAAAATAACACTGTTCCATGACATCCGCAAAATTAGAAATTAAAAAATTAAAAACTAAAAATAAAAAATTAAAAAATTAAAAAATTAAAAATTAAAATATAGAATTACAAAATTAAAACAAAGTTAACAATTAAAAAATTAATGAAAAAGAAAAAAACTAAAACTGTTCCATAATATCCGAAGAATTAAAACTTAAAAAATTAAAAAAATTAAAAATTAAAAATTAAAAATAAATACAAAAAAAATTAAAATTTAAAAAATTTTAAAATATAAAAATTTAAAATTTAAAAATTAAAAAATAGAATAAAAAAATTTAAAAAAGTTAAAAAAATTAAAAATTAAAAAATTAATGAAAAAGAAAAAAAATAAAACTATTTCATAACATCCGAAAAATTAAAAATTTAAAAATTAATTAAATAAAAAACTAAAAATTAAAAAATTAAAAATAAAAAATAAAAAAAATTAAAAATAAAAAAATAAAAAAATTAAACATTAAAAAATAGAATTAAAAAATTAAAAAATTAAAAAATTAAAAAGTTAAGGAAAAAGAAAAAAAATAAAACTGTTCCATAACATCCGAAAAATTAAAACTGCTCATAATTGCTATCAGATTATTCGCACACACAATTACATAAAGTATAAAAAATTTTCAAATATGGGAAATGGTTGTTTTATGTTGGTGTGGGAAGAAGTGGGTGAATGTGGGAAGAAGTGGGTGAATGTGGGAGAGAGTGGTATTTTTTTTTAAGTGTGGGAAAGAGTGGGAAGAGGGGGGAAAAGTGGGTGGGTGTGGGTTGGGTGCATTTTCCACCCAAAAGAACAGGGCCTAAGTGAAGTAAATAATAAGTATTTGCTCATTGGTTTTCTCTACATTTGTTTATACAAAATAAAAAGAGAAAGAAGAAAGAAGATAAAATGGGTTATAAAATCAATAGACAATGAACTATGAAATAGAAAATAAGACAAAAAGGAGGAAATTTTTTTTTTAACAAATATAAATTCTTTTAATGTGTAAAAAAATAGAGGATGAAAAAGACGAACATATTATAGTAAACTTTTGAGTAAATAATGTGTAAAAAAAGGTGAACAAAATGAATCAAAAAAAATTATGCAAATAAATTTAAAGAGAAATACGACCTTATAGGCTCGAGTGGATAAATAAGATGTTCGTCTAATTGCACACAATAATTTGCGAGAAACCGGGGGCAGTCAAGACCTGATACGTTCATATAAACTATAGAATTTCCCCAAGTACTTAAAACCGGAAAACGTCCTCTGGATTCTCTCTCACCTCAGTCCTCGTCAGATAACTAGTGCAGCCGTGCTTTTCCCTCCCTAAATTCTCCCCGTTTTCACAATCTTCCCTTATCTTCTCTATCTCTATGTCAGTTGCACTCTCATGGGTCCTTAATTTCTCGCATTATTTTCACGGCCCTCTTTCTGGGTGTGTTGCTTCTTCTTGTTCAACCTTAAACTTATTGAGAGCGACCCAGAAACACCACAAGCATGGCGGCCAAACAGCTTGCAAAGAATTTCTCGAAAACCCTTTTCGATGAAGTTCATAAATGGGCATCTCTGAAACAAACTGGGGTCACTCTTAAGTACATGATGGAGTTTGGGTCTAGGCCTACTCCTCGTAATCTCTTGAGATCTGCTCAGTTTCTTCATAAGGAGCTCCCCATTCGAATTGCTAGACTTGTTCTTAAGCTTGAGAATCTTCCTTATGGTTTGTCTTCAAAACCTGCTGTTTTAAAGGTAATTTTCGCATTCTTTTATTCACCCTTTTGGATGATTTTGTCTATTTTTCCCTCATTTTTGGCTATGGGTTGTGGTTATTTTGATAATTTGGTATTTCTAGGATGGGAATTCTGGAATTTCTGGTTGATTTGCGAAATGGACTTTTGATGTATGGGTGCATGTTTTCTATCGTTAAATTAAAAAAAAAAAAGAGAGAGAGAGAAGAGAGACAATGAGTAAATGTCGCTTTTGTTCTTGATTCCTGTATTTGTTCATTGGTCTCCTTCTGGAATTTCTGATATATGCATGTCTTCCACAGTGGATATATATGCTATTCTTGAACCTTTTTCTTTCAATATTTGGGAAGATTTTATTGTTGATACAACTAATAGTAGTATAGAAAGCCAGAGAAATGGCTAAAAAATTAAGCAAAATTTTGTACATTTTTTGGGTTGCTTTAGGATTGAACAAGTTTATCTCTGTCTCCTTCCTTTTCCCAATTTGATTTCACAAGTCGCGGTAAAAGGTGTCTTCTCAGGATCCTATTGCTTGCATTTTGCTTCTTTGTAAAGTGATCTTTCATGATGCAATTTGTCTGCTTATTAGGCTATTTATGGGCTGCTGTTATGAAGAAGATAAACGCAAATAAGGAACAGAATTGTCAGTTTTCTGTGGTTGCTCTATTGAGACTCTATGAATCATTTGATGTCTTAACTCCTCAGTGATTACATACAGTAATATACTGGTTAGAATTGCTGTAAGACAAAGGGAAAATTTCAGTGAGTTTCCTCGAATTTTAACCTAGTTGCAACGAATTGATTCAATTTTTCTATGCATTTATCAAGATCCTATCCTATCTTGTGAACTCGAGGGAAGATTATAATTCCTGTGATCAGATAAGTGAAAATTTGACTACGGCTTTAATGAAACAATGAAGCAATTTTTCTGCATCAAAAAAGTAAACTATATGGAGGAATTTTTCAAAACGAGATTCAATTGGGATCTGCTATGTCCTCCCTCACATGGTAAAATCTTCTGCTCCTTCACTTTCCTCCCTTTCTCCTCCCTTTAGAGATCTCTCCCGCTTCACCTACCTCCAGAGGCCAAATTCCTCTGTTAGTAACTGCTCACATTTTTTGTGACGGTCCTGTTTAGGTGACTCATGAAACACATTTGCCAAAGAGATGAGTGAAACTATCACTGCAGATCCTGCCAAAAACAGACCTGTTCTGCTGTGCCATAATCTTGTATTATGCGTGAATAGCCCAGCAGAAAAAGAACCATACCTCAAGGCATAGATCACTTTATGCTGCGTAGCAATGAATATGTTTAGGCCATAACAATCTTAATGCACCTTGTGCGCAATAATGAAATAGAACTGCGGTATTTTGGGTCATGGGGATGGATGGGTGATTCCAAATGTCGGGAGGTGGGAGAAAAAATAGAGGGGTAAATTTGATGATTATGTTTGCAGAAATATTCGTTGAAATTTGTAGTGATGATGAGCTACTGAAAAGAAAAATATGTTCGTTAAAATTTGTATGGAGGTCCCTTATCCCCCGACCCGGGGGGGGGGGGGAAGGAAGAAAATGGATGGAAGGTACCAGAATTAATTTTAAAGATAGGATCTCTCTTTGATATTGTTAAAAACTTGGGTTACCCTGTCTGCGAACTGATTAACGATCGAAATGTCTGGCTAATGTTTTTCCTTAAATTTTGAGGCATTGTAGTTGTCTCTTATTGCCCCACTCACGACAGTCCAGAGGAGATTATTCGTGTTTAGGGATGTCTACTAACAAGACAGTACTTATCAGAAGCCTAGGGAAGTAACTGTTCTGTTTAATTATAACATAGCAACCTCTCATTTGTTTCCTTCTCCAGTTCTCCTTGAAGATGGAATTGTCAGGTTAGGCTTTTGTGAGCTTCATTGATGTTTTCATATATCAAAATTGCTAGCAACAGAATGGAAAGGAAAACATTGCTTACCGTTAACCACAATTTTATGTGAGGTGCTATAGCATCTGTAAATGTAGAGAGCCAATGAAAGATTGCTTAGTTTCATCTGATCTTATATGAGCATATTTATGGGTATTTTATTTGGATGCCTCAGTCCATGAGCACTCATCGACAACACGTATCATACTTCTATGACAGGATCACCCCGGCTATTGTGGTGTGGCATGTAGTTGTTTTGCATGAACTATCAATGTGATTTCGTGTTGTATTATGGGACTTCACTTTTATTCAAACTGGAATTTATTCATTTTCCCTCCTTTTCTCAGGTGCGAGATTGGTATTTGGATTCTTTTCGTGATCTTAGGTCATTGCCTGAGATCAAGGACAACAATGATGAAATGGAGTTCACACATTTGATTAAAATGGTTAAAGTCAGACATAATAATGTTGTTCCAATGATGGCTTTGGGGATTCAGCAGTTGAAGAAAGGCATGGATCCCAAAATTGTTTATGAAGATTTGGAAGAGATCCATCAGTTTCTTGACCGATTTTATATGTCGAGGATAGGGATGCGTATGCTTGTAGGTTTGTTCTACCTCCTTATTTCATTTTTTGCTGTTATTTGTGTGGCCTCGTCCATAGCAAGTTCTCAGCATTAATTTGTTTCACCAAGTCTCTTGTTTTCTCAGACAACACTGGCTGATAATGCTATAATTTTATCATTAACTCAGGGCAGCATGTGGCTTTGCACGATCCAAACCCCCCTCCTGATTGTATAGGCTATATTCATACAAAAATGTCTCCTGTAGAGGTCGCAAGAAATGCTAGTGAAGATGCTCGCTCGATTTGTATGCGGCACTATGGCAGTGCACCTGAGATTGAAATCTATGGAGATCCCAATTTCACATTTCCGTAAGCTTTTCTTCCTATATGATGTCTCAGCACTCTTATTAATATATCGTGCAGTAAAATACTTTAGGAGTTGCAGCATGTGACACCTGTGCTTGAATGATAATAGGGGATAGAACAGCTAATCAGGCTTTGTTTGTGGTACCTTGAACTGTGTTGTAATAAACCATTTCCTTTCTCATGGCAGGTATGTCCCATCTCATTTACATCTCATGGTTTTTGAGTTGGTTAAAAATTCATTGCGTGCCGTCCAAGAGCGATTTATGGATTCAGACAAAGTACCACCTCCAATCCGGATTATAGTGGCTGATGGAATTGAGGATGTTGCAATCAAGGTATGCTTTGGATGCATTTTGGACTTCTATTTCTATGTTCCCCCAAGCAAACTCCTTTTTTCTTGGGCTCTTAAGCCTCTTATTTTGCAGAGACTATCTTCACTACTCAATCTTCACCGTGTTTATGCCATTGTAGGTTTCCGATGAAGGGGGTGGAATTCCAAGAAGTGGCCTTCCCAAGATCTTTACATATCTCTACAGTACTGCTGAGAACCCTTTACACGAGGACTTAGATCTTGGAAATGGGGATAATGTTGTCACTATGGCTGGTTATGGGTATGGACTTCCCATAAGTCGCTTGTACGCACGTTACTTCGGGGGTGATCTTCAAGTTATCTCAATGGAAGGATATGGTAAGCATCTTTTCTTAGAGCCCCTGCTCCCCCTTTTTGTTGTGTTCTATTCATTTGGTGCAATCTACGTGGTATCTTGTTATCTGAGGATAGTTTCTCATTAGGCATCACAGAGAACCTTTTACTCTCAGGGTTCAGCTAGTTCCCTTGAGAGTATGTGGTCCTTCAGAAAGGGTCTTGGAAGTCTTCTGGGTTTAATCTAGAGCAAAGTTTATACGACAAGTTCCCGGTCAATTAAGTTTCTTGCTTCTTGTATCAACTGTTTTTCTGCAGGACACTTTTGTCAGATAGTATTTTCATGTAATAATGATTAAACTGAGAAAATAGTCACTATCCAAACAAATTGGTTTCTTTAGAAAACCATTGTCCTTAATCTTCTCTTCAGGAAGACCATTGTCCTAAATCTTCTCATAGAACCCTAGCTGAAGAGAAAGAAACTTATGGCTGCTAAATTTTGGCCTACAATGGAAGACAGCAAAATTTGATGCTAGTGCCTGCAATTGTATCTTTTCTAGTGTATTATTCCATAATTTACCTGCAAGTGAGCATGTAAGATGCAACAACACCACCTCTCAGTGTAGGTCCCGCTTTCGCGAGGTCTGGGAAGATCCAGCTGTAAGCAACCTTACCTCTACTGGCAGTCTTACCCCCTACCCGTAGAGAGGCTGATTCCAAGAGCCCCACAAAAAGGATTTTGTGAAAACATTTTAGAGAAGAAAGCTATTCCCCTGATGCTTCTTGTAAATTGGATGTGTTGATGACTTGATATTCCCCTGATGCAGGGACAGATGCATATCTTCATTTGTCGCGATTGGGGGATTCTCAAGAACCTCTGCATTGAAAGCATAGCTTGCGAGCTACAGTTTTAATTGTATTACTAGTGGTTTACCCACAAAGACAATGATCAAGATCATGTAAAACTACATATTGCTGTGCAAACAGATTTGCTTAGATTTGTTAATGAGGGAATTTTTCCCTCCATCTGAAAATGATTATGCTACTTGCTTCCAGTTGTGGTCTTTGATCAACCTGGATAGCTTTATTTTTTTTATGCTTCGCACTTATATGATTTGCATAGGACCAACGTAATGTTTCACACTCGCAACATGTATATTATGCTTCTAGGAGCGCATACTCTCAAGAGTCACATTAATAAATGTATATTAAAAAATTAATAAATGATAAATACACGCGTGAAAAATATACACACATGGATAATGAGAGCGTATACTCTTGAGCAATTGCCCCATGCTCTTGTCTCATTACTAGGTCCGGAGAAGATAGTAGCCAGGATCCCCCCCCCCCCCCCTAGTGCGAACATTACCTCCCAAAACAACGTGGGTATTGAGGATTATCTGGAGAATCTAGCATGAGACTTGTAAAGACGGTTAGAACGTTATGTAGGATTTAATTTTTTTATTAGAATAAACCATGATTTTTCTTGTCAAAATTAGATATTCTACGACTAAACTAACAAAAAAGAGCGGACACATGCACATCTGGAAAAAGGGAGCTCTTTTATTGCCAATGTTGGAGTCTTGTGAGGATGTTACGGTTCAACTTTAAGGTATGGAACTTGAGTTTCGCATCAGTCATATGGGGGACTAATGTGGGGTTTCTGTGGCGTTTGGGTTTCTTCGCCTTAAAGCTAGATTTTGAAATATAGATTCATCCAAAGGCCTATATCAATTGATACCAACATCATGTCTCTACATCTTAAGTCAGTGGAAGGAGCTATTTAAGGAGAAGGATGTGCAATAGAATGAAGTTGTCTCACAAAAAAAGAGAGAAGGTTGCTGAATTGTCAGAGTGAAGTTACCTAGAGTGAAGCAGTCAAGGACGACAGTTGTAGAGTGTGTTCAATTGCAAGGTATGGGATTTGAGTTACACATCGGTCATATGGGGGGTAATATACAGTTTATTAGAGGTTTTGAATTCTTCCAATTCTTGAACTAGCTTTTAGGATGTGCTCTTCCAAATACCTATATCAGACTCATATCTACATAATACAGTGCGTTCTTCAAGTTAATATCAAAGATCATAATCTCCCTTTGCAAAGAAAAATCTCATTCTAGAAGTTGGATGAATAGTTTGATGACCCATTTCTCGATGTATATCTGTGCAGGAAGTTTTATAACAAGCTAGTTCTTAAATTCGTGCTATGCAAGCGCTATTTTAAAAAATAATTTGCTACAATAATTTGTGGAATATCATAAAACATATTATCATCTCTTTTGAAATAGAAGTCGTATGTACATAGATAGTACTACATTAATTCTCAAATAATCATGTTTTTTGAAATACAATAGTAGGTCATTTCAAAAAACTAAAAAAAAAACAAAAAAACAGTAGGTTGGTAACAATTTTAAAATTAAGTTGTCAAAAATTATAAAGATTGTCTTGTAATATCCTAAAAATGAAGATTGAAAAATTTAAGTAAGTGATTTGAAAATGAGTTTAACTTGTGATTAAAAGACAAAAAGAAAATTCGTTTAGTTTAGAAAGGTAAATGCTTTATATTATGCTGAATAGATGAACTTGGAGAAACTCATAACTTTTTTAGTTTTTTTTTTGTTCTCTTTTCAAAATTATGATATGTTATATTATAAGGGTAATAAATTTTTTAATATATATTATATTTTTTAATATATAGTTACCTATGTGTCACATGAGAGTACATTAGGGCTGGTAAAAATTTGGGTCTGGGTAAATTCGGGCTCGGATAAATTGGACATTTAAACAAAAACTTCACACCTAGACCCTGTCCGGATTATAAATAGGACACTCGGACCAGATCCGGACCCGGACCCGAATGTCCGATGTCCGGACTTGATTGTTCGAATGTCCGAATTTTTGATATGATTTTAGGACATTTCGACCGAAATTTGTGTGACTGAACCCGAACCCGATTTTTCAATGTCCTAACCCAGCTGTCCAAAGTTGTTTTCATAAAATTTTTTAGAGAATTTGGACTAAAATTACACATAAACATAATTGTCTGATGTTCAAACCCAGTTGTCCGATTGTTCGAATTTGTACGAACTCGAAATGATTCAAAAATCTAGACAACCTGAACCTGCATGCCCAAACTCGAACCCGACCCGAATTTAAATTCGGACATGACCGATTGTTCAAATTTTAAATTTGGACATAAGCTTTATGATCGTACTAGGTTTTTTTTTCGGGTCAAACGAATCCAGATGATCGGGTCGAACATATTTTTGTCAGCCCTAGAGTACATACCCTCTAGTGTACAATATAAACATTGGTTCTAAACCTATGCTATGCATAAGTTACTTTAAAATTTTATTTTGAAATTATATAATATCCAAATCTAATACTCCAAAAAGTTCCGCTTTCAAACATGGTAAAATAAAAACAATTGGCCCATGCAGGTCTCAAACCTACGACCTTTTTAGCACCACGCTCTAACCAACTGAGCTAATGGACCAATCTTGTTCTATTGTTTCAAACAAATAAATTGCGAAAAAAATGATAGGTTTGTGTGAAATATGATTAAACGATGAGAATTCAATAAATTCATGTAAAAAGATTGGATCAATTGACTATTGAGGATCTAAAATTTATATTGGCACACTACGTAGCTTTAGAGACTAAAATTTTTCAATACCAATATTCTATTTTTACTGCTCAATTTGCAATGAACTTGAAAGTCACTATAACATTAAATTTGTTTATCTATGAGATTTCTTGATTCATGTCGTCATTGTTTGCAGAAAAAAGGTCAAATTTCGATTTCTGTTAGTATTAATTTGTTTGTTCCACATGTTAGCCACTCCTTCAACATTTTATATTAATTTCATAATTTCTACATATAGTCACTAATTTAGTCAACCCAATATCAATTTTTCATACTTTACACACCAGAAAAAAAAACCTAAAGACAAACATATACAATTATTTAATACAATTAAATGTATAGGAATAGATAGAAGCAGCTTAGACAGAGTTTAGTTTGATGTACAATAATGACATGATTAACTATACTAATGGCATGGGAAATAAAATGTTCCTTCTACACTTAGGGCTGTTCATCGGTCCAGGATCGGACCGGACCGGCCTGGACCGAAGACCGAGTTTTGGTATTTTTGGGACCGTGGACCGGACCGGTCCATCATCGGTCTGGACCGAGACCGGACCGGGCCGGTCCAAGCTGGTCTTCAGTCCGGTTCGATTCTGGACCAAGTAATGAACAACCCTATCTACACTGATAGGATAGTCTTAATGTAATCCTTTCAATTGATCTGACAACAACCCTTGATTCACAATAATAGAAATTTTGAACCAATATACCCAATATTTTTCCCATAATAACAAAAAATAAAAATAAAAATCAAAATGACATGTGGAGAGTCAATGACTTTTCTAAGAATGAATTGCACAAGCATAGTTAGGTATTGGACAATTTAATTTATAGGCAAATTCCCCTAATCGTTACGTAAAACGGTAGGTGATTAATAGTTTGAAATCCGTTGCCAGTTGCCTATAACCACTAATTGGATAGTGAACGCCAGTTGCCTATAACCACTAATTGGATAGTGAACGCCATTAATAAGTTCTAAATAATATAAAATTTCATCAATCAAACAATACAAAACATTTAAAAATATTTAAGAAGTCAAATAAGTTATCGTATAACTTTCTAAGTAATCGTTATACTAATAAGCCTTATATGAAGCCGTCTTGCTTAAATATTTGTGCTGTCTCATAGATATTTGTCGTGCTTTTGTGCGACTTTATAAATTCTTAGTCATGTATACAAATATAATATGATGGTAGGATTTGGTATAATACAATATGATTTAATTAATCAAAATTAAATTTAATCTTATTTCACTTGAAATTTCAACTACATTAGACACATATGTCTTTAAAATACATGCATTTAGAAAGAAAAGATATTGTATATTTTGTTTTGTTTTCTCTTCTTAAAATTTCAAAATATATGATTTTTTAAAATTGAAATTTCAAAGTAGTTTTTAACTCATGTTTTGCATGCATTTTTATAATATTCTAAATTAAATATCAAAAAAATCTAAAAGATTAAATATGCAGTCTAAAAGTAAAAATAAATCTTTAGTATTATAGTTTTTCGCTCATTCTACACACAACTTTTACTTTTTCTCCATGGGTTTACTGACTGTTTGGCTCCCCCCCTCAAAACGAACTCAAGCACTCCAACGCTCTCTCAAAATATTTGTCTTCTATTTTGTCTTTTTATTTGAATTTTTTTTCTTTTTTTTCCTACACTCAGACATTAGTTGCAAAGTGAGTGTTTCTTTCTTCAGATTTTCATATTTTAAATTTTATTGAGAAAGTATAATTCATTAATTTTCTTTGGTTAAAAATCTAACAATAAATGACATTATTTCATCCATAACTGTCAATTGGCCTAATAAATTGCTAACTTCTTAACACACAATAAATTGCTTGCATTAAGTCATGTTACCCAATTAAAGCATGCCAACTCATCATTAACTTCCCTCCTACGTGGCATCCTACATGAAAAACTTATGATATGATGATATATGATATATCTAATTTAGGTAACAGTAAAATCTAAATATCCGGTCTCAATTCTTGTGGTGTTTATTAATTAAATTATTTGACACTGACACATGCATAATCATGACAGATAAAGCTGAAATAATGCCTAAATGGATAGTGTTTCATTACACTTCATCTTTCAAGCCCAAAGTAAGGAGCAAATATGTAGGGACACAAAGTATCATGATTTTAATTTTCAGCTAAGGTCATGGTCCAAGGTGGAAGCCTTGACTTGTATGTGTAGGTACCCGTAGATCAACCACTTGGGCAAATTATTGGAATCCTGCAATAAGTCATGAATAGAAAATGACATAGCCACTTTCCTTATCTTGTCATAATTCCACAAAATTAAGGTCAGATTTTAACCACCTAAAGCCTATGCTTCCCACAAATTTCTTGTGTTGGGATCATCGCTGCACTGTCTTCATCTTCAGATAACCTAGAAGCCTCAATTTAGCCCCACTGATCAGCACATTGCCTGTTGCTTTTGACAGTCATAGTGCTCTTTGTCAAGGTCCATTCCATCTTATCTTTATATGCATGGGCAAACACGCTTTGAAAGGACACTACTCTCTCCCTCTTTTACTTTTTCCTTGAGGGTGGTCTATGTACATGTTTAGTGGAGGGGTTGGGGCCTAATGGCTTGTAGTACAAAGGATTAGAGTGCATGGCTACGAAGTCTAATGGCGTTAAGGGTTCGAATTTCTTGTCATCCACAATGGGTCCCGAAGAAAAGTTAAAGGGATCCTCAGTTGAGAGAATGTGAGCCTAGTATATATGTGGGTTGGGATTAGTTCGATGTAGGCCTTGTTTAGAGTTTGACTCATAATCAATCCTATTTATCGTATGCTTGCAACTTTAAAATCTTACGTTGATATACAACTATAAAAAAAAAATGAAATAGCTGGCTCAAGCAATTTGGACCGCAAAAATTGAATAGAGTTTTATCAATGCATGGTAAATATATCTACGCAAATTGTTTCATGATTATTTTATCTACGCACTCACAATGGATCCGAAAGAAAAGTTAGAAAGGATCATGTATTGTGAATTTGTGAGAGTCTCTTAAATAAGTTTGATTAATACATGATTATTTTACGTAGACGAAATGCTTCGTGAGCTAGTTTGAGTTTTCTCAAACTGAGCTCTTCAAAGACCGATGCCAAGACCAATGTCCTATATATGCAGTACCCTTTAAACATACTAATAGTTTCGGAATTGTCAAATGAATAGTCTACAGAGATTCTCCATTTTTTTTCAATTATTTGGTGGGTAAAACCGAATACAAATACTATAAGTCATACGCAACATGACAACCACTAACATAATAATAGCTAAAATAATCTAAGAAACTGCTAGCTTATAACAAAACATCTAAAAAATATATAATTCAAAGATTTTTGTCATCTTAAGCACAATCAAAGCTGCCACTAGAAACGTAAATAGCTAATTTTGAATCAGCACATCTCTATTACTTGATTTTTCCGTTTCTTCCACATGCTCCTAGTAATTCTCCTAATAGTTGGAGTCTCATTTTCGACAATACAAACACCTAATTATCGATCTAATTCCAAGCATTCTCGTGCATACTCTGTAAGAGATTCTCCATACCTTTCAAATAGGAGATATGGAGTTCAAATATAACTAAAAATATACGATAAAACAACACCCCCCACCCCAAATCACCTTTCTTCGTATTCCCTCTTTCCAACTCACATCTTCTCTCATTAGAATGTTTCCCTAAGAAACAAAGCCCTAGTAAAAAATTATGATACATTTTCTCTGGTCCTGTATCGTGTATTCATTTAGAGACCCTCTTTCTCTCTCATATAAATGAGCCCCGTGCAGAGGACTTGGGATGGGACGATCACCCACACCAACACATGAACAAGGTGGCCCATAAAGTAGCCATTATCATGTAATCGATAAATCCAATTTCTAGCCCAACTAAGGCTTGACAGACTCTTCGAAGCCCACTGGGCTCTAATAGAGTCTGCACTTTCTCGGAGAGGATGGGCTAAAAATGAGGGGCTCGTGGGCTGTAAATGGGTATACCATGCCAACGGACACTTGGAAGTTCTGTTCGGCCTTAGCCTGAATGGGGTATCTAATGGCAGCCCATTTATGAAATAATGTACCCAATTGTTGTGAAATTTTTCGTCAAAGTGACAAGGACAAAACTTCTCTACAAAAGTCAACAGAATTTGAATGCTAAAGAAGGTTACTTGGAAAAAAAAACAAAAAACAAAGAACTACATATGAACATTAAATTTACTAAATGATGTGATGATATACAGCCTTGGTAAAATTGTTATTAATGGGTTTTGAGCATATACTTTATGACGAACTATAAATGTAAAAAACTTACTATAGAAAGGGTTTTTGAATTTTGTAGGATAGAATATAAATTACTACAAAATCAATAGTATATCATATGAGATTAAAAACAATAAGTGCGTAACAAAATAGCAGCTTTTACAAATGACTATAATCGACACCTGAAGATAAATCAAATATCCATTCTTGTTCTTTTGGTGGGTAAATGAGAGACTGTTGTCTCGTCCCATTCTCCCCAACTCATTCTCATACCTTACTACTCCTTCACATTTCTTCAAGAAAAATCTTATTTCTTATCATTTATAATCATGCTTTCCCATTCCACACTTCCTTTCTAATCTTTCACTGTACTTTCCATTCATTTCCCTTTCATACTCGTTCATTCCCTACAAAAACAATAGAACCTACATAAGTATTCTAACACAATAATGGAGGCAAAAAGTTCAGCTAGTGATGAAAACATTTTTCTCAAACAAACCAGTGTATGTGAATATGAGATCTACATACACAGGTTTTATTATTGTAATTTTCTTTTTAAGATAATTTATCTTCTACACAAATATGGATAAAAAGTCTAGTTTTATATGTTATTCTTCACATGATATCTACTGAAGCCATGATAGAATGACCTTGTTACGTTTCTACACTCTGCATTAGTAAAGAAATAAATCGAGTAATCACATTTGGAAAGTCAAACCAATAAAGCAGTAAATTTGATTGCACTTAAGGTCCATAAAATTCCAACGCAATTTTGATATTCATATTTGGATTGCTCGTGGGGAAGAAACCCACATTGCTCATATATCAATATCATGCATTTTCACTCATTATTCTAACTTTAACATCTATTACCTATCGCAAGTAGGTTTACCAACTTTGCCGTACAATTTTATGTTGCATAGTTAGTATGAAGAAACAATGATACATTGTATTACCCAAAAATAAAAAAGAATTATATACCCAGTACGATAAAAAACTTCATTTTAATTATTTCATAGAATAAAAAAAGTATAAGAAATTTAATAATTAGGATTTAGGATCCAAGCAAACTAATGATACCACCAAACTCGGTTTTGATTTTACTAGGTAGTTATTCTTGCACCAACTAGATAGCTTTGTAATGATCTAAACCAATTATCCCATCTCATCACATCTCATACATCCATGCAACACAACAAACTAAAAAATAAAATAAAATAAAATAAAACAATATAATTAAAACAGTCATTGGTTGGGCAGCCTGTAAACGTTCATATTTTAATTATTATTTATACCGAACGGCTAATTCCTCTCTCACTCTCTGTCTCTCTCCTGCCCCAAACATTCAATGATTCGTCCCACTACTGCTTTTCTCAAGTTCTGTTCCCTCAAGAACCCTAAAATTCTCTGAAATTCTCGTGCGATTGCTGCCCACTTTGTTTGCTATTATCCTAATTCTATTTTTAATCACGTGATCTTTTTCGCTAACCACTTTGTTAGAGTGGAGTTCACGGTCTTAGGGTTCTAATTTTCGGTTCTTCTGCTTCAGATCAGAACCGAGCTTTTTTCTGAGTCGATTTCATTTCTTCCGGGATATTTGGTTGTTTTTACTACACGCATACTTGATTCGAGCAATTATATGCTGAAGCTGGGGCTGCATTGCAATTAGGGTTTCGTGATTTTTTAGTTGGGGAGTTTTGTTGGCCGGGAATTTTTGGTTCCGGTGAAAAATGGCGACTGACTTACCGATGAATCCCCAGATGGAGCAGATCCATGGCGAAATTCGCGATAATTTCCGTGCTCTTGCGTAAGCTCCTCTCTCTCTCTCTCTGTGTGTGTGTGTCGTTGTTTTGATCCTTGCTTCACTAGAAATGATTAATTGTGTTCTATTGTGATTAGGTATGTAGGGTTCTCTTTTGCATGATATTACAAGTTGAATATTGACACTTTGTATAGTTCTGTGACTAATGTTGAAGCTGCCCAACTGCTGCTGTTGGGGTATGATTTGTGCAGTAGTAGCAGCACACTGTTTAATGGGTTGCTAAATATGGATTGGGTCTGTATAAGAATGATCTTACGTAATTGCTGTTGAATTAAAGGATGAAACTTTTGGGGTCATAATTGAAAGAAATGGCAGCGATTAGAAGTTTCCTCTGTGCTTTGAAGTAGCATAGTAAAAAGTTTCTTAATCGTTAATGAGTGGGTAAGCTTCCCAATTCCGCACCACATAATGGGTAGAAATTGCATTAGAGGAGAAACGGGTGGTAGTTAGCCATCCCCTTTTTCTTTAGCTTCAAGCCTTCAACTGTGATCCTTGATGAGTCCATACTACTGTCTACTTGCGGTCAAATAGTCACTTGTATCATTTATAAGATGTGGTATCATATTTGGTAATTGACAATGGCGGTGTTTGGTTATCCTCATTAGGGTCTTCTTTTTGCTAGTTATCTGCTGCTTATTAGAGGGCAAACTTAGAAATTATGCTTCGATCAATCTCTGAATTTTTTTGTAAAGTCATGTCTGTTATTGGGTGGGATTCTAGGATGGATCACATGATTCTTGGGTTCTTGGTACAATTGAATGCCTTTACATGTTGATGTTGTAGGCGAACATTAAACTTCCTCTGAGTGCTTTAGATTCATAATTGCAAACTCGTTATATGGATTGCAACGAGTCAAGTTTTTGTGAGTTCAAGTTACAGCAGTGGTGTCCTTTTATAAGTTTCTGCATCCTAAAGCCTTTTTCTTTGGTTGAAGTTTCAAGTGGTACTGTTCCCAGATAAGTGCTGTGTTATCTACTTATGGGTACTGATTTTCATAATATTGAGCAAATTTATGTAGTACCTTATGTGTTAAAACAGTCAATGACGTGGGCATTAGTGAATACTTATCGGGGATATACTTATTTTCTGCGTTAGTGCTTTATTATTGACTTATTTGTCTTGTAACTGTAAATTATCTATGGGCTCCAATGCTCCTTGTCTTATCGAGTAACTGGTTAAACCAATTTTCTTTGAACTTTCATCTCAAACCCAGTTAGTACTCATGCTATCTGTTATTTTAACCTTGGAAAAACAGTAAAATGATAGAAAAGGGATTATTGCCTGTCCGGTCTCCCTTCCCACCAACCCCTTTATCTCACTCCTGCCCTTGGGTCAACCAGCTCTGGACCCAGAGGTTTTGTTGGCAGCTGACAACCCTCAATCCAAAGTTGCTAGCCACGTGACCTACTCACCCTGCTGTGACAAGGAGGCAGGAGCTTTCTTGAAGCCTCTAGCCTCCTGCCCTCACCCTCCGCTTGGCTGCTGCTTCATCCTCACTGTGCCCTTATCGTTCCTCTCCTCGCACTGTCATTTGCTTATTTTTATCAGCATCAGTCATAGAAGCCTTCTCCTATCCTTTTGTTATCTGTTTTGGGTATATAACTTGTTGTGTCCTAGACCCCCCTGAACAAAGTGAACGGTATTCTGAACCAGCTCTCCTCGCACACTATCGGTGCTTCGAGTGAGAGGGTTGTCCTTTAAGGGTCACTTTCTAATGGTTATCTCTTGTAGCTTGTGGTGTTGTAGTGGGACAAAGCAACACTAGGGGATCTGCTTTAGTTGATCTCTTAATGGTGCAATGAATGAGTCAAACTTGAAAGAAAATAATGGGTATTCTTGATGGGAGGATGAGCTTCTTCTCTGTTGTTATCCGCTTTGAATTTGAAAATATTCAAGCTTGACTTGAGGTTAATTACTCCAAAAATAGAAATGTCAGCAGTTTGAGGCCTGGTAGGTTGGTGCTGGCACCAATGCTGTCGCGGGGCAGCCAAGGGCAAAAGAAGAAGATCCGAAGATTCTCTGCATTTGATACCACACCTTCTAATTTGGATTGTGTCCAGAAATGTGAATTTGGTAAACGAAAAGGAAGATGCTGGGTATTCTTGTCAGCAAAGACTTTCTTTTACCCTTTTTTTGCCTCCAATTTGAGAGAAGTCACTCTTTCCCTGGGTTTATTACACCACTTATATATATGCTACCAGCTTGAGGCTTAGCAAGATCTCACTGGCAAGATAACTAGTGGCTCTAGTGGGGTGTTCTAGGGGTGGGAGAAGGTAGGTGAGGAGAGAAAGGGAAGTAAGCCTGAGAGGACCTGGGGGAGGCACATGAGAGGCTTTGGCAATGCTTCCATTGGATTTAGGGGATTTGCAACAGGAAATGCTTCAGCAGCCAGAGTGGGCAGCACGGGTGGGGAAGGTGAAGGATTTGATGAGGTTTGGGGGTTTGTGGGTCTTGATGTGAGGTAGGCGCCTAGGTTTAGGGGATTGTCCCCCCTTCTTTTTTTAAAGCTTAAAACACCAGGTGAATTTGTAGGTAAGCATGTTTTATGAGCTTATCTCTTGAATTCAAAAGGAAAATGCATTTTTAATGGGTCTTTGTTGGTCATTTGGGAATTACAAGGGTAGTTCTAAAAACCTTAAGTTGTGGCACAGGTGGAAAAAATAAGGAGTTCGGTGGCAAAACTAAACAAATGATGAATTAAAGGCATGCATATTATTTAGCTCCATTTTGACAAACAAAAGGGAAAAATCGACTTTCGTGTTGTACAGAATATCAAGAAGATTAAGATGGCGATTATTGTGATGTTTATGACTAAAATTACCTATATTTGTTTACATCAGAAACTAGGCTCAAGGAAGACAACTTCTTTTGCCCCATGCTTGACCAACCTCAAGATCAATAACTTTCGCATTTTCTTAGTAGGTTTAAAGGACAAACCCAGCAGATGGTTATATGTAAGTCATGTATATATGAATGGTCATTTATACTCATTAGTTGGTATCCTATCCTACCTCAGAATTGGGCAGTTTTACCAAGGATTTAGTTGATTTAAACATCCTAGTAGATCACATGCTCGAAAATTTGTACAATGAGAGCTGAATCCACTGTCCCTTATTTTCCAATCTCCACTTCTATGCATATCTCTATGATCATCGTTCACCCCCAATGTCTCTCTCTCTCACACTTTAATTGCAGGCATTAATAATCAATACTCACTCATTCCCTCTCTCTTTCTCTCTCTCTCTCACACACACACACGCACACACACACACACACACTCTCAACTGCAGGCATTCACAATCAATGTTCATATACCTTCTTTTGTCAGATTTGTAATTTGCCCTTTTTTTGGTGTGGGGGGGGGGGGATTGTTGGACACCTCTTCTTCATTTAGAAAACCTGGGGGCCAAATTAGGTGTTAATTACTGCTTCAGTGACAGCTCTTTCTTCCCAGGGAGCTTTGTTCCAATTTCCTGTGAGAGTTGGAGAATTTTATATTTTACAAATATTTTGGTGTGTCAACGAATACTAGTGGTTGAATTGGTAGTTCTTAAACCAGTGGCTCATGGGATGCCTTCCTATCATGGTGGGTATTTCACTATTGCCTAACCTACTTATATGGGTGGACATGGTAGGGTATCCAACCCGTGGGTGTAATGGCCATCCGGACAAACTAACACCTGTATGACCCAAATGTAAAATGATTTGGCTTGGATTCATAAAAAAATCATGGACCCATTATTTGGTCAGCACCAACTTAAAATTAACCTGATCTGAATTGAGAAGAATAGCCTGTCTGCTTTTGTGTGTGAAAGACCTAGAGAGAGTCTTCATATAGCGCCTAGGAAATTCTACTAGCATTCAAGAAGATAAGATGAGAGAATGTTTGCGTTGAAGTTTAAACATGAGAATGTTCATGTGAGTGAGTAACATAGAATTGATGGTTGAAGCTGGACAGATCTAGGCAGAGTTGGTTGAAAGTTGGGGAAGCGTTTGGGAGTCATGGTTGTCCTGCATTTTGAACCCATCGGCGATTGATTCCCAGTTGGTCGTACCTTGCCCTTGTTTGGGGGAAATGAGTGGGATGCTGACGGGCCCTTTGGGGCCCCGTTTGATGTTATGCCTCTGTTAGCCTGTTGCTAGCCCTACTGGAATGCCCAGGGTGGTCATCCCCCCCCCCCCAACCACAAAAGGAAAAAATAAAAAAAAGGGGTTGGTTGGAAGATGTTAGTATTTGGTAGCTCAAGCTTGCAGCCAATGATGGTACTTAATTTCTTTAATGCTTGTAGAGTGTGATTTGCTAAGTTGATATAGTATGATAAATTTTTGCTAAAGCATGTATCCACATTTGCTTTTTTGAATCCCTGGAGGCGAAACCGGTGGTGAGGTAAAGGTCTTAGGTGGCACTGCATGAGAATGTTGTTTGAAAATGTTCCTCATATATAACAATTGTCTTATTCTAATGTGTCCACATCTTTTCTTTCAGCAATGGCTTCCAGAAGCTTGACAAGATCAAAGACCCGAATAGACAAAGTAAACAGCTTGAAGAACTTACAGGGAAGATGAGGGAATGTAAAAGGTACCCTGCATTTGGGCATCATACATATAACTCTTTTCCATTGTGGAACTTTGGGATAGATTGTGCATAGCGTTTACAACCCTGTGTGTATTTGAGTGCTTGTTTTTATTAACTTGAACTTCGTGTTGCTAATTTAGATTAATCAAGGAGTTTGATCGGGAAATTAAGGACGAGGAGGCCAGAAATCCTCCTGAAGTCAACAAGCGGCTCAACGATGAGAAACAATCAATGGTCAGCATTCTCGTATTTTTGGAGCCTTCTATTCCAATTAACATAGGCCATGACTTTATGTTTCTTTTCTAATGTGCATGCAAAAGCTGTATTCTAGTATAGTTGGATCTATCAGGAGTAAGGGTGGAAAGATGTAGTCCTGAAGTACCTTGAAGAAACTGTGCAGTTTTCTTTTCTTTTCTTTCTTTTTTTTGGGGGGGGGGGGTGTTCCTTCCCAACTGCTGGAGGATATGGGGTAGCGGGTGCATTTCTAATTGGAATTTGCTGCTTGCATTCGAGGCTTGTGGGGCCTGGGGCTCTAGTTTGCAGGAATTCATTGAAATAATGTAAATATGTGAAAACAGAAGTACCGTAGCCTGGGGGGTTAATGAGCCCAACTCTGTGCTTCTCGGTTATGCACCTGTATATGCATGGTGGAGAATGGAGATGGTGATGGACTCTGTGTCATTTTTGGACTACAAAGTACCACAGCTGTTAAAGTATAGAAATTTTATGTGAAAATGGATTGCACAGTTCTGTTTTCAGCAAAGCTTGGTGGGGTACCTATCACTCCTCTGTGAAACAGAGTCAGAAGGCCATGGAGTATTATTGCTTGAAAGATCTTGGTCACTGTGTTTATATTGAATTCTTGTCCTTTGTAATTGCAGTTTCAATTTTAGTTGGTTACACTTTAGCAGTTGTTTGATTTAGTGTTATTCCAGAGGAAACATTAGTCAAAAAGCCGGAGAATGGCATCTTATGATACTAGCTTATGCATGTTGGACTAAGCTTTTTTTCTCATAACAGTTTGCCTTTTGATGTCTAATATATTTGCAGATTAAAGAGCTGAATTCATATGTGGGCTTAAGGAAGACGTATGTCCACTCCAACATGATCTTATTTTGTCGTTGTGCTGTATTGTTTACTTGTTTATGAGCATCTGCCGTACCAGTATTCAACTAGGACCAAAGAAAATTCAAAGTACTGTGCTTTTGAACCGAAAATATTTGTCTGAAAATTAGCATTTTCTCTAATGCATCCAAAAGTGGAAAGAACTAAACTAGTTCTTCAAAATTTACATACAAACGTGCTACTGGAGCATGTTCGTCCTGCTGCGGGTGGTGGGTTCGATTGAGCCTTTAGTTAAGCATGCTCAACAGTATTCCTGTTGTGTTCATTACATATTGTGAAGATACTACTGGAAGAGTTTAGTGATCTATATTTATGTTGGATGGAAACTAGTGTAACTAATTAACTATAAACTTATTGGAAAAAAAAAAGGGTGCCAGATAACCCTTAATACGAACATCTGGTTCATAAATGATACTGGTGAGAACTCTCTCTCTCTCTCTTGCTCGCTCGCTCTCAATTTTGGTGGGGATACTGGTGGTAATCAACTCCTGTGAAATATTCTTGGTTATGTACTCTGTCTTTTAGATATTTCTTTGAACAAAACTTGTGTCCTTTTCCTCTCCTTTTGCAGGTACATGAGTAGCCTGGGTAATAAAAAGGTGGAATTGTTTGACATGGGCGGAGCTGGAACCAGTGAACCAACGGCTGAAGAAAATGTTCAGATGGCATCATGTGAGAAACATTTCAGTTCATGTTTTCATATCACTTGCGTTGGGTAATGCTAATAATTTATGAAATATGGTTAGAATTAGCTTCCCGATTTGCTTCATCGATGAATTCAATCATGAAGCAAGTTTTACTGCTATTGCTGTGACTTTTGAATTTAGCATCCATATCAGTATGACCCTGAATTGATTATATATATGCCTTGTGATGGTGATAACTCACATGCTTTTGTGATATGGGGATAGCTTGATCCCCCTCCCCAAACCTCCTTTGTAGTGGATCTTCAGGGTAGTAGTTTGGTTTTGGTGTCTGCTTCCGGTTGATGTTGCCAAAGAGATTTTGGGAGATACAAATTCAGAATAGATTCTGGAAGACTTCCCTTTTGGAATTCTATACCCTAACTATTGATCCCTATTGTCTTAGCTCCATTCCTTGGGTTACTCCTTTTTTGTTAGTTTTCAGTCCAGATTTCTATTAAAAGGAAATTTCACAATCCTGTATCATTTGCAAATTCAAACCTAAGGAATAATTGGGAGCCAGCCTTGTTTTTTTGTTTTTTTCTTACAAGGGTAAGTGGGCCCAACCTACTGGCCCCTTTCTCAGGGGTACCCAGTGGACCTGAATAGGTTAGGGAAAGGGGAATGTCAAAGCCCATACTAAAGCCTAGGCCCACAAACCTCCCACACACAATTGCACAAAGGCAGAAGTGTCCCCCCCCCCCCCCCGGGTTTTCCCCGGGGGGGGGGGGGGGGGGGGGGGGAGGACTTGTGGAGTGTTGGCCACCCGGCCAACTCCTCTTCGACTGGGAGCCAACCTTGTTGCAATTATATTGCTGCGCCAATTTCCACCACGTAGCAGAGAGGACTGCATGTGTTTGGCATTTCTGAAATGTAAATGGGCTTTCTTGGTGCAAACTCCACCTCCTAGTGTGAATCCTCCCTAAGTGGGCAGATCCATATGCTGGCAAAACATGCCTGCAAGCTGAGCGGCTGATTTTGAGCAATTGACCAAAAAATTTTGCAGAAAAAAGAATTTTTGCTTTGAAACAACAAAGGGGTGAGGCTTTTTTTTTTGGGGGGGGGGGTTATAACAATGATAAGCCACACAGAATACTAATAATTTTAGAGCCAAATAATATCATGGTAGGAACATTTCACTCCTGCATATGTAGTGCAATTCAAGCCATGAAAACATGTCTCTGGAAGCACCCGGAGACAAGCCTGCAATTAACTAGTGCCCTGCATGTCCCCTCTCTGATGCTTGAGTTTGTCTTTTTGTTTATATAGCAATGACGAATCAAGAGCTTATTGATGCTGGCAAGAAGACAATGGATGAGACTGATCAGGCCATCGAACGTTCGAAGCAGGTGATATGTTATGCTATGACCTTCTCTCTCAGCTTCTTCTACTTGTTGAGCCTCAATAGTCTCTAACATAGTACATAAATGTTCTATTATGTCTAGGTTGTTGCTCAAACTATTGAAGTAGGAACTGAAACTGCAGCTAATTTAAAAGGCCAAGTAAGTTGTCATTAATGCGATTTCTCTTCTTTCTCCCTTGTCATTCGTCACATAGATTAATCCAGTGTGTATGAATGCGTCACTATTGCAGACTGACCAAATGGGTCGCATTGTTAATGATTTGGATACTATTCAATTTTCAATCAAGAAGGCTTCTCAACTGGTTAAGGAGATTGGTCGGCAGGTTTGCATATTTTAGTGGCCAACATATACTGAGATAGATTCTTCACTTCGTGGTATTGTTGGTAATGAAACATCTGTTCAATTGTTGCAGGTTGCAACTGACAAATGTATCATGCTTTTTCTCTTTCTAATTGTATGCGGTGTCATAGCCATTATTGTTGTGAAGGTATCCTTCAACTTTTTGGATCTCCTTGTGATTTCCTATTCTTTCCTGCTTGCCCTTGTCGTACTGAATTAGGAACTAATGGAATGATTGCCTTTCTTTCTGAAAAAAAGGATGAGATTTTGTTGCCAATTCTGGGAGGGTTTTGACTTCTGTTCTCCTATTTTTTCACCTCTTAACTGTTGCTAGTATGCTTAGTTCCCCTCTCTCTAGAATAAAGAGAGGAAACATGTGTGGAAATAAACACTTCAGGCGGATGTTCCTCTTCTTACAGAATAGCAGTCCTGATGAATCACCCCTGAAGCCTGAATTGATTATGAATTTTGATTTCTCTAGGAAAAGTTATACAACTCATTCCTAAATTTGAACCAGTTTAAGCTCATATGCATGATTTACATGTAACTCTTTCGACTTATGATTACTTAGCAATGCAATAACATCGTAAGCGCACTTGTATTTTATGGCCTGTTGAAAAGCGAGAGGTCTCCACAAATTTACATGTTCAAGTCATATATATCCAAAATTTGGAGCAGTTTAGGTTCATATGCATGATTTACATGTGATTTTTTTTCAAGTTATGGTTACTTAGCAGTGGAATAACATCCTAAGCACGCTTATATTTTGTGGCCTTCTGAAAAGCAAGGGATCTCCACAAATTATTGGATTACAATTTTGTCCCAAAATGCCCGGACTAATCCATTCATCTTTATCTTCAACTATGTTGCTTCTCTGCTATGAAGGTCTGAACAAACATTTATGCTTATGATTTACATTGAACAAACATTTATGCTTATGGTTTATGTTGTATTGTCCTCTCTCAAAAACTCTAAACTTTCTACAAAAAAAAACAAAAAACCTTGGCCTCCATCTACTTCAATAAGGGGCTGTCATCAGCCATTATTGCTGGCGGTAAGCCCTAATTTTCATACTTCTTGAAGTCTTATTTGGTTATAAGGTATTTACTGGTATTTTTGTTTCTTTTAATAAAGTTGCTCTCTATTTTGTTGAGTTAGATTGTTTATTTTTCTCGCCATTAATATGAGTCAGGTTATTCTTAGCTTTAGGGCGTGTTCGGCAACAGCATTTTGGGTAGCGTTTGGCGTTTTGACTAAGTTAATACACTCACCACATAATTTTTAGTGTTCGGTAACGTAGTGTTTTGATTAGCATTTCAAGTAGCATTTAGTGTTTTAAGTAGCGTTTTTGAAAAGCTAATAGTATTAACGTTTTACATTCAAAAGTAGCGTTTCATATTTTTTTACCAAAAATTGTCCTTTGGAAATTTTATCTTTGGAAATTATCTATATCCTTTTATGTTAATTTACATTAATCAGCTAATCCAACAGCTAAATTTACCGAACACAGTTTAAATTTACCGAACACAGTTTATTCAACTGCTCTTCTAAACAGCTATCCGCTAACAGCTAAATTAGAAACGCTATTCGCTACCTGAACATCTATCTGCTACCTAAACCACTATCCGCTACTTGAACTTCTAATTTTGCCGAACAGGGCCTTAGTGTGAGCTAGGTTGTTCTCATCTCTAGTGTGAGTTTGGGTCATTTGTCTTTGTGCGATTTATCGTAGAATTGGAAATTTAGATGGTGATTTTCTTTTGGAGTAATATTATTGTATTAGATCTACTTTTGTTGATTTAAGGAACTGGTCAACAATGGAATTTCATGTTTCTATTGTGACGATGTTCCTTTCAAATGCAAGCTGTCACGACAGTATATCTATCATTAGTTTTGTGGAGAGAAGGAATTGTTTTGATGTTTTTAGATTTACTTTTATTAGGAGATATTCATTGTGGATGCCGTATGACCTTTCATTAATGGATTATTCCTTTTTCTTATTTAAAAAAAGATTCACATTGTACATGGTTGCCTACAGATTGTGCACCCGAACAATAAAGAAATACGGGATATCCCGGGATTGGCACCTCCAGCCCCCACCTCAAGGAGACTGTTATATGTGAAGTCTGCTCAACATTTTGGTTAATTGTCGACATCAAATTCACGTTATCTATGGCATTGTTGAATTTTCGGGTTTGTACCTCTGCTAGTTTGTGCATATCGAGTTTGTGACCATCCATTTGTGTAAATCCTGGTGAGGAGGCTCCTTTCTATTCTTCTTTTTCCCCCCTCTTCCCCCCCCCCCCCCTTTTTGTTGGCACATTCTTTTTCCAAAAATATGAAGGGTTTTTTCTGCGTGATGTATGGGGGTTGAGATGATTCTGTTAATATCTTGTATGGTATTCGATCAACCCTTCAACGGAGGAAAGTGAAGCACACTTCAGTCATGGAAGGATTGTAATTTGTAGACATTTGGCTGAGTGAATCTTTTATACTGCAATTTTGTGGAGAATTCAATCTGTGAGCTTCCCATGTATGTCTCTGAATTCAGCAACATTTTTTGTGATGAATAAGATATGTTGCATTCCCAGTAAACCCCCCCCCCCCAAAAATGTTGGGAAAGAAAGAATGGCTGGAAGCCGGGAACTGTTACTGTGCTCAAGAAGTGGCACTCAAGATGAGTTGTTTGGCGTGTTTCGTGCACTCAACATTGAGCTTTGCTCATTTACACATTAGAAAAGGGTTTATTTTGATCGAAGTTCTAATTATCGCTGATGATTCTGAGATCCCATTATCGATAATGATGCTACATTATGAAGAAAGAGGGTATACTGGATCATTAGCCTACTTCAAGTTTCCTCTCATATCTCTCCTAAGTGAGAATTCCCCTCTTATTTTCTTGTGTTACTTAAAACGTAGGCTGTATTCTTCTACAATATTGATACACCAATTTTCTTCAAAATTTTACCGTTTGGCATGTTGAAATAAAATAGTACTTTGTAGCTGTTTGATTGGATACAATGTAATAAAAAAGCAACACAATCAAACTTGTAGTGCAATTTTGATTGCATAGTTTGTGTTAATCACATTTGCAAGGTAGGGTTGTTTCTTTTTTTTCCGGGGGGGGGGGGGGGTGTTACTTGTTAGCCGGTAATACAAAGAAGCATTAGCTAACACACTGATGCGATTTGGCACACTTGTTGCTCACTCTGTGCAGTCGCCCGTCATGCTTGAATTGCACAAACCCTTGACTCATTGTACAATGTACAGCAGTGATCCTCAGCTTCTTGTCAAATCTAGTTTTATAAAAAAAGTTGTGTTCTTGCCTTCAAACCCATAAGAGGCCCTAGTGATGATAGCTCCAACATCAGCATGCCTATCACGTTTCTCCTCATGCACAACCTTGCAGTCCTTGACAACACAAACTTTCTCCACCACTTTCATGGCTATGTTTTCAGTGACATTAGTCTCTGATAATGCTTGAAAAAGTTGATGGACTTTGAAAGAGACGTAGCTTGTGCCATGACGAGCATAGTACTTAAGGTTGATGGGCTCAAGCTGAGGGTATGCCTAGAGCTGCCTTTCTTTGAGAACTGTAACAGGAGTCCAAAAGATCCTGTGTCAATTGAAAAAGTCGGAGATTTTGTAGGGCTTGGATCAGCCCCTTCCTCCACGCATGTCATCGGTTTTGAAGGGGGATGAGGTAGAATCGAAGGAGACCACCCTTTCTCATTGGTACTGTGGACATGGAAAAGTCAAACAATGTATGTACTGAAAAATCATGTGAATTTGCTCAAGTAAACATGCGTTCATATGGCCAATATTTATTAACGCCAAGTGTTCCAATTGTTTTGAATGCATGACTATGAGAGCGGCAACTCTACTAGGCATGTAAACAGATCGATTAGGTACATGTGAAATTCTTGAAGACTTCTATGCTACAAAACATTGATCTTGTTCCCTTGTTCACCCTATGGACCATTCAACCCTTTCACAAACTTAAAACAAAGTTATTTAATCATAATTCAACAATGCATAGAGTTATGTCTAGAAGACTTAGTTCTCATATTTATAAAGATGAATAAACTATTAAATTCCTTAATTAGTTGACCAAAAAAATTCCCTAATTAAGACATGTTAAATTTGTCGAACTTATAGAAAGCAAAAGGCAAGTATAATATCATATGGTCCAAAAATTATGCTAATGTTAATAATAATGATAATACACACTATTCTTAAATTATTTGAGATCTACGGATTAAAAATTAAGTTTAGAATGTAAGGAAAAACCAAACGGTTAAATAGTTTTATTATTCTTAAATCACCTTTTTTTACGAATAAGACACAAGGCCGATATATTATTATTCTAAATCATGTATAAATCCTCTTCAAAAGGATTGTCCAAGTAGATAATGTAAGTACAAATTTTCATTTTAAATATTCCAAAATTTAAAATCATATATTTATATATAAAAGTGAGTGCGAATTATGTGGTTGTGACACGTGTCTCTAAAATATTTATTAAGAATTTATTTAAAAATAAAATAAAAAGAATATGTGATTTATAGTTATCATAATGAACAATCACTTTTCTGTTACTTCTTAAATAGAAAAAGAAAATAAGTTACTGATATGCTAATAGTATTATTTCTAAAAATCTAAATTATACCATTAATTATAATATCGCTAAAAATTTATAGTTCCTGTTGCTTTGGCCTTAAACATGCCTATGAGATGGGGTTTTGTAACATTGTGGTTGAAGGCAATTGTCTCGCTTGGATTCAGTGGCATCTTGTCCTGATAGTTCGTCAGTTGGTTTCTTTGTTACTAATATTAAGATTGTTTCCTTCGTTTGAACGCTTTGATTTGGTCTCTTGGTCTTTTGTAAAGAGACGGGGTATTAGGGTGACCCATGATTTAACTCACTTACGTTCTCTTTGGATAGAGTGCAATGCATAATATGGACATCTGATTTTTTAGAGTGCATCTTTACTCGGGCGTCGGATGATATGTATGCTTTCATTGATGCGAATCTAATATAATACCCTCCTCTTATTTCTTTGATTAAAAAAAAAGAAAAGAAAAAGAAGAGGACGAAGATGATACAATTAAAAAAGTTAAAGAATCAAAATAAAGTTCTTTCATTTGATTAGATTAATTAATAACTTGATATTGGACAAAATGGGCCTAAGCTGCCGGCTACCTAATTATTACCTCATAATTCACGCCGATCGAAAAAAAATAAAAAAAATAAGAATTAGGATAATGAAGCTCCAACTACTATATGATAGCATAATTTAATCATATAATAGACCAGCTAAATACATTATTACATACGTTTGACACATTGCATCTAATTAACTTGATTCAGAGAATTAAGGTGGTTGCTTGCTCACGTAACACCCCGACCCTTCCCGGGCAGCGAACAGTTACCATGAACGGCTTTAAAGGTCGTCGACTAGCCCCACAAGTCTTTCATGCATGCTTTGTCGTCGTTCACACGTTGCCTAAGAAACTTTTCAAGAGATCACCCATCTTAAGATTGCTCCCCAGCAAGTACGCTTAACTGTGGAGTTCTTAAAAGTGGGCTTCTTGAAAAGAAAGATGCACATTTAGTGATATAAGTAGTTATTTCGGTCCTTTTAAGCCACACTCAGGGTGTTACAACTCAGGTGTGGCTTTAGATATGCCAAAATGAGACCCAGCAGCTTATCCTAACTGCCTAGTTTAGGTTTTGATTTAATTAGTTTCCTGCTTCTAACTATGCTATGACCACAACCACAATGATTGTAGCCAATAATCGCTTTTTCTTTTTCTAGTTTTTGTTGTAAGGGAAGGTGTTTGAGAAACACAAGAAGCATTGCATATCTACATTTTATTTTATTTACAGCATCCAAGTTTCACAAGTTGCTTACACAATTTTATATATAGAGAGATAGACATACATACATACATACATACATACATACATACATACATACATACATA
>JACYFF010031958.1:14292463-14318726 GCA_017589665.1 Selenicereus undatus | reverse complement strand
TATATATATATATATATATATATATATATATGTATGTATATATATATATATATATATATATATATATGTATGTATGTATATACACACACATGCCTTACAACAGAGGCTGAACTCACATAGGGTCAATTGTTGGTTGTGGAGAATAATTAAAGCATTTATGTGTGCCTCTACTTCATCGTTCAATGATTGAACATGTCATATATTTGTAAATTGATTTAATATTTTACCTGAGAGTCCCAGCTTTAATTTACAAACTTATGAGCGGACTCTATCATATAAATCATAAGTCATTCAGGTGCAATATCATTTAGTAAGAATTAAGTGAAAAGGTTTAACTTATGAATTTGGATTTGATTTCTAAATGATGCAACATGACTGTAAGAGTGAAGTAGTAGACATTAATTGTCGGGAAGGGGTTTAAGTTCTCATATTATCATTGTGGAGCAGAGTTGAAGCAGTTGTCATTCTTTCTATTAGAAGCATTTGCGGACATTTATATTCCATAGGTAAGACTATTCTTCGCAGATGCACCCATAAATTATATATATTTTTTTAAAATAAATAATAATTTTGTATGTTTTAATTAGCTTAAAAAGTCATTGAATTATACTTAGAAAGTTGTTGAATTTTTATAGTTTAAAAACCTCTAGATTTTACGTTTAACTTTTTAAGTATAATTCAACGAGTTTTTAAGCTAAGTTAACTAAAACATAGAAAATTAATATTTATTTTTTTAAAAAAATAAATATAATTCGTGCATGCATTTATGAAGAATAGTCTTACCTATAGAATATGAATGTCAGCAAATGCTGCTAATAGAACGAATGACTATAGAAAGTTTAGTTGCATCATACAAATTATATTTATTTTAAAAAAAATAAATAATAGCCTATTTATTCGCATTCGTTCTATGACTGACCAAGTAATTAAAAAAAAAACCATCTTCAGTATTGAATTTTTAAAACGTACAAAATCAACAACTTCGAGGGCCGTCGACTGACCCTACAAATCGCCACAAGCCTTTTCAATGTGTTTCATCCTCGTTCACACGTTATCTAAGAGACTTCCCAGGAAGTCACAAATCATAAGATTTCTCTACAAAAAGCAAACTTAATTGTGGAGTTCTTAAAGGTGGGCTTCTCGACAAAGAAAGTACATATTTTGTGATATAAGTAATCGCATGTGTTACAATCACTCCCACTTGAAGCACGCAATGTCCTCGTTGTGCCTCATTAACCGGCTGACTTACGAGCCCTATTGACCGATGGTTCATCCTTATATCTTTGCTCCGCTATGTGACTGTCCATGGCTCTCTTGTCCACTGGCGCAACTTACGGTTGCAGGTCAGTTCTGATATCATATGTAACGCCCCGACCCCTTCTCGGGTCGCAGACATTACAAAGAACGGCTGTTAAGAATCGTCGACTGACCCCATAAATCATCACAAGCCTTTCCGGCGTGCTTTCTCCTTGCTTACACGCTGCCTGGGAGACTTTCCAAGAGGTCATCCATCATAAGATTTTTCCACAGCAAGCACGCTTAACTGTGGAGTTCTTAAGAGTGGGCTTCCCGAAAAAAAAAGTATACATTTGGTGATATAAGTAGTCGCATCAAATCCTTTAAGCTACTTACGAATGTTACAATTGTTGAATGTCATTCACATACATAGTTATTATAAATAGTAAAAACAAAACATATAAAAGTTGATGATAATTACTACATTTAAAATTTATAAGATTTTTCATACATCACATGGGTATAAAAATACTAGTTTTACATAAAAAGCCCAGTTTGACAAATAATTGTTAACTATTAGCTATTTGTATTGGTTGTTAGTTGTTAATTGTTTCAATCAACTATTCGCATTAGCTATTTGAACAAGCTGTTTTTAGAAGGCAAAAAAAAAGCGTTTGGTAAAACTAGTGGTTTCTACAAAATGTATTTGATAAAATTTCATTTGTGCCTGTATCTCTTATTTACTACTGAAGATTTTTTTTTTAACTACATGTTTACTCATTTGTTTTTCAATATGAATTAAATTTGCTTGATATGTACAAATTACCTTAACTCATATAATCCCATTATATTACTAATTCTACCAAATATGAATTCAAACGTGTTATTGATTTATACATGACTTTTTTTCAAAAAAAAAAAATCTAACTTTCGTTTCAATCTGAATTAAAAGGTACATGACGTTTAAGGCCCATAGTACGACCTTGTTTTGTTGTTCACTTAGATAAATTTCTATTTATTATTAGTTTAACTTTCTTTCAATATGAATTGATTTTTTGGGAGGGGGGGGGGGAATAAATTGAGAATTAAAATTTGCATTACGTTTAATATTTCTATATAGGATTAGTAAGAATTAGTGAGTTTATCTTTTTATCAGCCATTAAAATAAAGTTATGAAGGTATGAGTTACTGTGGATTAGTATTTAATTTGAACTTGCAAGTTAAAACTTTGGAGAGAGAGTGCACGAGAATATTTGAATTTTTTTATGGCATTTAATCAAAGACATTTTAGTCTTTTACATTAAAAATCCAAACAGTCAATTTGAAAAAGTTACAAACTTTAATTTTTTTGAAAAATAGCTTTTTGAGAGGAAAATGTTATGCCAAAAAACCATTTATCAAGCAATCTAAATGGTTGTTTGATATAGTCAAATAGGCAAATCAAACCCAAAAAGTTATTTTTGAATAGAAAGTAATCCACCAAACACCCCCAAAAGGAGTTAATTATTGTATGATGCCTTATCGGTGGGATGTGTAAAACCGGTTAGTTGGAGTTTCGGTTGATCGAAAATTGGTGAACCGAATAATCGGTTTTTCGGTTCAAAAAAATTCCGGACCGTAACCGAACAGAAAATTTCGGTTTGTCCAAAACCCGAACCGTAACCGAACCAACAAAGGCGGTTAACCGGTTTTTCGGTTCGGTTAACTAATTTTTCAGTTCGATTAATTGATTTTTCAGTTCGGTTACTGGTTAACCGTTCACAAATAATAAAAAAAACATCTATTTTCTTACCTAATTTTTTTTATGTTTAATTTTTTTTATAAAAATTAAACTTTGGTTACCGTTTATAAATAATAAAAAAGAGCACTTTCCTACCTAAATTTTTTATTTTTTATGTATAATTTTTTAAAAAACAAAATTATTTTCAGTTCAATTAATCAATTTTCAAATTGTCCGAACCATAATCAAACTGAAAACTGAATAATTATTTGGTTCGGTTAACCGAACCAATTTTTTTGAAAAATTTGTTCAGTTAACCGATTTTTCGGTTCAATGTTTTTAATTTTTCGGTTTGCTTTTCAGTTTCGAATTTTTTTGTACATCCCTACTTATCAGGTAGGAAAAGAAAACCCAAGCTCATAATTTAAGAGAAACATAATTGTTTTTTTCTCTCTATTTCATCATCACTAACGTGTTATGGTGCATAATTAAACAGACTCCTTAAATACATACCTACTGAATTGTAATTCCGCTGCCACCTACCCTTCAAAAATAGTTGTTGTATCATACTTGCTAGCCTGTACTTCTTTATGATGCAATCAACAAACTTTGGTTTCGTTGGAAATATTTAGTTTCCACACGGATCGGAGTTGCTACTGTTGTTGTTGGAGATATTCAGTTTCCAATTTTGTCAAAGAAGTTAAAGGAAAAAAATACTCTAAATTTAAAAATATAAAATCTAAGAAACATGTGAACCTAATTAAAGATAAAAAAAATAAGTTGTAAGTTTGAGAAGGATTGAAACACTAACAAGCTGGACTACAGAGATTATAATATAATTTTTTAGTATGGGAAAAAGAAAACGAGGCAAACATATGCATAACTATTTTATTTGCACAAAAATGATTATAATTTTTTAATTTCGGTTAAATTCACGTACTAAAATGGCAAAGTTTGTAGTTCTCAATCATCATCATATACAAATCGAGATATTAATAAACCCATCTTGACAGAATTTATGGCCAGTTCTGTCTACTTAAGAGTAACTATTGGTACCTCTTTAATTATGATTATTATTATTATTATTATTATTATTATTATTATTATTATTATTAAGAGTGATGTTGAGATTTCAGTTCCATCGTCTAAACCACCACATTAATAAAAGATGGTGGCAATAGATACCTTTGGCTATATTTATTAGCTAAACAAGTGATCAATCAATTAGCACTTATTGATGAAAATTAGAGTTAATGAAAATCGTTGAAAATTGTTGAGTGTTACTAAAGTTGTTTAAAGTTATTGAATGGAGCTGAGAGAAGTTGTTGAATGGCTAAAAAAATATAACCAAGCTATTTTCAATGAGTACTTACTAATGCTGAAAGTTACCAAAAGTTGTTGAAAAGTTATTTAAAGTTATTTTAGGCCCCATTTCTTTTTCATGATATGTAGTAGATATAAGCTATAAGAAAATGTTAAAAACAGTAAGAATTTGTAAGAAATTACAAGAACTGCAATAAACTAGGGATTCATTTGTGCACAAATGTACATCGCAAACAAAAATAGTTACTAACCGCGAACAGTCCCCAAATAAAATTAAAAGTAAAGAGGGGAGAAAGCTAGGCGTTCAGAAGATTAATGATGGATACTCCACAATAATTTCATATTTGAAAAATTAAAAGCTCATAGTCATGTACGTACCTTCATTTCAACTCTTGATAAACGAAATCACTACAGAGTAATTGCAAACACAAATTTCGATCCTGTAATCAATTAAACAAGAAATTTAGCAATAAAATGAATTTTTATATATATATCAAAGAATGGGTTCAATCTCTGTATAATTGTTACAAAAACAAGTATAATAAATCCTCTGATTCAATCTTCTTGGGTAGTCTTGAATGAATTTGATCTTGAGAAATGGCCTAAGAGGCTTAATCTCTATCAAAATATGAATGTAATCTCCGCGCGTAGACGGCACGTGTTTGGAGTGCTTGTTGTCTTCTACCAGAGAGAAGTATTGAGCTCTTGAGAGTTCTTCTAAAAAAATGTCGACCCTTAAATGAGAGGGTTCACTCCCTTTTTATAGAGAAGTCGGAGTTGGGGTTTTCCTTCTTGTCTTTATTACAGGAATAATCATTTATTTTCTGCATCATTTATGCCACGTGGTATTTTTTAATTGGCCACAATACATTTCCGTTAAATATTTAATTTAATGAAATGTTGTAACTAATTTAACACGTGACGTGCTGTAATTGGCCACAATAAAAGTGTTTATTTCTTCTACGTGGCGACTCTTAGTTGGTCCGTGAAAATTTACAGTCTACAAATGTCCCCTCGAGACCAGGTCACGTACACAACTTTAGTGTTTAAGTGTGATTGACGTCTTGATTATATATTTTTTCTTATTATGAATTGATCCTGCATCATATTTGATTTAATTTATAGGATGCAATCTTCAACATATTTATTTCTCTTGCATAAAATATGAAGATTTATTAGCGAAATTAATACTTATTTCCTTAATTTGAAGAATACATCCTGTATATTTTTTTTTTTGCAAGACTCAAGCCTTTTATCTTTCTCTTTCTCTGGAAGTTCTTCTCGTTTGGGTAGCCTGCAACCCGGAATCTTGAGAAATATTGGGGCATAAAATAGGGGCACCATTCAGCAGTGGAGGCAACACTTGAAAATAATTGTGCCTGCCTTCACTTCTCCCGCGTTGCACGGTTCTTACTGCGTTTCTTCTTCTTTGTTTTTTTTGTTGTTTTTTTTTTGTTTTTTTTTTGGCCACTCTTCTTCTTCCTTTTTTTTTTATTTGCCTAGATAATATCAACGTGAATCAAAATTTGTGTCATTTTTGCTTATTTGCTTCAATCTGTCCATGTCTTTTTTCTTTTTCCTATGTGAAGACTGTTTTTTTTTCTTTTTTTTTGTGCAAATTTAGGTTATAATTTATTGTGGTTAACCTTTGAATGTATAATCTTTTTGGGTGCATCAACGGGTTAACCTTGAATTCTCCTAAGACGAACTTCCCAAAGGCGAAAATTCTGAAGAGGCAAACTTGATTTGATATCGGTTAACCTTTGAATGCTTAACCCTTTTTGGGTGCATCAACGGGTTAACCTTGAATCCTCCTAAGGCGAACTTTCCAAAGACAAAAATTCTCAAGAGGTGAATTTGATTTAATATCGGCTAAGCTCTGAATGCTTAACCCTTTTGGTTGCATCAACGGGTTAACTTTGAATCCTCCTAAGGCGAACTTCCCAAAGGAGAAAATTCTCAAAAGGTGAATTTGATTTAATATCGGTTAGCCTTTGAATGTTTAACTCTTTTGGGTGCATCAACGGGTTCACCTTGAATCCTCCTAAGGCGAACTTTCCCAAAGACAGAAATTCTCAAAAGGTGAATTTGATTTAATATCGGTTAACTTTTGAATGCTTAACACTTTTTAGTGCATCAACGGGTTAACCTTGAATCCTCCTAAGGCGAACTTCACCAAAGGTGAAAATTCTCAAGAGGCGAATTTGATTTAATATCGGTTAACCTTTGAATGTTTAACCTTTTTGGGTGCATCAACGGGTTAACCTTGAATCCTCCTAAGGCGAACTTCCCCAAAGGCGAAAATTCTCAAGAGGTGAATTTGATTTAATATCGGTTAACCTTTGAATGTTCAACTCTTTTGGGTGCATCAACGGGTTAATTATGAATCCTCCTAAGGCGAACTTCCCAAAGGCGAAAATTCTCAAGAGGTGAATTTGATTTAATATCGGTTAACCTTTGAATGCTTAACCCTTTCGGGTGCATCAACGGGTTAACCTTGAATCCTCCTAAGGCGAACTTCCCAAATGTGAAAATTCTCAAGAGGCGAATTTGATTTAATATCGGTTAACCTTTGAATGCTTAACCCTTTTGGGTGCATCAACGGGTTAACCTTGAATCCTCCTAAGGCGAACTTCCCCAAAGGCGAAAATTCTCAAGAGGTGAATTTGATTTAATATCGGTTAACCTTTGAATGCTTAACCATTTTGGGTGCATCAACAGGTTAACATTGAATCCTCCTAAGACGAACTTCCCAAAGGCCAAAATTTTCAAGAGGCGAATTTATTTTAGCATCGGTTAACCTTTGAATGTTTAACCCTTTTGGGTACATCAACGGGTTAACCTTGAATTTCCTCCCAAGGCGAACTTCCTAAAGGCGTATGTTCTGAAGAGGCAAATTTGACTGATGAAGATCCCTTGCGTGCATTTGTGCCCATTTTCTTTTCTTCTTTGTTTCTCTAGCGCTTACATGTCTAATTTTTTTTTTCAATTATTAGATTGCTACGACTCCCCCTGTGATAAGTCCTACAACTCAATTTTTATATTTCTGCTATTGATGCAGGTTTTATTCAAGAGGGTCACTTTTATGGACAAAACCACTAGCGGGAGACACTATCTACACATCCAACCCAGTGAAAATGACGTAAATGGGGAAGAGATAAAGCTGCCTATCCGCAATCCTATAACGTCCTTGTGCAAGTCTGATTGTGCTAGAGGTCCTCCGAGCCTTCCTTGGTGGTCCACGGAGAATCTGAAGACAGGCGAAACATTTTTACTCTCTACTCACATTAAAATGAAAGAGAACCTTACCTCTTACCAATTGTTACGTCAGGACATAGAGTCCGAGTCTAAATCATGGGCTAAGTTACCGTTGCATGGGGAATTTTCTTACAAACTGCTTTCGTGGGAGTGGTTAGAGGATATCCTCGTTTGTTGCAAGGACAAACTTACAACCCTTCATCTATTTGATGCTTTGTATGTTTCGCTCTTCCTTTATGACCGGTGCTCAAATCTCATCCGAGCAGTGTGCGAGCATTGGTGTCCTGAAACGAATACATTGCATACTTCTAAAGGCGCGGTGTCATTATATATCTTTGATATTTACAGCTTCCTTGGGCTTCCACTTTCAGGGTGTCTTTATGATGAAGTTGTTTCTACCCAACGGGAACTCACCAACAAGCTTCCGCTGAGTTGTAGTTATCTATTTGTTGCTTACCACAAGCTCATGCAAGGTCGCAAGGGCAAGCCAACCATAGAGCAATGGATTGCCTTCTGGTTTCGAGGACGCAATAAGTACCATATTGTTAGGAAACCTGATCAAGACAACTGGATCCCTAATCCAGGAATATTGACTTCCATTATCGACGTAGGAGCCCGTGGATGGGGTGATTGTCAGGTCATTTTCGACGAGCTGGGAGTGGCCATGGGCCAACGTACTGAGACCTTTCTAGCTGCATTTCTCTCCTGTTGGCTATGCACATTCGTCTTGCCAGTTAGAGATGCTGGTTACATACGCCCCGACACTTTCAATGTTGCCTCTTTCATGGCATCAGGTGTAGGGTACTGCCTAACTACAGCGATTCTTGCAAGTATCTATAAGGGACTCAATGAGATTTCGCGTTCTTCACATCCAGGTAGAGGTGGGGGATATTTTCCTGCTCATTTCCTTTATGCTTGGTTAGCCAAGAACTTTGATGTATACGAGCTAATTGGTGAGGCTTCCTCCAGTCCAGGCATGGTGAAGTTTAGCGGCATTGGTCAAGCCAAGTCATTTCAGCTTGAAGAGGCCAGGGAACTCATTGGTTCTGGGAGGGGCTTTCGCTGGCATTCATCCATCATCAACCGACTGAAGGAGACTCTTGTGGACGACGACAAGTTGTCGAGAGCTGACTTTGCTTATTTTGTCAGCATTCGTTCGAGTTTTGTCTCTTATCGCTGTGAGGACAGTTTTGTCATGGAGCACTATTGCCCCGACCGATTTAGTAGACAAATTGGCTTCCATCAGGATGTTTCTACAAATCTAGACTTTGATAATCTTCCTAATCCGGAAACAATGCTTCGTTATCACCAGACACTTACGCACTACGGAACAGGGTCTCAAGTCTTACTTCCTGGGCAATGCAAATTACTCGAGAAAAATACTACTCGTGCATTTCGTGAATGGTGGTCCAAGATATTCATTTCCTCGACTTGCAGTCCACATGCCAGTGGTTCTAAGAGAAAACGAAGTGATCTATTTGACACGAACACTTCAAAGGATGAAGGCAAAATTGGTTCTAAACCCAAGTTGAAGATTGTTCGTTTTGAAAAGCCTTTAGAGCCTTTTGTTCCACCGATGGGGGATGGTCCTTCCTGTGTCAAGATTCCAGGAATAGATGTTGTCATCTCAGCGACGCCCATCCCTGCAATCCCTATTCAAAGCATTGTGCCACTACCACAGGTAACAAATGAGATTAAACACCCTTTCAAATCTCCATCCTATTGAGACATATAGGCATAATGTAAACCTAAGATTAATCTTGTTGTGGATAGTTAGGATGAGATACCTATCGGAGTTTGTGAGCCAACTACCGAAAAGGTAACTGAGCTTCCCTCAGAAGGTGCTAAGAATATCATGGATATCCTCAATTCTGAACCTAATTCTACTGAATGCATGGTACTCCCTTTTCTTTTCTTATAAATAGAAACACGATTTATTTGCAAATCTGTATCTCACCTTCTTTGTCCTTGTATACATCTTATCTTGTTTTTCTTTTTTTTCCCTCTTTTTTTCTCCTTTTTTTTTGACAGGAAGAAAGTGATGATGTGAACTTCAAGGAGGAATTGGCACACATTCCTCTGCCATAAGGAAGTCAATGTTTCCCATTAATTGGACGAATACCATCATTTGGTAATGATTTATTTGATGGTAGGTCAAGATTAGTTGACTCGCGAGGTGTTTGTTCCCTGGATGATGATGAGGCTGAGTCCATCCGTAGAGTCAATGCGCCTTCACTGGTACCTCGCCCGCAACGCCCTTTGAGGACTCCACGAGGGGGAATTTCTGTCTTCAACGCTGACGCTGTTATAAAGGAGGTGGATAGGAATGTTGCACGAGTATTTGGTAAAGCCGTACTTGACAAGGTGTGTCGCACCTCTTTTGATGGGTTTCCTTCTATTAGAGGCAATTTTGACAATCTTTATGCCACTATCCTTCAAAGAGGTCTCGACGTCACTCCTTTAGAGAGCAAGGTTAAAGGGTTGATCAAGCAAGCATGTGACTTCAAGGACTTGCAACAAAGCTACTCCGGTAGAACATTTGCTGAAGAACATGATACTTGTCGCTTGGAGGTGCAAGGTAAGCTTGATGAGGCCTCCCGTCGGCTGAACACAGAGGGCGCCCATTATGAAGCGGAGACGACCGAGCTGAAACATGTTGAATCTAGGCGTTAGGAGCTACTGAAAGAACTTCAACTTTTGGAAGAACAACAGAAATATCTTAGCTCTCAGGTGGTGGCCAGCGAGCATTTGCTTCAAGAAGCTGAGCGGGAGGTCATTGACTTGCAAGGTCAGATTGACGTACTTAATGCCACTGAAGTTATGGATGTAGCCACAAAAGCTAGTTTAGAGAAGGCTGAAGCCTACATAAAGGAGTCTTTTGAGGATTTGAAGAATTTTCAATGGGATCCATAGTTCACTCCCCCCCCCCCTTTTTTTGAGATGGACTTGTAATGCACCTTGCACTTTTGATGTAAGCTTGATATCTAATAATGCGAATTTTCTTTTATCCCTTGCTGCACATGTGTCTTTGGTTGATTTTCCTTGCGATTTGGATCCCGCAATTATCAACTTTATGACAATAAATGAATTTATACCTTGTTGAATCTTTAAATTCAGAAGTTGTATAAAATCCGCAATCAGATGAACCTTTTTTATGAACAAATTTCATGATGACTGTACTTGGGTATATACCAAAGTTGCCTACGTACCTGAAGGGAACCTTAAAGGATCAAGTCATACTTAGCTTAAAGAATAAGACCTCTTTTTTTTTTTTTTGTTTAGTCGTTCACAGTTTATACTCTTGCGGGCCAAGAGTAGTACAATGGAGTTTAACTTAAAAGAATGAACAGTTTAGGCTCATGTTTATGAGCTTACATGTACTAATACATTAAGGATAGTATAATTTTAGGAACTTGCCATTTATCGACCCAACTCGCACTCCGTCAGCACCGACAATCTTATAAGCTCCGTTGGTGTAGGCTTCTCGAATCACGTAAGGGCTATCCCACTTGGACGTGAACTTGCTTCCAGTCTTGTGTGGGATGATGATTGGGCTTCTTACCGCAAGTACTTGATCTCCAACTTGAAATCAACGCGGTCGTACCTTTTTGTTGAAGGCTCGTGATAAGCGAGCTTGATAGCATTCCAACTTTTATTGCGCTAGAAGTCTTTTCTCATCAAGGGCCTCGAGCTCTGCCAGGCGAAGCTTGTGATTTTCATCTTCGGTCAAGCCTTCCTGCATGACAATACGGAGTGAAGGGATTTGGAGTTCCAAAGGCAATATTGCTTCGACCCCATATACCAGAGCGAAAGGGGTTGATTGGGTTGGCGTCATATACGTGGTTCTATATGCCCAAAGAGTCTCCCCTAATCTTTCATGCCAATCGCGTTTTGACTTTGCCACCACTTTGCTTAGTAGGTTACCAAGTGTCTTATTGAAAACTTCCGCCAACCCATTTGCAGGTGCGTTGTACATTGAAGATTTGCGCTGGGCAAACTTAAACTTTTCGCAGAGGGCGATCAACAACTTATTGACAAATGGTTTGCCATTGTCAGTGATAATATATCGAGGCACCCCATATCGGTAGATGATATGGGTTCGAATAAAATCAACGACATTTTCTTTTTTGACATCTTTGAGTGGGATTGCTTCTGCCCATTTGGAAAAGTAGTCAGTTGTTGCCAGGATGTATGAGTGGCCAGTAGAAGATTTTGGAGTGATAGGGCCCACAACATCAAGCCCCCAAGCTTTAAATGGCTAAGATGCCACGGTTGGATGAAGCGGCTCAGGAGGTTGATGAATAAAATTGGCATGAAACTGGCAAGGCTCGCACCTCTTTGCGTAGTCCATGCAGTCTTGCACCATGGTAGGCCAGTAATAACCCATCCTCTTGATTCGATCATGTAATTTGGGCCCTGCTTGGTGTGCTCCGCATATTCCTGAGTGTGCTTCCTCCATTGTTTCTCTTGCTTCTTCGTCTTCCAAGCATCGTAACCAAATGCCAAGGAAGGAACGCCGATAAAGAGTCCCATTGAAATAAAGGAAGCGGAGAGCTCTTCGTTGGATTTCTGTCTTATGCCTTGGATCGTTAGGGAGCCTCCCATGCTGCAGGTAATCAATGAGTGGTTGTCGCCAGTCTTCTTCGTCTACTTCTTGGGCACTAACCGCATTGATCTCTTTCTCAGACTCTTCAGCGAAAGGTGCAACGACCCATCGATTGCAGACGGGAACATTCATATTTTTCTCTGCCCCCAGTGCCAAAGTGACTGCAAGATTTGCAAGCGCATTAGCCACCTTATTGGCACTCCTAGGAACATGTTCTAACTTGACGGTTTCAAGCTTGCTTAACAATCGCGAGGCACACTTGCAATACGAAACGAGGTCATCCTTCTTGGCTTCATACTCTTCGAAGAGTTATTTGATGACCAATTGCGCGTCACCATAGATGTCGAGATCTTTGATTCTCATTCCAATAGCCATTTGGAGGCCCAAGATTAATGCCTGGTACTCAGCCGTGTTATTTGAGCATAACTGGGTTAACACGAATGAGTAGGTGAGGACATGCCTTTCAGGAGAGATAAACACTACACTGGCGCCAGTTCCATCGCTTCTTGCAGCTCCGTCAAAGTACATTTCCCAAGGCAGGAGGATATCGACAAAGAGCACATCTTCACCTAGTAAGTCATCATTTAGCTCCCACTCATCAGGAATTGGGTGATCGGCTAGGAAGTCTGCTAGTGCTTACCCCTTGACCGCTTTTTGTGGCACATAGACAAGATCATGCTGCTTTAAGATCATAGCCCACTTCGCAAGCCGCCCACTGAGGACTGGCCTCGACAGAATGTACTTGATGGGATCGGCTTTAGAAACCACATGCACTGTATACACCTGCATGTAATGTTTGAGTTTTTGAACGGCAAATACAAGTGACGAGCAGATCTTTTCCATGGGTGAATACTTTAATTCAGCCCCCACCAATGTACGGCTTAAGTAGTACATAGCTACTTCTTTTCCTTCCTCATTCTTTTGAACACACAGTGCTCCCAATGATTGTTCTTGAGCTGCGATGTAGAGTATAAGAGGCTTGCCAGGGACTGGTGCTCCCAATACCGGAGGGTTCGATAAGTACTTCTTGATTTTCGTGAAGGCTTCGCGGCATGACTTGTCCCAATCAAAAGGTGCTCCTTTTTTCATGAGGTGGCTGAAAGGATGACAACGTCCAGCTAGATTTGATATGAACCTTCAAATATATGCCAAGCGACCTTGAAGGCTACGAAACTCTTTGAGATTCTTAGGCTCAGGCATTTCTTGGATTGCTTTGATCTTGGATTGGTCAATCTCGATCCCTTTATGGTAGACGACAAAGCCCAAGAATTTCCTAGAAGTGACTCCAAATGCACATTTGAGTGGGTTCATATTCAACTGACATTTCCGCAGACGTTCGAAGACGCTACGAAGATCTGGAATATGGTCGCATTTCTTTTTAGATTTGACCACCAAGTCATCGACGTAACACTCAATTGTCTTGTGGAGCATATCATCAAAAATATTTTGCATTGCCCTTTGATATGTTGCCCCCGCATTCTTTAAGCCGAAAGGCATCACCTTGTAAAAGAAAATGCCTTTGGGTGTGCGAAAGGCTGTGGCCTCCTGGTCTTCTGGCGCAATTTGGATTTGATTATACCCTGTAGTACAATCCATGACTGATAAGGCCTCGTGCCCAGTAGTCGAATCAACCATGAGTTCGGTGATAGGGAGCGGAAAATCGTCCTTTGGACATGCATCATTGAGATCTCGAAAGTCTACGCATATGCGAAGTTGTCCATTTTTCTTCCTTACGGGGACAATGTTTGCGATCCAGGTTGGATATTTTACCTCCCGAATGAACCCTGCTTCAATGAGTTTATTGACTTCTTTTTCAATTTCAGGTACCAACTCTGGACGGAAACGTCGCTGAGGCTGATTCTTTGGAGATACTCCCCTTTTGATGGACAAGCGATGAACAACAACTTTGGGATCAAGCCCTGGCATTTCTTTATAGCTCTATGCGAACACGTCCTTATATTTCGATAGGAGATTAAAGTACTGACTTGCTTCCTCGGGCGTCAGCAACGAACTTATATAAATGGGGCAAGGTTCGTCTGTGGTATCGAGATTCAATTCTTTCAGATCATCGACCGTAGCTTGCCCCCCCGTCCTCAAGGGTTTTAGGAGTCTCTGTAAGCTTCGTCCCTGAGTCTGAATCCTCGCATTCTCGACTTGTGATATGGTAAGAGGAAGCCATTTCACCTTGCTCTTCCTCCTCGTTCAAGTCAGGGTTACTTTGTTGACCAGTGAGGATCACAGTGTGCCTTTTCACTCGCAATGAACCTTCCGTCTTAACGTCCAAGGTTGAAAGTCGCTTCATCCGTGAAGGAATAGAACTTCGTACTTCGTTTGTATCACCTAGACGGTTAAATACGAAACCTTTGAACTTTTGGGAAGACGTCATTGAGGGCTCCATCCCTTTCTTGATCCTATTGAATACTGAAGGTTTTGGCTGTGCCCTAATTCTGGTGAAGACAGATGGTCGTCTTGTTGAACTCGACGATTGTAATCTGTCAAATACAGAAGTCCTCTTGCTAGGTGGATTTTATATATAGTTTTAAAACCCTTTTTACTTGCAAGTGCACAAGGTTAATTGTAGACTAGCGAGTATAGGGTGTCGATCCCACGAGGAACAATAGCGATTTTTAAAATTTACCTTTCCGATTATAAAGAATAATTTAATTTCAGAGTTGGATTATGAATATAAATTGACCAACAAAATGAAGAGCAAATGAGTAGCAAATTAGAGAGAAATCAAACAGGAGAAAGTTCTAGGACTTTAGATTTCACCTTTGATGCCAATATTGATTTACTAATTCGAATGGGGATTCAATTTGTCTCTTGTTCAACCTAAGCTACAAGCATTAGGCCATGAATTAAAAAGATGATTATAGTTATAAAGTGACATAATTTATCTAGTGGTTTAGCATGAATTATTCTTTTAAGACATAACTCATCTAATTTCTAGCATAAATTATTCAATTTAAACAATTATAATTTTAAGCTCAAATTGCATAATCATCATATTAGCCTACAAGGTCTAATATTCATTTGAGATAGCAAATTAAACTAGTGTTTTCAACATGATTAAACATTAGTGTTAAGATACTTAAGTAGATGATGATCAAATATAAACTCAAGATTATGCAAAAGAGACAAAAATAAACCCATAAGAAATTAGCAAAAGAATATTATTACCAGGGATCCATCATAATCCTATAAATGAGTAGTTTAGTCGGCTATAGTTAGGGAAAACACCATTGAAATTGGTATATTTCACTTCCTATGTCCAAACCTTATACTCAATTACACAAAATTATGAAACTTAGTGTAAACTCTCAAATTTGACTCACAAATGAGATGAGAAGAGAAGAGAAAAATAGTTAACAAAGCTTAGTTTCTTCTTAACCCATCAACCCAAATGATCTTGTCTTACAAAGACTCTCTCTAAAAAAAATGAAAGATGAAAGGACAAGAAGATGCTTGAGTGAGTGGATGGAAGAATGAGAGTGGATATGAGTGACTTTTTCCCTCAACCTTGGTCCCTTTTTATAGTGAAAATCCAACCCTTAGGATACCCCCAAAATTAATGAAAATTAATTCCAATTAATTTGGGATGTTACATGCATGGTCATGGCTAGTCATAAGTACAATATTAATTTTGATTAATGGCATTTGACTAGGTTAAGAATTAGCCATGTGGGAAAAATGGAGCACTTGAGAGAAGAGGGGAGGATGAGATGGAGTGAGAGGCATGGTCAAGACTGGGCCGTTTGCTCAGGCCCAAACAAACCATTTTATTTTATTTTATTTTTTTTCTTTGGGCTTGAACTTTAGACTTTGTGCTTGTAGGGGATCTGAGTAAAATTGCACAACCTTCATCCAAATTCTTCTAGTTTAGTTTTCCTGCAAGTTTCATAAAATCTGCATTATTTACTCAAAAATATATTTCAAAGACATAAAAGTAGGTAAAATGAAGGAGAAAATTGTATATAAAATATGAATTATCAGTGGATCATCCTCCTTTTCACTCTCATCTATCTCCTCGGCGGAGATGTGTTGAACGACTGACTGCTTGTTCTTTCGTCGCCCTGAGATTTTGACTGGCTGTAACGGTGTGTCACCAAGTCCGACTTTAGAGACACTCACTGAACCTCCTTGCTCTTGGATCATTTTTTGAGTATCATTCAGGCCATGAGGCTTGACTTCGATTACCCTCCCTAAGGTAGCTGAGTTGGAAGTTATAACCAGCTCTTTCCATAAGCTTGCATGCATTTGGATCAAATCCGTCCTTGGTACGCGTATGCGGCAACACCTCTTTTTTTTCCAACAAAGCCTTATAAGAGGAAACAAACCCAGGGAGGGGGTGTTTGCTCACCTTCGGTTGGTTCATGTTTTGTGTTGGCAACGTAACACTTTCTTTACGGGTGCTCAAGTTGGCCCCGCTATCCGTCTTCCTAGCCTTACCTTCCGCATTTCCATGTACAACACCATTGAAAGGTGATTCTCCTTCCCTACGACGGGATTTCGGAACATACCTCAAAATCGGTGTCATGGAGTTCATTGAAGCAGCCACCTGTTTTGTGACCTAATTAGCGGGTTGCGTCCCACTAGCTTCTTCATCGTCTTTTTTACCTTGTTGTTGTTGTTGTTTCACACCATTGTGTTATGTGGTTGTTTGCGGATTCTTGGTAACTTTTAAGTCACCTGTGGAGGCAATCGTTGATATCATCATCTCTTTAGGTGCCGCAGCTTCTTCAAAGAATTTAGCATCAGCGAAATGTGACTCTGCTTTAGTAAATGGCCTAGCATCCCATCAATCTTTCTTTCTCCTCCACGATAGTACTTGAGGCATTGATGGAGAGTTGAAGCTACTATTCCATGCTCATGAAGCCATGGGCGTCCGAGCAACAACTTGTAGAAAGTCTTAGAGTTCATTACATGGAAGATCAAAGATGTCGATAGGTCTCCCATTGTGAGTTCTAGGCGGATCATACCAATCGCGCGTTGACTCTCTAGGCTAAATCCCTGGATCACCATTCGGCTCTTAGAAAGCTCTTCCACTGTGATCCCCAAGTCATTCATCGTAGACTTAGGCATGATGTTAACAGCTGACCCTCCATCTACAAGGATTCGTCTGACTTTTTGCTCCCTGATATAACCGGTGACGAACAGGGGGCGGTTGTGAGGCTTGGAGCCCAACAGCAGGTCATCATTAGTAAAAGTGATGGCGGTGTTGCAAGCAGCATAATGTGCAACATCTTTCATTGGTTGACCCGCACTTTTCACCTTGTCAACATAAAACTTTGGGTGCTGCAAGACAGCAACAATTTGTTGACGTATCTCTTTTGGCAAGCTGAAGATTTGCCTCCAATCGTCACAGATCGGTAAGGTCCCTAAACTAGTTAGAGCCTCACCATCATTTTTGGGAGGTTTTTCTAACTTTGTTTCCTTCTCATCTTCCTCATTCTCCAGCTCATTGCACGAAGTCATGGTAACAGTGATCTTCTCAAAAAATCTCACTGGGAAAAATTCCTCCAGTGTGATAGGAACGAGCGACTCCTGCTTGAGTAAGTCAATAGGTTGGACTTCCTGTCTCTTGCTAGCCTTGGACTTTTTCTTGTTCTTCGCACATCGAGGAGTCTTCCTCCTGCCTTGTCTCTTTCTTTGGAGAAGGGGCGGTGGCTGAGCTTGTTTTAGATTCTTTGGCCTCCTTCGAGTGACAATCGTCCATCCCTCTTCGTCTTCGACCGGATTGGAATTTGTCTCCATCACCGGTCCCCTAACCGTCAAGGGAAAGACGACAGGTTCTAAGCTTCCGAACTGAATGGTGAATAGCCCTTGAGAGCGGATTGCGCTGCTCTCCCTTTGTTGATAAGATTGAGTAGGCCTTTGTTACCGCGATGGAGGAGAGTACTCCACATTAGCAGAAATGTGATTGGCCCCGGCGGAGTCATCCAGGTCGAATATGATGTTTCCATCCCTGGCTAGTTGCATAATGCGCTCTTTAAGAGTAATGCATTTCTCTAAAGGATGGCTAACAACCCTGTGATAGCAACAGTACTTCGGGTCGCTTGTCCTTCCAGCTTCTTCTGGTCGCTTAGGTTCAGGGAGTTCGATGATCCTATTTTCAAGCAGGTCATCTAGCATCCTTGATAAGTCCGAATCAGGAAATGGGTACTTCTTTTCTTGGAGCTCCTTTAACGTAGGTCGCTTCTATCCAACATCCCTCGAGGATGCTCCTTTCTTTTCTTCTGGCCTAGATTTCCCTAAAATCCGTATAGGTTCCTCAATGGAAGTGGCCATGGACTCCTTTGCTGGTGCCTTGGAAGGCTTTGAGTTCTTCTTGATCTCACATTTGTCCTTCATGAACTCATATGAGGAGGATGGCTTGCTGCGACGATTTGCTATCGTCATTTCCATGTCATGTGCCTTCGTAGCTAGCTCTTGGAAGGTCCTAGGCTTGCTCATCTGCAAGACATAAAGCAGGTCCCACTCCATGCCTTAAGCGCACATCTCGACAGCGGAGGCCTTGGACAGATGGTTTTTGCATTCGAGGCTGAGAGATCTCCAGTAGTTGATGTAATCGAGGACCAGTTCATCCTTCCACTGCTTAGTATTTGTCAACTCCGTCATACTAACAGTGCGCTGGGTGCTATAGAACCTGTTGAGGAATTCATGCTCCATTTGTTCCCAGCTGTTAATAGACTCGGGCTTCAGGTCCGTGTACCAATCGAAGGCGATTCCTTTGAGAGATCGAACAAACTGCTTCACCAATCTGTCTCCCTCGGTGCCAGCATTGCTGCACGTCTCAATAAAATGGGCGACGTGCTGTTTGGGATTGCCCTTACCATCAAATTGGTTGAACTTAGGGGGCTGGTATCCATGGGGCATGCGAAGAGCATCGATCCTTTTTGTATAAGGTTTTGTGTACAGATGCGTCTTGCGAGATCCTCCCCCTAATTGGGCTTTAACAGCATTCGCAATCAAGCTTTGAATCTGTTTAGTAGACATCGACGCCAATGAGGACTCCTTCTTCTTCATACACTCGTCGTCAGAGCCTTCGCCACGGTTAGACTCTTTGTCGGACTCTTCTCCGTCCGAGCCTTTGCTAGAAGATTCGAATAACTGATTCTCTAGATTTTTCATCAGATGAGCAATCTGTTCACTTTGGCGCTTGATTTGAGCATCTTTCTCTAGGTTTTCTTTAGCAAGTCTCTCCAATGTTACTTTCATATTCGCGAGTTGTTCTTCTACGTTGGTCGCCTCCATCACCATGGCTGGCATAATGATAGAGTTTGAGGACTCAGTCTCTGATTCAACAACTAGCTCCCTTGGCGATGATGGTGAGGAGTCACTGCTAGTATAGCCATGATCTTCCTCACCGAAAGGTTGGAAGGCGGGGTTTGCCTGAGTTTGGAGCTCATCCATCACTTGCGGAATTATTTAATGCATTTTGAAGCGAGCAACAGATTTTTGCTTCAAAGGATGCGAAGTGACTTTGCTGACTCCTTTAGGTAGGTTGGAGTCAAGGCTTGGGATCTTGCGAGACTGCGACCGGACAGTCCCAACTGATTGTTTTATGGCAATCACAGTAGCAGCTTTTGCCATGCTTCTAGTCATGACTCCGGTAGATGTAACTCTAGCGGTTGTCGATCTTTGAGATGTGGATCGGACAGCTTTCCTTGAATGCTGAGAGATGGCAGTCTTAGGGGCCATGTCGTCTTCGAGGGAATGTAGAGTTTGTGGTTTCCAGAAAGAGATGAAAGGCAGAGAAGGTCCCATCGGGCGTGCCAAATTTGTAAACACAAATTCCGAGCCTGCAATCAATTAGACAAAAAATTGAGTAACAAAGTGAATTTTTATATTTATATCAAAGAATGAGTTCAATCTCTGTATAATTGTTACAAGAACAAGTATAATAAATCCTCTGATTCAATCTCCTTGGGTAGTCTTGAATGAATTTGATCTTGAGAGAGGGCCTAAGAAGCTTAATCTATATCAAAATATAAATGTAATCTCCTCGCGTAGACGGCACGTGTTTGGAGTGCTTGTTGTCTTCTGCCAAAGAGAAGTCTTGAGCTCTTGAGAGTTCTTCTAAAAACATACCGACCCTTGAATGAGGGGGTTCACTATCTTTTTATAGAGAAGTCGGAGTTGACGTTTTCCTTCTCGTCTCTATTAAAAGGAATAATCATTTATTTTCTGCATCATTTATGCCGCGTGGCATTTTTTAATTGGCCACAATACATTTCCGTTAAATATTTAATTTAATGAAATGTCGTAACTAATTTAACACGTGGCGTACTGTAATTGGCCACAATAAAAGTGTTTATTTCTTCCATGTGGCGGCTCTTGGTTGGTCCGTAAAAATTTACAGTCTACAGTAATCTTTTTCCATGCCAAAAAAAAAACTATATATATGTCGACAATAATTGAAATTCAAAAATTCCATGTTTTATTTGTTCCTCTCTTGCATTATTTTCGTTGTTTTAACCTAGAAAACAATTATAAATATAAGATCTATAAATAGATATGAAAGTAAAAAATATGCAATGATTAGAACTCTTTACTTTTGGTCTAATTGTTCTTTGCGTGCATTGTTAGTCCTCTTTGCCGTAAACAAACCTTTCCAACATATCAAAGGTGCAAACAGATCACATCTTTATAAAAAATAAAGCAATCTTTTTCCTGTAATATTCTTCCATTATGATTTTAGTTAATTATTTATTTTGGGAATTTCTGTGTTCAATTAAATGTGGGTCGGCCAAAGTTTATAAACACATATACTCTGAAATTTTGTTCAAGAAAGGAGGCAACAACTAGAAAGCACAGACTGACCACTTCATTTGGTCAAAGTTAAGGTACCCATGCAGACAAATTATGTTCCTTAATTAATCTGATTAGTAGCAGTTGACATCATTTTTAATTTTAATTACATTTTCTATTATGTAATTCTATTAAGGTTAGTTAGAAATTCTTGCTTTTGTTTGCTCTAGACCTGGCAAATGGTAATTCGGTTTGGGTATAGATTGGTTTAAGTTTGGATCAGGTCATGTTTCATGTTAAGTAACATTTTGGGTCCGTTCGGTTTGGATAGGGTGAATTTTGGCTCAGGGCGACTTCGGGTCATGAACCGATTTTTGGTCTAATGTGCTTGTCATGAAAAAATAAGCAACATTCTAGAAAATTTCGCGTCGAGTATGGTTTGATTCGGGTCAATTCAGGTTTCAGGTGAGCCTATTTTGGATGTTGGGTCGGGTATGAGTTCGGATCGTTCGGTTTGAATTTCGGATATTGGGTCAGTTTTGCCAGGTCTAGTTTGCTTATAACAAAAAAATAATGTATTTCTAAGTTCATTTCCGCAGTTTATTTTAAATTCTTGGAGGAAGTTAGAAATTGTGTGTGATTTTAAATTTTGATTGCCTTGAGCTAACAACTTGGCATCTCAATAATTTTGCAAAGGCCTAACTTGAAAACTATATACATAATCTAATTTCATGAAGGCCTTTTAAATATCATTTGTGTTTACGATGAATTTAAATTTATAAATTACTTACAAAAACATGTTTGAAATTTTAGAACCGTTAAATTAATCACTACAACAAGAATTGTTAAATTAATTACTTATTCTCTGTATAAAAAATAAATTACTAAAAATTGAAACCACCATATATAATGTCTGGTAATTTATTACGTACAACCAGGTGGACAACTCAATTGTCCACCCGGGCCCACCAACAGAGGTTTTGAGTCCTCCAACTGTCGAGCCCTGACCCTTTAAAAAAAAATCATGCTCAATTTTTTGAAATTGCAGTTTTCATTGTCCCAATTGTTCGATTACTCTTCGCTGCTTCGATTGCTTTAGTGTTCAACAATTATTGAATGGTTGGGTTTGATCTTAACGTCGCTATTGATGTTGAATCTTCATCAAGCAGGAATTGTTCGTCAAGTTTGATAGTCTTTTTCCGATCTCTATTTTTGTTTTTGGGATTGAAAGTTGTGTTCGTTAGTTTTGCGTTTTGATAAGTTAATTTCTAGATTTTTGAACTGAATTGCATTCGTTGTATGTAAATTTTGGTTTGTGAGATATGAGAAACGATAGCTCACAATTATGAGTTATGTTCTCACTAAATAAAGTCGTTGGCTCACTAAAAGTATACATTTAGCTCACCATAAAAAATATATTGTCCTGTGCTACAGAGCAGTTTTTTACTCACTAAAAGAAACATTTGGCTCACTAGGGTTGACCTGTGTGCTCACCGATGTTGCATTATAGCTCACTACAAATGTTATGGTTGTTTTTCCAGATGATATTTTCATTGTTGCTGTGTACATATTAGAAACAACAGCTCACAAATATGAGTTATATGCTCACTAAATATAGTCGTTGACTCACTAAAGAAATACATTTAACTCACTTGTATCAAGCTTGTATTCAGCAATCATAAATTAGTTCTCTGCTCACCAAATGTAATCACTATAATTAGTCTTGTGCCTACAGGAAAAACAATAGCCCACTATCAGCATAACTCACTATAAAAAATATGTTGCCTTGCACTATAGAGCACTTCTGCTTACTAACACAAGCGTTTGGCTCACTAGAATGAAGATTGTGCTCACGAATTATGCGTTATAGCTCACCACAAAAATCATGTTGTTTTTGCAGATGATACTTCATTTTTCATATCTACATTAGATCGTTTTGTTGTTGAGGCTATTGATGTTGATAATTACGTTAGAATTTTGTGTAATCCTATTGGTGTTTCAAAAGGCAAAGACGCATTCGTAAGCTATATAATATATTTACTGAGCAATACAATGTTAGTAAAAAATATTTATATTATCTTTTATTATGACATAAGTGCTTTCGTATTATATATATTTAATCAGTATAATACAAATATAATCCAACTCACTAAAAATATGTCATAACTCACTAAATATAAGTCATATCTCACTAAAAAGCGAATATATCATACCTTAGAATATGAACAAAAAAGTATATGTGCTAACTAAAATTGTGTACTATATTGTTTGTTCACTCATTTTTTATTATGAATGATTAGTATTCCACGCTAAATCATATTGATAACAAAATACATTTTATAGCTCACCGAATACCTATTATGGTTCACTAATTAAATAGCATAGCTCACTAAAAAGAATAGTATAGATAGCCAGCAAATAGTATTGTCAAGTTCTTGTATTATATTACAGCTCAATCATTTTTTATTATGACACAAGGTGTTTGTATTATATTTTGTGAGTATAATCGAAATGTAGTGAATTAATTAAATGTACTCCAACTCACTAAATATATGCCATAGCTCACTAAATATATGCCATAACTCACTAAATATATGTCATAGCTCACTAAAAAAATATAGACAACTAAAATATAGTTTACTGAGTTTCACATGCACAATAACATTTTTTTTAGCACATTTTAATAAGTTATATAATATTTTTACTAAGTAAAACCTAGGGTACATAAAATGCATTGGTTTAATCTATCCGCTCATTAAAAGTATGTATTAGCTTACTAAAACTGTATCTCACCTCACTAAGTATTGTAGTGAGCTATACATTTTTACTAAGCTGAAATTCGATTGTACAATTGCTTCTGTATAACCGGTTGTATGATATAACAATTCAGTAAATAAATATCATAGCTCACTAAAAAAATATAAACAACCAGAATATAGTTTAGTGAGTTTAGGATTCACAATAATATTTTTTTAGTACAATAAGACATTTAATAAGTTATATAGTATTTTTACTAATTGAAACTTAGGTACATAAGATAATTAGTTTCTGTGTATCTGCTCACTAAAAGTATATACTAGCTCACTAAAACTGTGTCTCAGCTCACTAAAATATTTTAGTGAGGTATACATTATTTTTAGTGAACGAAAGTGGATGCTCAATAGAATATTTTAGTGAGCTATAGGGTGTTTTTAGTGAGCCGAAATCCGACGATTTTATTTGTTTTTGTACGTGGCGTGCCTTATGGGTAATTTGTAGGTCCGGTTATACAATTGCATTTGTACAATCGGGTGGATAATATACGATCTGTGTCTGTCTTAACTTCACATCAAGTTTTTAATTGTCGATCAAAGCATATAAATACCTTCCATGAATACCTCCACTAGTATACTTTTGATGATTGCATACGTCAAAACATTTGCTTCCACAAGTTCAAACTGTTTCAACAAAATATAGCAAAACTAACCAATAATAATTGTAATCTTCCCACAAATTTGTAGAAGCATCCTATAAAAAAAATGTATATCATTTGAATAAGTTATCGACAACATATTGAACGACCTGTTTATTAGATCAATATTTGAATTTATATCCTTGTTTTACTCCCAAGTTGAAAGGCGCAGACAATGGCATATTAAGGTCGAAGTCTATATTTTACAGCCAGAATTATGTACTCCTGCAAATAATTTAAGCGAAATATGCTTAATAACCACTCATATGATAAATGCATATTAAAATATATATATATATATGTGTGTGTGTGTGTGTGTGTGACAGTAGAAATATATACTTCTTAGAATATGTAATAATTTATCCGTGAAGGCGGATGATTTCCTGGAAGCCAGAAGGAAGGCAACGGCAGTTGCATAGGCTTTTTGCACAAAACAGGCTTTTTGCACAAAACATGGCACGCGGGTAGGAATGGCTGGCCGGGTAGGCACGCGGATTCTGGCACGCGTGGCCTGGGCTGGGAGGGGGGAGGGTGACCCGCGTGTGAGGGGGGGAGCTCGCGGGTATGTGGCTGGGGATGCCCTGAATAATACAAACTCCAAACATTCATCATTCAAAAAATCCTTATTAATTGTGGGCATACATATTAATTAGGGTATAATAACACATCACACGCGCCGACTGATTTTGGAGCTCAGAAAACCAAGCTGCTTTCTTGGAGTTCCTGCCAATTTAGTGCTTTCTTGTTTTTTTTTTTAATTTTATTATTATTATTATTATTATTATTATTATTATTATTATTATTACTATTATTACTACTACTACTACTACTACTATTATTATTGACATTTTTATTATTTAAATAATTCGAGTTTAAATTCCCTTTTGAATCACAAACTCCTTATGAGTTTATATTTAACCGTATCCTTCACGTTGCTGCAATTGTTTCTAAATACAAAATATTGTGGAATTTTACGAAATGAAAAAAGCGAATATCATTTAAAGTCATATTTTTACTCTCATTTATAAAATAAAATGTCATTATCTAAGGTAGTGTTTGATTAGAAGAAAAATGATTTTCCTAAAAAATTATTTTATGTGGAAAATATTTTTCAAAGGAAAATTGATTTTCATGTCAAATTTTCCATTGTTTGGTACAAGATAAATCATCTTCAATGAAATAGAGAAAAACGTCAACTGAACTATTTAATGGTGAAAATCATTGACTGAATAGTCGTAGTTGAGATAAATGTTGACCAAATGAACGAATTTTGAGCTTAAAATCCATATTTGAGTTTTTTTCCAATACTTCTCGGATAATCAAGTTTCAATCTAAAGCGTTGAAATTACTTTAGTGATGAAAAAACCAATTGAATTATTTAAGTGGCGAAAAATATCGATTGAACTGTCGTGGGGGAGAAAAATGTTGACCAAATGAAGGAATGTCGTGTTCAAAATCTCGATTTGAGTTTATTTCAATGTTTCATATCCGATGATCAAGTTTTTATCAAACCATTGAAATTGTTTTAGTGGTGAAAAACATTTACTGTACTGTTTAAGAGGTTAAAAATATCAATTGAATTGTTGTTGTGGAAAAAAATGTTAACCAAATGAAAGAATATCAAGCTTAAAATTTGAATTTGAGCCTATTTTAATATTTTCTATCTGATGATCAAGTTTCAATCCAAACCGTCGAAATTGTTTTAGTAGCGAGTTGACTAAATTGTTTTAGTGACAAAAATTGTTGATTAAATTGTCGTGGTAAAGATAAATGTCGATCAAATGAAAGAAATTTGAGCTGAAAATTTAGATATGTACATGGAGAATATCAAGGCTGAGTTTGTTAGTGCAGTCTTGCCACATCAACAAGTCTGTTAGAACAGTCTTGCCACATCAGCAAGCCTGATATTACAGCTAAC
>JACYFF010031958.1:14253683-14287463 GCA_017589665.1 Selenicereus undatus | reverse complement strand
ATATGTATGTATGTATGTATGTATGTATGTTTTTACACAATAAAAAAAAATCGAAAGGGTTGGGGGGTTGTGCAACAGCAGCAAATGGGGCTTTCTCTCTCCTCTCTATCTCCTTAGCGCCTCTCTCTCCTCTCTCTCTCTCTCTCCTCACCCCAACTCCTCCATAGAGCGACACCGGCCAACTGCCGCCATGACCGGCCACTAGAGAGCAGACATCCACCGTCGCCAGCTGGTATCGCTCTCTCCCTCTCGGCACTTTTCCCTCTCGACGTCTCTCAATCTCAGCTCTGTATCTCTCTCATTTTCTCTCTCTTGCGAGCGGCACCCCATACGCCGGCGACCACCTCTAGTGGGCTGCATGTGCAAAAATCTGGGCGGCAACATAATTGCTCGCCGGCCAAGGGGTCGCCAGATCTGGAATTTTCGGGGTGGGGGCTTGGGTGGTGTGAATTTTGTTTTTTTGGGGGGTTTTATTCCTTTGGAAGATTAAAAAGTTGAAAATTATTAATTATAATTACATTATAAATGAATTTCATACTTTGAAATGGTGATTTTTATTTTTCTTAATTTTAATAGAGAAAGAGATGGGAAAAAGGAGGCATTAAAGCATTGCAGATCTCTTTAAAAAATTCAAAAAAATGTCTTTTTTAAAAAAAAAAATGTTGTAATAATATGTGTGGACTCAGCCACCGTCACATTATCCCTCCGATGAGTCGAACTCGGTGGTGGTATACTGAAAATAAATACATTAAAAGTTCAGCTCGCTGGCAAGGATTTCTTAAGTTTGGATTATCGCCTTTTAGACCTCCCAAAGTTTGGATTATTAGATTCCAAAAACCCTTATAAAAAAGGGGGCAAATAGTAGGTGTTTAATTTTCAATGCAATGTTCTTGGTATGACCGCAGCCTACATAGGGAGATACAAGGTCATTATCTGTCACTATCAAGTATCAAATGACCCCATAGTAATGAAGGAAATCAAATTCAATGACATAAATAGGCCAGGTACTCAATTAGCCTTCATTCATCAAGTTCATGATATCATCATGTAAATAAAAAATTATCAACCTAATATAACATTTATGCATTTTTAATAATTTATGAAATCTTGATATAATTTTATTAAGGTGTTCTCACATTTCTAATCTTTTGTGTTTGGGCGGTTCTATCATTCTTAACTTAGTTCTTTTATTCTATATATTCTTACGGTTGGTGTTAATCAAAAAGAAAAATTAAATGAGTTTAAAAAGGTAATTTGTTTTTCCTTATTTGAGGGCAAGATTAAAGAATTAAATCCCCTTTAAATGAGGACACAACCTAATGTACATAATTAAACTTCAGTGTAAGCTACTGTAGCATAAGTGTTAGAATTTATTATTTTTTTTAAAAAGATGCTATTGTCATAGATGAATACTTATATAAATAGCATGAAATTAAAGGCAATGTAGAAAATGAAAAAATTGTTCAAATTTTGTGAAAAAAATCTTAAAACTTTTAAAGAGAACATTTAAAAAGAATTAATTCTTAATTACTAAATTCTTTAAAAAATCAAAAAAAGAGACACCTCAAATGAAATTTTGGCATCCATTATTCATTGTTTGTTTTCTATATGAGGGTCTAGAGTAATACTCCTAATTTTAGCATCTAGTCGTCACTCAAGATCCATGAAATCCTCCTCTTCTGGGCGGCCCCCCCCCCCCCCCCCCCCCCCGCGCCCCAAAAAAAAACCAAAAAAAATCGAAATTAAAGTTTGGAAAGCCTTAAAGGGAAAAAGGATGGAATACCAACCAGCTTGCTTGTTACCCACTTACCCTTTTTCATCCCTTGAGAGATTTTTTTTTGTTTTTTGTTGATAAGACCCTTGAGAGAAATTTTAAAAACCTGAGCAATTTTGCTTATTAGTAGAGGTTGAAAAAGAAAAGAAAAAATCCAAAAACATGATGATTTATTTCACCTGATTGCTTTAAAATTCTTTAAACAAATTTTATTTCTGTAATGGAACTAATACATGCCTCCTTTGTACTCTCTTCTGCAATTGACAATAATGTTATTAATTTAAAATTTGTTCTTATTTCACTTAATTATTTGTTTTGAGTTTGACTCCCAAAGATTAAAGAATTTTCCCTTTCTAAACATAATATAAAGACTGACACGACTTTTAATATTTCTTTTAAAATCATTAAATTATTCAATGGGGTAAATTTCACTAAAATTAACAATCACATTCAACAACTTAAAAAAAAAAAAACGAAAAAGGATCTGGGAACGTGGGGCAGAGGAACCTTCCATTTTCAGGCTTGTCTTCTATTATATTATTACTAGAGGCAACTGCAAACCAAGGTAGAGGCATCATTTTCTCTCTCTACTCATCAACCTACTACTGATTACTCTATTTGCCTTGTTGTTTAAACCTTGCTAACAGCAACACCAACGCCACCGCCACCGCCACCATCTCATATTTACACATTCGCAGAACCCCACAGTTTTTCTTCTAATAACACTTATATAGGTTTCTTAGGAATGAAGCACTTAGTTCTTAAAGCTCACAATTTAAGCTGATATTCACGATACCCATCTCACAATTTCAAGGGTATTGCACATTTTTCAATGATTACAAGAAGTGGGATTTGGGAGTCAGTTTTGCCTCAAAAAGTCTGAATTCTGGACTCAGATTGAAAATTATCCATTTCAAAATTCCAAAGAATTTGCCCATATTTTGGTTTATATGAATGTTTGGAGTGATTTTGGCATGTGGGTAACTGATGCAATTCAGCATGGCAGTAGGATTGTTGGATTGGTAGATCCAGACCTTGAATGTTGTTCATTCTTAGAGCTGCATTTTTGAATTGAAATTGCAAAATAGGTAAAGATTGTGAAATTGGGTATTTGATATTTTTCAGTTTTGTCTTGTGTTCTGGTTGTTTTTGCTTGAGGTCAAATCAATTAGATAAGTTTCTTTGTTTGTTGGCCCCATTCCTCTTCTATAAAATGTCTTGAGTTTTTGCAATCTATTCTCCAAGAGAAATTGGCTTGGTTGTAGCTTCTCTAGGTCGTGCCTACATATTTGTCCGATTAATTGTCTTCTCATTTCCAATTTTATCAGTTACTGTTGATGTGCATATCAGCATTTGGAAGAAGGGTTGCTGATAAGCTTCTATGTCTGTTGTGAATTTAGCTGAACACTGCTTTTTATTGTGGAAAAACATGAAAAGAATAAGAATGAGTTCTAGAATCTAGAATGTGATGCAGTCTTATATATGAATTTGCTATGTTTTTGAGTTTCCAATTATCCTATTATTATGCTGTAGGGTATCAGAATATTCAAGTAACATGGCATCTCAACTCAATGCTGGACTGTCCAAGAAAATTGCTGGTATCAGAGTGTGGGAGTTCATAGGGATCATAGTTGGAGCTTTGATGGTGATCATTCTTTTAATCCTCTTCTATGTTTGCCTTAATTCACGGAAGAAATCCAAAAGGGCCAATAACAGATTACCGGTCAGCCAAATTCCTCCAGTTTCAAAAGAGATCAGAGAGATAAGAGTGGATCGATCTCCTCGAAATGGATATGAATGCTACCATGATGGCAATACATATAGCTTGCAGGATAAGGTTGGAGAGAAGGATTCAGAAAGGCTTTTAGTCCACCCAAGTGTTGTAAGAATCAAGAAGGGGGACAATGGAAGCCGCTTTGGTTCCTTTACTCATATACAGAAAGATGGAGCTGGATCTCATTCAGGGGATGAGGGTATGCATATTACAGCTTCTTCTCCACTTTCAGGACTTCCTGAGTTCTCACATCTTGGTTGGGGCCACTGGTTCACTCTGAGAGACCTCGAAATTGCTACTGATCGCTTTTCCAAGCAGAACGTTATTGGTGAGGGAGGATATGGGATTGTTTACAGCGGTGAACTTATTAACGGAGCTCAAGTTGCAATAAAGAGGCTGCTTAATAACCTGTAGGTTCTCAGATGTGTATGCTTTAGTAATTATCTTTCTTCCGGTGTCAACTTTGTTCACTATCAGGGCTTGCCAGGATTCAAGTGTATCTCTGATAGCTTGATGGTTGATTGCAGTGGACAGGCAGAGAAGGAATTTCGGGTGGAAGTTGAGGCAATTGGTCATGTACGACATAAAAACTTAGTTCGACTTCTGGGATATTGCATTGAAGGAACTCACAGGTAAAATTTTCTTGTTCAGTGGGCCCGGAAGTTCCAACTACATCCATACATAATTTTGAGTTTAACACTGCATAAGGAAGCTGAGCATCAGCTCCCGCAAACTACATCAGTATTTGAACATTAATCATCCCAAAAAAAACTGAGTTGTCCCAGGTATCCGACTCAGGACAGGGCCAGCTCAGTCAGAATAAAACAACTTGATTCTGACGAGCTTCTTGGACAAACTGACAACTGACTTGAACGAGACCAGAACGGAATCTGAATGTCTGACCAACCCATTCTGACCCAACTGAAACAAACTTGATTCAAAAGACCCATTTGTCAAGTTAAATTTTAATGCTCAATTTGCCTTGGTTGGATTCTAGCCAATATTTTGTATGGCTAAGGTTTCTGTAAAATACTCTGCTTTAAGACATTGATTCAGATCCTTGTCCGGAAATTTACGCAATCTGGACTCATGGTCTTGGATACCAGCTTACTAATAGAAACAGGAAAAAAATACATTGCAGGTTGCTGGTTTATGAATATGTCAGTAATGGAAATCTAGAGCAGTGGCTTCATGGTGCGATGCGCCAACATGGAAATCTCACTTGGGATGCACGCATGAAAGTTCTCATTGGCACTGCTAAGGCGTAAGTTCTTGAAAAACTAATTCAGCATCATTGTGAAATGGCAAGTACATCATTTCAGATTAGTATTTCGTAATATTCTTTTCAGTCTTGCTTACCTGCATGAAGCCATCGAGCCTAAGGTTGTACATCGGGACATCAAGTCAAGTAACATACTGATAGATGATGAGTTTAATGCAAAGGTGTCTGATTTTGGCTTGGCAAAGCTTCTGGGTGCTGGAAAAACTCATATTGCTACAAGAGTAATGGGCACATTTGGGTTAGTTTCTTCTCCCAACTGCATTCTTTCGTAGCTGATTTTTGATTCTTCAAGGAACGTGTTAGGAGTGAATGATCACAAATCTTGCTTCTTTCATTTTTCCATCTGACAGGTACGTGGCTCCAGAATATGCCAATAGTGGCCTTCTAAATGAGAAAAGTGATGTCTACAGCTTTGGAGTTGTTCTCTTGGAAGCTATTACTGGGAGAGACCCAGTGGATTATGGCCGTCCTCAAAATGAGGTAAATAAGAGAAAGAAAGAACTAATAATAGCGCTGCCACTTTACACCTGAAAATTAGACCCAGAATAAGACGACCTGATTGACCTAAACACAAATTGAACTGATTGCAAACTAGCGAGCCCAAAATTTTATTTGCCTATTTTGATCGCATAACTTGATTAGCTTACTGGAGAAAGATAAAGTAAACTCAAATATCGCCAGAACCCCAAGTGATCAGAAGTCTACCCAATCCGAACTGAACCCAAGCCACACATCATCCAGTTTGCCAGGTCCACTCAAATTGGTACACATTACAACATCAGTTCATTGAAGTGTGAATTAGATTTATCTGGCATATTTTCTCAAAGTAATGTGGTCTAGACTCTAGAGTGACTATAAACCTGTGTCATGAGCTGTAGTTCCTTTTGACATTCATAGGTTACACACTAGTATTTAAAAGTGAAAACAGAGAACGTATTTTCTAGAAGCTTGAAGATGAGTTTATTTGGTTAATATAAACTTTTATGGTCCTTGGAATACACTCTGTAGTTAGAAAGAGTAGGTTTGCTTACACCTAGATCTCTCAGAACCCTGCACTAGTGGGATCTACTCTAGGAAGTATAGTTATTGCTGTAGATAATCAAGATTCTTTCTGCGCTGAAATGTGGGCATACTACCCCTATGTTTTTTTGCCTTTAATACGTTTTAATCTGGCAAAGTCCGACCTGGAACACTTGCTACATTGTTGATAACTGGGTTCAGTCCCTTGCATCATCTCTTCCAGCTTACTAGTGTTGATTACTGTTATTAGTGTTTGAGAAAGCACTTGAAAACAGTTGAATCTGACTTAAAATGCAAATCTAATGTATGATTGTAGGTAAACCTGGTAGACTGGCTCAAAACTATGATCGGTAACAGGCGTGCTGAAGAGGTGGTAGATCCCAACATGGACGTCAGGCCATCAACAAGGGCTCTTAAGAGAGCCCTTCTGACAGCCTTGAGATGCCTAGATCCAGATGCCGAAAAGAGGCCTAAGATGAGTCAAGTTGTTCGAATGCTCGAATCAGAAGAATATCCCATACTTCGTGAGGTAAACCCCTGTCAGATTAACTTTGCACTTGTGATGCTTTGGACTGATAGAGTGACTAAACACCCAAGCCCAAATTCAACCTTCGTTGGTCTTCACGTCTCTTGCTATACTCTAAAGAAACAAAGAATTTAAGAATGTGGTTATAAATTACATTTTTATCTACTCAATGATACTACATATTCTCAAATGAATCTGTGACCCCTAAAAACTACGACGCTAGTAATTTTTCTGTTTTTTTTCCTAGGCCATAATTATCTTACATTTTCTCACTATTATATGAATAAGAGGTTCAGAATGAGACCTAGCTTATCTGTGGAACTTTATCATTGAGTTGCAGGATCGAAGGCAAAGAAAGAACCATGGTGGAAACTCGGAAACTGAGTCTCCAAGGGATAGTTTCAAGGCTTAGGCCTTAGCACTCTTAACTCTAATTATCATCGGAAAGCCAGACTGAGGGGAATTGCAAAATCAACCTTTTGGATACATATTGAAGTTCATAGTTTTTCTTCATGCTGAGATCAAGAGTGTTTAAGATGAACCTAGAGTGCCTGTGTATAGTGTTTTTGGTCTATTCTTAAGTTTTTCTTTCTTTTTTTTTTTAAAAAAACAAAAAAAAAAATCTCCCCCTTCCTCTTGTTTTGGTTCCTTTTCTTTTCGATTCTTGCAGGATTTCGTAGGCTGAATATGGTTGTGTAGGTGGTGTTGAGCCACCTTCTGTGATGCCTAAGCTGCAGTATGTGTACAGATTCTAATAGGCTAAAGGAGGTGTTGATACCGAATAGGATAAGAGAATATATTTCCACATTGAAAGAGTTAAGACCCCCAAAGAAAAAAAGATTATTAATATATAATTTCAAAGTGTGTTTTGAGCTCAGCATGAATATCTGTTCATTTTTGTTTCAGGACTTGAGAATTTTTTTTCGATAGAAGTATTTCAGTTACGGTGAACGAGTTTTTGGTGGACTTCATATTGCTACCCTGTACTATTTACCCGATAATCCAACGCTCAAAAGAACTTCCATAATAACGGCACTTTCAGCTATACAAAAGGCGACCTCTTTCATATAACTAGATATCCATAAAAATACTTTCAAAAAACTCCCGACTTAACATGGATCAAATAAAGCTCAATGGCAACCTATTCCGACTCTATAACATCAAGGTCATAGGTACAATGCATATCATCTCATCTCCCCCCCCCCCCCCCCAAAAAAAAAAAACAAAGAATCCCTCCTTTTGCCTCCCATTTCAATGCAATAAACCAGTCTAAATCCAAAGAGTGACTAGTTATAAGCCTAAACGACATCTACAAAAATAACATTTAAAAGTAAAAATGAAAAACACTGAACCCCCTCGGCCCAGATCAACATGATTAATTGCATTTTTTAACAACTCACAATGTGAACCCCGCTTTAACTGCAAAATCTCGTACCTCAATCAGAAGAACTCATGCTAGAAAGATGCAGCCAAAGCTATCACCTGGATCCCCGAACTTACCTCATTAGGATTCCAATGCTTGCCTCAGATTATATGCATGCTACAAATTATTGCCTAATTATACAATCAGTTTCTTCAAGATCATCCAAACTAGACCAAGATTTCTGGGCATTTCTCAAAGAGAGATAGAGAGAGACCCCTGCTTGTACCTATTTCATTAACCTCTGCAAGAACAGAGTGCATCCTTAAAATGGTGGAAGCGATGAGAATCTCTCAAGATGATTTCCCTCCCTAGAGTGTTGGATATGAATTTTGCCATGTCATGGCATTCACGGCATATCCTTGAGTTCTTCGTGACACGTATGGTATTTCCACGCGCCAAATTTAATAACCCAAAGGCCATGGCTGACACTTCACTGTGCCCACAAAGAGCCACTTCCTTCTCCACTTCATCTTTATCCATCATAGCATACTTTGTGCTTCGAATGTAATTTTCACCGTTCATCCTACATTGGAGCGCCTTTAAGAATGTCTCTATCTTCTTGGACTCTGGATGTGAAGCAACATTTCCTGCAAAAAAGATTTGAACTTTGCCCTTCACTTCAATCCAGCTGCAAACCGGATTCTTTTCCTTTCCAAGATGGCCAATCTTGTCCTTTAACCATTTGACTTTGTCCCATATTTTTGCTTCTGAGTATATATTCGCTAGACGCGTGTAGGATGCCTTGTTGTCTGGCTCTAGTTCAAAAATATGTTCAGCTACCTTCTCTGCTAGTTTGAGATTATGGTGTATTCTGCAACCTTGAAGCAAAGCACCCCACACTGCAGCATCTGGCTTCAGTGGCATCTTTTCAATGAATCTGTATGCTTCTGTTAACCTTCCAGCATTAGCAAGGAGGTTGACCATGCAAGTATAGTGCTCCAACTTGGGTTTAATACCATAATCTTTTTCCATCATTGTAAAAAATTGTCTTCCTTCATTGAGCAATCCTGAGTGACAACAACCATAAAGTATAGATGAAAAGGAGTTCTCATCAGGCTCAATACCTTCATTCCTCATTTCATCGAAGCTGCTCATAGCTTCGTTTGCAAGTCCATGTAAACAATACCCAGCAGTCATAATTGTCCAAGAGATCAGATCCCTTCTAGCAACCATACCAAATGCCAAATGAGCAAGAATTAGTGCTCCACACTTCATATACATATCAACGAGGGCATTAGCAACATATATATCATCAATTTGCCGTTTCTTCAATATGTGGGCATGGATCTCTTTGCCTCTTTCGAGGGCAGCTAAGCTGGCACATGAAGGTAGTATGCATGACATAGTTATACAATCAGGTTTGGATTCGTGTTGCATTTCTAGGAACAAATTCAGTGCTTCATTGGGTCGACCATTCTTTGAGTAACCAGCAATCATGGTATTCCAAGAGATGGTGTCTCTAGCTGACATCTGGCTAAAAACCGACTGAGCATCCTCTATGCTTCCACACTTCACATACATGTCCATAAGTGCGTTACAGATGGATACATTTGACTGCATTTTGTTCTCTGTAACATAATCATGTACTTCCTTGCCATTATCCAGCAAGTTACTTGATGCACAGGCATTCAGTACAGTACTCACAGTAAAAGCATCAGGTCTGAGAGCACCATCTCTCATTTCATGGAATAATCTGATTGCAGCATGAGATAGACCTTCACGGGCATATGCAGCTATCATAGAAGTACATGACACAACACTTCTATCAACCATATTTTCGAAAACTTGGATGGCACTATCTAAATCACCACATTTTGCATACATATCAAGCAATGTATTATTGCAAGTCAAATCTCGTGCAAAACCAGTTTTTAGCACATAGCCATGAAGCATCCTACCAAACTCAAGGACACCAATGTCTGCACAAGCTGCAAGAAGACAAGTTACAGTCGTCAAATTTGGCATGAGGCCAGCTTGCAGCATTTGGTCGAAAATCTCTAGACCTTTCTCAGGCAAATCGTTTGATGCAAACCCACTAATCATGGAATTCCACGAGATGATATCACGGTCAAGCAATTTCACGAACAGCTTCTGTGCACTATTAACCCTCCTACACTTGAAGTAGAAATTAATAAGAGAATTTACAACCGCAGTGTCCGTATCAAGATGCAATTTCAACAACCGCCCATGGGCTTTTCTACCTTCCTCCAAAGACCCTAACCCCGAAAAGCATTTTAACACACAGGAAAACGTATATGAATTCGGCACAACACCAAACTCCTTCATTTTATGATACAAACATATACCCTCCCCAAAATTGCCGACTTTTGCGTACTCATTGATCAAAATGTTCCAAAGATAAACCTTTTCGTTCGCAATCTGATCAAATATCTCTCTACCCGTTGCTAAATCCCCACAATTCACATACATGAACACCAACTTTGCACCCAAAACAGTATCCACCTGCCAACTGTTCGACGAAATGACTGAATGAACTCTACGACCGTCACTCAATGACTTACGCTCTGCACAAAGCTGGAGCACTAAACAATACGCACCCAGTTCAAGATCCGATCTTGGGGACCTGCAAAGCGTATCCACAGCTTCTTTCAGACTGCCCACTTCACAAAATCGACGAATTTTCTCGTTGCAGTTTGTAATCTGCGGAGAAATGGTTTGGTTCACCGCCGCTGATGGTGTAGCTTTTGAGGATTTTAGGCTGATTCTTGAAATGGGTTTGCAGAACATCAGTGGATTGTCACGGAGTTTGAGACAATTTTGTCTGTGAATTTCATGAGGAAGAGAAATCCATGAGGTGCTGGTAGCTGTTGAGATGATAGACATGGCATAGCACGTCATAGTGACACTGCGCGGGAAAAATCCAAGGAAAAATACAACCTGCTTGGAGTCGCACCCCCACGTATGGGTTTCTTTTCACTCGTCAGGTTTTTTTTTTTAGGGAAATTTAAACCCCGACGTTTTCTTAAAGTACTTGCATTGGTTGAATCACGCTCTAAAAGAGAGGCTCATGTTTAAAATATCATATGTATTAGTGATCCACACGGCTCACCCCGCGGTCCGACTTCCTGCGGTGGTCCGCGTACAACCTTTTTTTCTTTTTTTTTTGACAAGTACATTAATCAATAGTACAAATAAAAGGCTAAAACTAATTAAATATGTTTAAATGTGAGTCCATGAGCAATAGTTTATTTGAAGATCCAAGTTGGTGATTCATTTGATGTAGAAGGGAGAGGAAAAGTTGAATGGTAGGATGATGTGGAAGGTGCAGACCCCTACTTGTGATTCAAAAATATGGATTACCAATGCAAGTACTCTTAAGAAATCTACCAGAATAAAAATCATGTGCTTCAATTAACCTCATGGAGAAATGTGGAGAAAATCCAAAATATTTGCTACATAAAATTTTAAATATGTATAAATTAAAGATCATACGTATAAGTTGAAATCAAATATGCAATACTTTAAATATGATATGTAAATATACAAAATTTTAAACATAATTTGTAAAAACTATATTACGGGTGTTAATGTTATTTTCTATTTGGGCTAAGAAACAAAGGTGTTTAGTTTGGCAAACCTCTTAAGAAACATCTGAACTCAATTTTTCTTTGTTTTTAACCCTATGCATTCTTTGCGTCCTTCAAGCTGGAAGAGAGAGAAAACAGTCAGTTTACACCACTTCATAAGAAAGTACGTTTAAAATTGAAGTTTCATGCATTTTACGACAAGAACGGTTTCCATATTCATATACGATGCGCCTTTGGCCCTTGGGTGCGTGGAAGGGAGCTTCATACTTACAAAGCAATGAGCAAGCTTTTCAACTATTATTATTATTATTATTATTATTATTATTATTATTATTATTATTATAAAACTGGTTGAAATATTACTGACCCGATGATAGAGATATAAAACAAAGCCGGAAAAATTAAAGTCAAAGATCAACTACCCAAAAATTGAACAAATGCATCCTATAAAGCATCCCAAAAAAGATGACTTTACGAGCAAAATGAGATTCCAATAATTACTCCAGCACGCAATGCAGACCGTACAGTCACAGTCATCTGTGTCCTGGGTGTGGGAATTACTCTTCCATGGAGTTAATTCAGTCAACAATTGCGCGCTTGATGTACAATGTAAGCTCGACATTTTCAGTCACGTGCCATCGTGTCTCTTGTTAATCTCTGTCACAACAGACCTTTCATTAGTTAAAACAAATAAAACAAAAACTGAAAATGTAGAGATAGGAGTTGCATTCGAACCCGAAAAACTCGCCTCATTTATAGCGAGTATGGGTACGAAAACTTATTAAAAAAAAAAGGATATGGGGCTAGTATGGGTATTGCGTTTGAAAATGGGCATGGGCATGGGTATGGGTATGGATTCTTAAAACCCGTACCCGGTTGTGTACCCGATTTGCTAATAAAAGACGACCAAAATATGTTAAAATTCAAAAATGAATGTTTAGCATGAAACTCTAAGTGTATAGTGTTTATTTATGTCGAAATGAAAAATTAAATTTTTTTATATTTTTAACTTCCGTGAGTTTATCCGACATGAAATTTAGTAGCGTCGCTTGAAATTGCTAATTAAATATACAGTGTATGCAAATATGGGTTAAACATGGATGACACTTTGCGCACGCTATATATACCCAAATAAAATCCATAAACCCGAAAAATCCAATGGGTATGGATATGGGTGCAACCATCCAAAACCTGATGGGTATGAGTATGACTTTTCAAAATGAGTATGGGTACGAGTATAACTCAACCCGCCCCAAACCTGCCCCATGCCCATCCCTACTTATAGGTGGAATTTTCATTTATGACAATATTCTGTGCGCTACAATAGCTCACCACAATCCATATTCAGCACGGCATCATCTTAGCAGTTACCAAGAAACAATCACATTATGAGAGATTCAATGTAATTGGTTATGCTACAAATAATCCATGATGACTGTCATTTTTACACATTTGATCCTTCACTTTGAGGCCCCGGACGAGCATTTAACAACGGTTGGAGAGCTTTCACGACGATGCTCATGTTTGGCCGGAAATCAGCTTCATACTGCACGCATAGAGCTGCTACCGCGGCCATCTGTGTTTGACAACATTGAGATGAAGATACATCAGAATGCAGTTGTGGTCTAGACATTGATAAACTTGGGCATTTTTGCAAATTAAGGGTGTGTATGAACTTTAGTACGCGGGAAAGTGGTTTTCCAAATTAAGGGTGTGTATGAACTTTAGTAAGCAGGAAAGCGGCTTATAGTGAAAATAGTTTTCCAGTCTTCCTACTGTAGGCAAAACAAGAAGGGGCAAATATTCACAGCTAAATCATTTTGACCCATGTTTTGATATTACTCTGTGCGAGTCCACATATAAACCAGATTTGTCTCTGAAACAAACTGGTTAATTACCTTAGCAACTGCCTTAGGAGGATAATCTGATCCAAGTCTTGGATCGACACATTGCTTAACCTTGTCTTCACTAAGCTTTGGAGTTGCCTGTTAAGTAAGGAGCACTCGTTAATTGATGGCATGAATTGACAGAATAAAAAGGGCATAAGTCCTAATTGCTAGGGAGCATTACCCATGTTACAAGACTCTGCTGTCCACGAGGTAATGTATGGTCAACAGGCTTGCGTCCTGTTAGGAGTTCCAGAAGAACAACGCCATAGCTGTAGACATCACTTTTTGAGCTCAACTGTCCTGTCATTGCGTATCTGCCATACATGTTCAGAAAAGTGGGCATGCATTAAATTACATCAACTGGAACATTATGGAGGCATCTTATTTTTTTTAAAAAAGGATTCTATAAATACCCACTTTGAAGTGACAAACCAAAAAAGCAAGAGGTGGAAGAATGAAACCGAAATAGGCAGGGGAGGGGGAACCAACATTAACCATTTGAAAGCTGCCATCAGAAACCATCAATTTTTGGTGTTTTGCCATTTAGGTAAACAATAGCTTTAGTTGAAGTGTTTTAAAGGCTATAGAGGTGGTTAACCATGTTTCACTGTAGTTTTTCACCAAGTTATTTCCAAACCATCCATGTAATTTCGTATCTTTTTCATCTAGTAATCCGTAGCGCTTCGGTCAAATTATATCCCTTACTGGCCTTATCTGCTATTCTTTCACTAAATGAGCTTTACTTCTATTGGCTCTTTGGACATGTGATCAAAGGACAATTTAGTATTTTAGCTACAAGATATTTTTGCTGATGATATTTCCAGGTTGGATCATAAGAACTTAAGCAAACTGTTAGGGTAAAATATCTCCATTTTTGTGTTTTGATGTAAAGTGGTAGCAAATCAACACCTTTAAAATCTCAGTAAGTCTTGTGTGAGACCGTCTCACATAAGCCATATCTTGAGACCGATGCTTTTATGGTGACTGTAAATAATAATTGGGATGACCAATAGCTTATTTAGGGGTGACTATAATAAAGATCATTGCTAGGTAAACTATTAGTCACCTTGAATTAAAAAGTCACACCAAAGCATATGATTAGTCAACGCAACACCTCAAAAAAGTCACCTCTGAAGGAGTCTGCCTCACAATAACTCCTATGTGAGATAGTATTACAATTTATGTTAAAATCTAGGATCCAACAAAACTTCTTCTCAAGTTTATTTATAGTGGTAATGCTAGAAAACACCCCCCTCCCCTCCAAAAAGTACACTAGAAGTAGCCCCTGATGAAGTTTTTTCCTTTTACTTTGGGGACTGGGGTGGGGGGGTGCGTCGTTTGGCTAGTCCAAAGAGTTAACAGTACACACCTAATAGCTAAAGAGCTAGTCAAACTCAGCTAATCTCACCCAATGAGAATCAGATACTAAAATGGTCCTCCAAGCTAGGATAATACGTAGAACACTCATGGATAACATGAAGTAGTTAGTACTATTCTCTGAACTGGAAATTTTAGGATAATCAACTTACTCTGGTGCGTGGTAACCAAATGTTCCAAGAACACGAGTAGAATGCAGGCGGGCAGCCATGTCAGGAGCTTGGTTTGATAGGTCAAAATCAGCAATTTTTGCAACATCATCATCGAATAAGAGAACATTGCTGGACTTAATATCGCGATGGATTATGTGAGGCTGAGCTTTCTCATGCAAATATTCAAGCCCTTTTGCTGCTCCAACTGCTATTTTAACTCTTTGAGACCATGAGAGGACAGGACCGGGCTGTGCTCCTTTGACACCTTTGCGCCCTAAATACAAAGAACCACAATTTTATCAATGAAAGAACATAAGCAAAGCCACGGTGCACTCTCCTCAAGAAAATTCAATGCACGCCTATCTCAGACCACACAATCAAAAACAGTCCTAAGGCTTCTCTTTGTTGCTTTTCTTGGACAGAGAGGCTGGGGAGCACCGGTAAATTACAAGGATTGAATAGTAAAAGGTAGAATAGCCTTCATGCTTGCAGATAAGGATTCATGAAACCACTTGACAGGGTGAGTTTCTAACCTGCATATCAAATCCCTGTCAAAGATAAATAAGGAACAACATGTTTTGCTAACACTCACAACGAGAATCTTACGCAAAAAGATAGTATTAACTTCCGTTAAAAAACCCAAATTGACTTCCAATATATTGGGTAGTTTTATCTGATGTCGAACATCCAAAATGTTCAACTGCATAGCTAATAATAGCTAATACACCTGATAACCAGAATAGCCATCCCTCTAAAGAGTTATATAAAAGGGCAACTAGTCAATGAATCCTTATCCAGGTTCACGTAGTCAAATGAAAGGGCTATAATTCTGCATCCCATAGCCTATTCCATCCACAACATCTACATAACATTCAATTAACGATTATCACACCACCACTGCACTTGCCAAGGCAGCATGCTTAATCCGGAGTGCAGTTCAATGCTGCTGTATACTTGGGAATCATCAGCAAGATGCTCTTGGAACAGCATTTAAGGAAGAATGACGATGATTCTCGTCAAAAATATTACTCATCCAGAGAACCTTCAGGTAACTTCGGGTGATCTCATTGCTTATTTTTCGAATTTAGTAGCAGCGCCAAAATTCATGGCTCCCTCGCTATGCAGCTTTTAAATAAGGTATGAGGATAGAAGAAAGACGCAATATCCACACGAATCAATTTGTCCAACATATATTAGTTGAAAGGCTAAGCTATACTCAAAGCATAAGCATAGTAAATGAGTGGAAAGCAATAACTACTGCTACTTACCATGAAGAATATCATGGAGGGAACCATTAGGAGCATACTCATAGGCAAGAACCCGAAGGCTGCCATCAATGCAGTATCCAACCAGCTCGAGGACATTTTCATGTTTTAGTCTTGATACCATCGATACCTGTTGAGTTACATCTTGGTTGTTAATCAAATTGATAGAGAACCAAAACCGTCAAGGAATGCAGAAAAGTTAAAGACATTGGCCTCACCTGCCCCAGAAACTCTTGGTCTGGCTGCTTGCTGGAATCCAACTTCTTCAAGGCAGCTGCCTGTCCGTTTCTTAGCACTCCATAATATACTCTTCCATAGGATCCCTCCCCAATCAAAGCCTTTGTTCCAAAATTATCTGTGATCTCCTTCAATTCATCCACAGTGATAGCAGGAACAGCAGGAGGCTGGAAATTTACAGTTTGAGTGTCTTTTGGTTTGTCTTCTTTTGTTTGGTAAGCTGCATTGTGTCCTGAATCACAGGATCATTCCGACTTTTAGCATTGGTTTAACAAGCGACAACCCAAGAGTGAAGAACTCAAAAACACCAAGACATGTGTGAATAGACGATATATTTCTCATAGTTAGGCAGATAGAGTAGAGTTATTTACACAAAAAATAAATCACTAATCCACACTATTCCATATATGTCGGATTGAGATTTCTGGATTTCAGGATCTGCTTGATGAAATCAATAAGGTTTAGTATTTACCAGCCACATTGTTTGCCATGAATGCTCCATTATCACCAGTTCTCTGAAAATCATCATCTCCACAGCAACCAAAACAGCTCATGATTCGTTCTCAAGAAGCAGCACTCTAGATGAATATAAAAGGCCTATATAATTTACTTCTAAGACCTGCATTTGTGCCCCCCCCCCCCCCCAAAAGAGAACAAGTGAGCACAAGGAATCAACACAAACTGAAATTAAACTATCAATCCTATCTTATGATGATACTTCACCTTCTTCTTAAGAGATAGATGTTAAATTCTACCATCCATTTTCCAAAGGAAAACCATCTGATTTGAAAATGCAGCAGCACTTTGTTTGCTCAATTTTTGTGGGATCAAATTGCAATAAAAATGGAGCAAGGGAACTTTAAGCAATTATGACTGTGACATATCAAACAAACCCTATATCTTACTTTTGCCAATCTAAAAGGATCATGGAAATGAAGGAAACTTTCGATCCAGAAATACCCAGAAAAGGAAAGGGGAGAAAAATATGAACTTGGCGTCTAATTAAGCATTTCTACCTTGATCAGTCAAAACCACAAAAATCAAACTTCAATGAATCAGACCCACTAACTTATACACATCAAACAAACTCAAAATCACACAATCATGGAAAAAAACCACATCAGATCAGCAACATTTCAGCCGAAAAAACAAAATGCGAAATTGAATTGACCAAAGTGATCGAAACCCAATTCTCAAAAGTACCCAGAAATTGCAATAAGAATCTGAAAAAACCGACCTGAAGATTTGGTAGGAGAAAGTAGAAAGACTGAAAATTTTGATAAATCTCTGTAGGGATTTGAGTCTATTCGAGTCTTGAAAAAGTTGGTGAAGTGAGAAGGGGCAGCGAGTGAGCGAAAGATGCGGGAAGGAGAGAGAAACGCGTACGTTGAGAAGAATTTTTTTAAGAAAAAGGCATGCAGTGGACCGGTGAATGAATGAATTTTAGTCTTCAATCTGACCACCGAGCGCCTCCCTAACCCTTGACTTGTGCGGACACTGGACAATAAGAATTTTTTGGCCTCACTGGTAGCTAGCTGTACATAAATGGTACAAACCATGCAATACCAAAATTAGATTATCACATCAAACTTCGCAATAATTGGAAGTCTAGTTGCAGGTGTATTATTGGTCAATCAAGTTGAATAAGCTAATCTAAATTGTTACAATTTAACATTAATTCTACTTAATTAAAAAAAAACCAAAGATTATCTTATTTACGAAGACCAAGGGAAGTTTAAAAATAAAATGCAAATACATTCAGAGTTTATAACATATATTAGGAATGTACACTTTCATTTTAAAATTGTTTATGCTGAGCAACAAAATATATAACAATTTTGTTTCTATATTTGCAAAATTGTTGATGGGAGTATTTATTATAGGCAGATGGCCCTGGTTGTTAAACAACTGTTAACTGTTAGCTATTAGCCGTTTATATTAGCAGTTAGCCCTTTATATTTGAATTAACTGTTTGTATTAGCTCTTTATAAAAGAAGTATTTGGTAAAATTAGCTGTTTTTAAAAAAGATATTCAGTAAAATTTCATTTGTGCCCTTATCTCTAAATTGCCTTTTAATTAAAAATATTTTTTTCATTTACTAGTTATCTTATTTTCTTTCCAAAAAGAATTAAATTGAAGTCATACGTACAAATTAACTTTATTGATAAAACCTAATTTGTTACTAGTTGTACATAGTTTGTATTCTTATCAATCTTTTTTTTCTTTTCAACTTGTATATATCTATCTACACGATAATTATGTCGTAAATTATTATTTTGTTATTTGCTACATATTTTATTATTATGAATTGAAATTTATATAGTCGAATGATTAGATCTTGGATAGATTAAATTTAAATAATACACAATATCAAACGTTACTACAAAAGGCTAATGACATATGGTGTAATTTTTTCAAACTCTTAGGTAGTTATGTCATTTTCACAAACAGTTATTCCCAAAAGGCTGATGGAAATAGCCTTTTGAGAAAGAGTTTTCTGCGTCCAAACAGCTCTTCAACCAAACAGTAACTTAGCTGTTTTGACTAGTCAAAACAGCTAAAACTCTCTAAAAAAACTCCTTTTTTAAAAAAAAAAACTCTTGCAACCAAACACCTCCTAATCATTTGGAGCAGGGTCAATCAACCTCGTAGTTTTTGAACCAGTATTCTTAGAATTTGTATCCATAGTCTGAAACAAAAAGCACAAAATAAACGAACTCGTAAAAAGAACAAGCCACAATATTGATGTATTTACAAACTAATATTTACATAACTGAATCCTTATAATGGAGATCCTAAATCCACCACTGGCATGCACTCCGTTCAATGTAACATAACTTCAGTACAACATAATTATTCGGTGCTTGATCGACGTAATTTTGTTCTCTCCTTTGAATGTCATATTCAAGCATTGCTGACTACTGAGGTTGTGAGTATCAACTAACAAGGTCTCTATGGTTGATACAGCAAATTGAGTTTAATTTCAGAATACCTTGATATTGTGTCTCATTTGAACAAAACAAGGGCATCTTTGAAGCCGCAATTAAGGTTATCATTATTGCAGTACACCCTTTTATCATTCTCCTTTCACTTCAAATAATGTTGATTTTGTGAGAAGCAATTTATTTTCCTTCTTGCCGACGCGTTTGGCATGCTGCACTATTGCTGCCCTTCCTATCTATGCTCAAATCTAGGGGGGGGCGCCCCCACTCTATTTGCCAAATATTTGAGAATTAAAGGGGAATGACTTTAGGCATTGGTTCATGTAGTGATTCCCCTCCACTTTCCTATTAACCCATTGAATCTTCTCAAAATAGGGGTCCAATGAGTGGCCCAACTTATCCAAGATAATTATTATTTTTCGCCCTTAAAAACTCTATTACAATGCTAACCTATCTACTTCCAAATCAAAATGAGATAGAGGTAAATGCTGCCATGTTTTCATTGAGGTCCTCAAATTTATTTGGAAGATCATGCAATGAACTTTAATATAGTCTATCCGACCATCTTCTCTAACTTATCATCAGCTCATGGAAAAAGTACATTCTTTCATATTACTTGAGTATAGATCTCTGTTGAAAACTTGTTTGACGTCAAAAAATTTATACTTTCATCATTAGATTTATAATTGGAGGTAGTAGCCGAAAAAGATAATCCAAATTTGGACATGAACATAATGAATTCTCTATATAAGTACTGTAGAATATTTTATTCCTTTTTTGGTACAGAAAGTTTATGGTTGAAAAGTGATTAAAAAGCATTTGATGCAATGGCTATTAAGACAATATTTTTGAAATTAAAACCTTAATATTATTATGAGTTCAAGTCTCATGACTAAGAAGTTCTCTTAGAGCATTCCCGTCCTGAGTTCCAGTTTTTGGAACTCAGGCTTGCCACATTAGCAAAAGTTCTTCAGTTTGGGAACTTGCATTCTATCACTTTCTCAACCAATGGAACTCATTCCAAGATAATTGAATTAAATATTTATCATGAAACCCACTATTAAACATAGTTTATTACTTATCCTTTTAATTTTGTGTTTATATTTCAACTTTATAACTTGTATGAATTTTTTTGTTTTCCGAATAAAGGAGTATTTATTTTTTGTCTCGAAAAATGTATAATTTTATTTAAAATTTTTCAAAAATTTATCACTTAATTTTTATTGGTTGAATGAGGGAAAGAAGATAGAATAAAAAGTACAATTCAATTAAAAACCAATACAATATGAAGGATCAACATTAAAAACGATAACAATATGAATGTTCGACATTAAAAAAAACCCTCAAGACAAAGGTTCGAACTTTTTAGAAAAATACAACACAAAATATCGACAAATAACACATAACAACTACGGTTGTGGTCTTTGTCGCGCCCTATGTTGATTCCATATTTCTTCAGCCAAGTCTGATTGGAGAAGTGCATGTAGCTCTGGCTCATGAACTTGTGCTACTCTACGAAGGTAGGCTGCATACAACGGATGATGGTCCCGTCGGACATTAGGTTGCAGGGTGTTGTCCTCCATCATCGTAGTCATAAGCAAGGTCATACGAATCACGTTCTTCCTCGACGATCATGTTGTGGAGTATAACACATGCCTTAATTATCATACCCAATTTAGCCTTGTCCATGTTTCGAATAGGGGCACGGATGATGGTGAACCAAGCTTGTCGAACCCAAAATACTCTTTCCACATCCTTCCTAACAGACTCTTGACAGTCGTAAAACAATTTTTCCTTGGCTCCTTGAGGAAGAGGGATAGTCTTGATGATGGTCATCCATCTTGGATAAATATCGTCGAACAAAAAGTATCCAATACTATACTTGTGACCATTGACAATATATTCGCATGTTGGAGCTCAATCCTCATACACGTCTTAGAAAACATCGGATCGGTGAAGGATGTTTAAATCATTGAGGCTTCCCGGGCACTTAAAGAGGGTATATCATATCTAAATGTCATACGAAGCAACCGCTTCAAGAACCAAGGTGAGCACTCTATTTATCCATTTTGCAAACAATCCTTTCCAACCCAGTGGACGGTTTTTCCATTCCCAGTGCATACAGTCAATACTTCCTAATATATTGAAAAAATCATAGGCTTTTATAACTTGCAATAGACGATCAACATTAGCTTGAATTGGTTTCTTAAGTACTCCTCTCCAAACACTTGAATGATACTGGTGGCAAAATTTTCCATGCACTTCATAGTCGTGCTTTCACCAATCTTCAAGTACTCATCGACACAATCTGCCAATATCCCATAAGCCAACATTCGCATGGCTACGGTAAACTTGGTGAGCAGTGACAACTCAGGCATATGGAGACCATCATACCTCAATTGAAAGTACTCAAAGCGACTACTGAGGGTGTCATCAATGGAAAGGAACAAGTGTTTTTACATCTGAAATCTGCGTCGAAAATGGGTTTTGTTGTAGATTGAGTCTTCCACGAAGTAGTCTTTGTAGAGGTGATCATGTGCTTCTTATCGATCTCTCCTTATAAATATTTTCTTCTTTCTTGGTCTCCACAATGATGATGAAGCTATATTCTCTTGTTTAAGTCATCTAATCTTCAGAGCTAACTCTAATGCCTTTACGCTAGTTTCATTATTGAGTATAGTTCCCATCAACAGTGAATCATCACTAGAAGATTCTAGTATAAAGCTCAAGCCTTGATGATGATGAAGATGAGGAAGATGGATTACTCATTGTGTAATGCCTATGCCAATTAAGTTACAAATGTAAGTAAAATTTAAAATTTTATGTATATAAAAACTTCTTTAAAAAAATGTAAACTTAACGTTCTACCTATGAAATTAAAAATAAATGTTTCATTGCACAACTTAAAGAGATTCCATTAAAACAAATATTTTCTTAAAATGTATAAAAAAAAACATAAGCATATAGCAAACATATTCTTTTAAGTACAACTTGGGTTTCAATCTAAAGAAGGTTTAAAATCATATAAGGATGATGTTTAGTATCAGCTCCTAATTTCTCCTTGAATAGGGCTATATCGAGTCTGATCCTCAGCACACATCTCAACAATGTTCATTCTTAAAATCTTGTCCTCATACTTTACCTCCCTAAGGTGTTGATGTCAATCTCTTAGTTGAATAGTTTCTTAACTGCATCCGCCTTCTTTTCTTGTGCTCGGACATATCTTTCAAACATGGTGTTGTTCTTTACATTTGCTGCCCTAAGGTTAATAGCTCTCTGGTCACTACATCCAACACCAGGTCTTGTGCTTTCTCCTTTGCTTTCTCTTGGAGGCTTTTCTTCCAATGGGGCATATAAGCCCACCAACTTCTTCAGTTGGTGTATCTTCACTAGCGGGAGTTGCCAAGGTGCCAGGGGTGCTGCGAGTTTTGGGTGTGTCGCTCTGAAAGTACCCCCACCTCATTTATCCTCAACCATTTGGAAGACACTTCTGCATATTCATCATAGTAGGCCTCCTATTTAGTTGGTCCTTCAATAATACCCACCAATGCATAAGGTCGAAGGGTTTGCCCACCATAATAGCATATAGATCTTGCTCTTTCTAGATAATGCCATCTTCGTTCACCCCACTTGGGTTTGCCTAGTAAGCCTGAGCCACACAAACGCACTGCTTGGACACAAGTGGCACTACTTCATTCCAACGGGCGTTGCAAACTTTCACCGCTCTCTTCGCAGCTCCATTAGGAGCGTGCTGGTTGTAGGCATAGGCAGGCGTAGTCCAAAATCCCGTTTTCTTCTAGTTTGCCTTGATAAGGGGGTTCGTGCTTACATTTATCTATGACTTGACCAAGCCGCAATCCTCTTCTAATGTCCACTTAGAAGCCATTGCGTCACTCTCATTGTTGGTGGGGTTGGGTGGAGGACAAGGTGCTGATAAGGTCGTACAATTATGTGTGGGTAGTGGTTGATAAGGAGGGGCATTGAACCGTAGCTGAAATTAGGAATTTAGGGGGCATTGTGGCTTTGTGGTGGGATGTTTTGTATGGGTGAGTAGTGTGTGGAATATTGAGGTGGGTATTGTTGATGGTATTGTGGGTGGAAATTACTAATTTGGAGGGTTTGGAGGAATGTTCATGTTGTTCCCAGGTTCTCGTTGCGAATCGTCCCCAGTTAGTAAGTTCGTGAAGGATTGTGGGTGATTAGGCTCCATTTTAAGTGCACACCTATAATCAACAATTTTGGAATTCAAAGCGCGTTGTAAGCATGTAATTAATGTTAAAAAATGTAATTAATTTACATAATAAGACTTTTTTATTCTAACATCATCCTTTGTGCATAATAATTAAATTCCAACTTATGACAATTTCAAAATTGTGAAATTCATATTTTTAATTTAATATGCACATACATCTCCAACTTATAAACATTGTAAATTACAAATTAGATTTCTAACACATGTTAAAGTTAAACAATGTAACTAAAGAATTTACATTATAAGACTTTTCCATTCTAACATACACATATTTAATTTCAAAGTTCAATTTCACATATGCAATTTCAAAGTTCAATTTATGACACACATGTAAATTATAAGGATTTTTCATTCTTATATATTCATCTTTTGTACATAATAATTACATTCCAACTTATGACAATTTCAAAATAGCAAAATTCACATGTTTAATTTTCATGTCAGCTGAATTACAACTTATAAACATTGTAAATTACAAATTAGATCTCTAACACATGTGAAAATTAAACAATCATATATATATATATATATATATATATATATATATATATATATATATATATATATATATGTATGTATGTATGTATGAATGCATGTATGTATGTATGTATGTATGTATGTATGTATATCATCATACACATATATTAAAACCTACATGAAATCAATGTATGAGTGCCATTGGTCATGCCACATAAGATGTCATGTGTAATGCCATGTAGAAATAATTATTTTACCCATGCTTTTGTCGCCAAAGGTGACACTTCCATTTTTTTTCTTTTTGATCTTAGTAAACAAGGAAGCATTCCTGCTCATACGCCTTGAACATCCACTATTGCGGTACCACAAGTCTTGTCCAGATTTCAAGCACACCCGCTAAACAGAAAATCAACCATTCCTTCTACTTTTGGTGTTAAATCTAGATTCGAAATCACAGGCTACTACATTAGGTGGTCTTGTTCCCTTGGGAACCCATATTTGAGTGATCTTTGAAGAGGGTTTTCTAAGTGGGCATGAATAAGCAATATGACCATCTTTTGAACAATAATTGCATGCTTTGACATTCATTTCATGTAATGTGGGTTTTACAAAGAAATTCTTGTAGTTTTTCTTCTTGTTGAAGTGATCATATCCGATACCTTTTTTATTAAAGGATGCTCTTTGAGTGTTAAGCAGTATATCTAAATTTTCTTATCCCTAAGTAAATTTAAGAATTGGTTTGTGATTCGCATCACACTTGGTTAATAGTCTACATTTTTTATTTCTAGGTCTTTAACTTTTTCATGAAGGTCATTATTCAATTTTTCAAGGCCTACATTTTTCTGGCTTAGTTCTCGTACCTTTTTCTTAAGGTCTTTGTACTTAGATGTTTTTGTTCTAGCTTAGCAAAGCTAATTAAGGCTTCAATTAATTTATCTTTAGAGCATTTGTATAGTGCTGATATATCTACCTCATCAATACTTTTGTTTTCAGATTGTTCATCATCTTGTTCCTCCTTAGCCATAAGACAGGTATTGATAGTGTGTTCTTCATCACTTTCGCTATTGCTTGTTTTGCTATCGCTCCAGGTTGCGATCATTGCTCTCTTATTCTCTTCCTTCTTGAACCTCCTTTTTTCTCCCACTTTTTGGATTAGTGGACAGTCTTTCAGTAGATGTCTTGGCATACCACAACCATAGCAAGAACTAACATTAGTACTATCTTTATTAAAAAAACTTACCTTTGGTGAATTTTTCATTTCTTTTTGACGTAGACCCTTTCGGGTTGAATCCTCGTTGGTTGAACTTTTCCTTTAGTTCCATCTTGTTAAGTCCTCGTACAATAAGTGAGAATGCTTCATCATCGTTGTTGTATGGATCTTCATCCTTTGATGAACAATCTTCCTTTGTGGCTTTGAGTGCAATTCCTTTCTTGGAGTTTTCTTCATCTTCCTCCTTGAGATGTATCTCATGAGTCAGGAGTTTTCCAAGGAGGTCATCCAGTTCCAGTTTCTTGAGATCTTGAGCTTCCTTGATTGCAGTAACCTTCGGTCCCCGTTTATTTTTTGGAAGACAACGAAGGATCTTTCTTACCATTTCTTCATTTGAGTAGCTTTTACCAAGCGATTTCAAGTTATTGGTGATGTCGGTGAATCGAGTGAACATGTCCTTTATTGATGTGTCAGCCTGCATTTTGAACAGTTCATATTGATGAACAAACATGTTCATCTTTGTCTTACTTACTTGGCTTGTTCTTTTATATGTGAAAATTAGCTTGTTCCAAATCTGTTTAGCTGTATCACAGGTAGAAATTCTATTATACTCGTTAGCATCTAAACCATAGCAGAGAATGTGTTTGGCTCTTGAGTTTTTGGTGAGTCTTTCCCAATCAGCACTTGTATATTGATCTTTTGGTTTATCAGCATCTTCACCCTTGTCATTTTTAATTTTAGGAACAATATAAGGCCTATTGTTTACAATTTTCCATAATTCCATGTCAGTGGACTCAATAAATATTTGCATAGCATTTTTCCAGTAGGAAAAATTGGTTCCTTTAAATAAAGGGGGTCTAACAGTAGATTGACCTTCGATATTAATATCTTCAGAGAAGGCCATGATCGTCACCCACTTGATTGCTTGATCAAAGAGTGTCCGACTGGCTCTAATACCAATTGAAGACTCAGATCGCCCTAAAAAGGGGTGAATACGGTGATCGTAAAAACTTTAAAATTCAAATCGAAACTAAATATAAATGCGGAAATTAAATAGAGATGATACGCAACGATATTTTAACGAGGTTGGGCCTTAATCAGACTTAGGTCCCCGCCTAGAGTTATCCAACTCTAGGATTCAACACTCTACTTCTCTTATTAAGATGAACTCTCATAATCTCTCAGAGTTACCAAACTCTAGAGATCCCAAACACTTAAACCAACCTCTTGATTTAAGTTCAAAGGAGTTGTGACCTCACACCAACTCCTAAGTTCACTCATTAATAAAGAATTCCTCAATACACTCACAACTTTTGATCACAATACAATATTTCGAGTAATATCACAAGTATGCTTTGTAATTGGTAAGCTCAGTTTTCTTCTTTTTACTTCAATCGTGTATCTTGTAGTAGACTTGCTCCAAGCTCTCAAATTTATAGACTTCTTGGTCTAGGCTTGGCTTGATCTAAATGGAAGTAATCTTGATTTGATTTCCTTCTTCAATAAGACTTACAAGATCTTGTTATGTATATAAAATCAATAGGAACTAATCCGCAAATCATATCTTCCAATATTTCTATCATTAAATAAAAGATATCATTTTGGCAATATTATACAATTATTCAAAACATAGAAACCATATTAATCAATCAATCATGGTTGATTTATGTTACCAATTTATGCACATGATCTTTTAAATAAGTAATGACATCAAGATACAATCTTATGATTTCACAAGTAGTCCATAATTTAAATTTCAGATACCAATATCCAAATAAAGTCTTGGAAATTTGAAATGTGAGACCCATTTAGATAGCGATTTCCTAATCAAATATAATTTTCATATTGTGACTTACTAAAATGCTTTTTATAATCAATGAGGATCTTGTGTTGATTATGTATTTAAATAGATCAAATACCAAAACATAATGATAAAATATTGTTTGGGCAAGATATTTGATATATGTGTTAGAAAAATCTTCTCTTAATCGACACTATTATTCTTTCATCAAAATAATTCAATTTGTGACTCAATGGAGTCAACAATCTCCTCCTTTTTGATGAAAGATAAGATTTTTCTATTAAATGCAGTTTTTGGCTAATTGTGAGAGTAGTCTAGATGATTAATCATGAGTGATATGTTTCATACTAGAATCATCATAGGCATAATCAAAGGTACCGTAAAGCATAAGGATATAATCGCAGACATATAGTAAATAAATTTATTATTGCATTGGATAAGGTCCTAGGAAGTAGTAGTTGTTATCTCCCCTTCTTTCATGAAAAAAGGGAAGAAAATGTTTGAGCCTAAAAAGCAGTAAAAATTACATATCAATAGTAGGTGGCAAATACGATCAACAAATTTAACTTTTATTGGCGTTGAGAGTCACACGATCAACCGTGGCTTGAACGCGAGCTTTTTCCTCCGGAGTCAATGGAATGGCTTTGATAGCGCACTTGTGAGTTTGGGCTACGATGTGCAAAATATCGTTCACCTTGTTGTGGAGGGATGTCGATGGGTCGTGGAAGTGTGTTTGCAGGCCAGTGAGATTATTTTGGAGAATGGCTTGATCGTCCAAGATACCATCAATAAGAGTCTTGGTCTGCTCAACTACTAACTGAAGTTTATCCAAAGTAGAGAGAAGGAAATTAAGCTTTGTATGAATGTGGACGAGTTGGTCATGGATGTAGGAAGCGAAAAGGGTGGAAGGAGACGATGATAAGGTGGGTATTGCGACATCCTATGGAAGTGCGGTGTGGAGTGGTGAAGGAGGTGGGGAAGGTGGCTCTATCTTCACAACCGAATCCGAGAGCTTGATTGACAGGTTTGGAGGAGTAGTGGTGATGCGGGGGTTGCGACGAAGCGGGGTGGGTCGAATAGCCCTTGGCGAGGGTTTTCAATAGAAGAGGTAGGGAGTGAGACTTGGTTTGGGGAGGATGAAGCATGTTTATTTGAAGAGATTTAGGGAGCCATTAATGGAGTGTCTAATTTGCCAAGATGATGATCATGAAGGGAAACATCAAAACGCATTTATATATGTTAGGCCAAGAGTAATATATTTGTATGTTTGGAAGGAGATTGGCTAAATATTGGCTAGTTAGGGAATAATATCATAGGAGAATCATATATTTGAAGATATATAAACATAATAGTATGAGGCAAAGAATCTTTGGAGAGTAGAATAAAGTTGGGGAATAGCACATCTAATTATGGGCAAGAAGTGGAGTTAAGGAGGAAAGTAAATTAAGAATATGAGATTATGAGTGCCCAAATTTTGTGCAATGTGTATAGTAATTCCCAAAAGAGATGAGAGAGAAAATTTAAGAAAAACGAATGTTGGAGATGAAAATTATATATGCGTAGAGACATGTAATTATAAAGGAAAGAATTAAGAGAGAGAAAAGAAAATTAAGAGGAAAAAAAAGGTAAGGAGAGGAATGTGCTACGTGGGTATCTACAAAAAGGTAGGAGAGAAAAAAATTGGTGAGAATAAAAGAGAGAGAAGAAATAAAAGAAAAAAACAAAAAATGAATAAGAAGAGTGATGCCGGTTGTGGAAGATAGGAGGAGGAGATAGAAAAGAAAAATTGTGCAGGAATGTATTTTTATTTTAACAAAAATGGATATATAGTTTCTCAAAAGGGAGGAAGAAGTTCAAGGAGGAGCAAAATGAGTAACTCTACGTTGAGCATTTTATGAAGCAAATATGAAGTCGGATAAGGTTATGGCAAACTTGGTATGTCCTTTTTAAAAAAAATGTCAATTTTTTTATGGGACGTATTGGAAACAATATTTTCCGAGAGATGAAACAAATAATGTTTGAATATAGTCGAAAGGTCTCGTACCTGGATAATCAATATTGAGACCTCTTTTTGCAAAGTCTTGACTAGTGAGACTTGTGATTCCTGCAATTTGCTTCAAGAACTAGATTAGTCTTAAGAGAGGGCTCCCCCTCAGTTTATGCATCAAAATTCAACATCCCAAGTTCTTGACGAATGAAATTGAAACGGTCTTCACTAAGTGGTTTGGTGAAAAAATTGGCCAATTGAATATCCGTAGGTACAAATTCTAGTTTAATATGTCCTTTTTCAACTTGGTCTTTAATAAAGTGATACGTACCCTAATATGTTTGATGCGAGAGTGTTGAATCGGATTTTTCGTGATATTAATGGCACTTTTATTGTCACACTTTATTGGTATTTATTTCAAATTTATGCCTAAATCACGTAATTGTTGCATAATCCAAAGTAATTGTGCACAACATGCATTGGCGGCAATATATTCAGCTTCTGCCGTTGAAAGTGCTACGGAGTTTTGTTTCTTGGAGTGCCAAGAAACTAAGCTTGGTCCAAGAAACTGACAAGTGTGTGACATACTTTTTCTGTCTACCTTATACAACAACAACAACAACACCTCCCAGTGTGGGTCCCACTTTTGCGGGGTATAGGGAGATCCAACTGTAAGCAACTTTACCTCTACCGGCATTTCTACCCGTAGAGAGGTTGATTCTAAGAGACCCACCAAAAAAGGAATTTGTGAAAAGTTTTATAGACTAAAGCTTTGGTGAACACATTTAATGAGGGACAATAGAGCCATAAAGCCAGAGATGACTAAGATAAATTAAAGGACAGAGATGTTGAAGCTGCCCAACACAAGAACAATATAACATAGGGCGGAAACATACCTTAACAATCCGAGGAAGGCAGGTGTTGTCACTTCTCAGAATAAAGTACAACCTGCATACAAGCACGACAAACCCCTACAAGCACTAAGCCACTGCAGCCAAGGTCATCTACGGAGTTGACTTTCTGCGATCTAAGATCTTAATCCTATCCTGCCACAGCCTCCTACCCTGAGCCATGTCCTCCGTCAAACCCACAACTTTCAAGTCCTCTCTAATCACCTCATCCAAGCTCTTCTTGGGTCTACCCCTCCCTCTCTTACTTCCGAGGATGTCGATCATCTCACACCTCCTCACTGGAGCGGCCACACTTCTCCTTTTCAAGTGGCCAAACCATCGGAGTCTTGATTCCCTCATCTTATCTTCTATGGGAGCTACTTTAGCTAAGTCCCTGATTTCTCCATTCCTAATTCTGTCTATTCTCGTAAAACCACATATCCACCTAACCATCCTCATCTCAGCTACCATCAACCTTTGAACCTGCGTCTTTTTTAGAGGCCAACACTCCGAACCATAAAGAACAACCGGTCTAACTACCATTCGATTTGCCTTTCAATCCTATGGGCACCCTCTTATCACACATCACACTTGAGGCAAACTTCCATTTCTGTCTACCTTATATCTTGTATAATTTGCATCAGTATATCCTACTAAAGAAAGATCCCCTCCTCGAGGATACTATAGTCCTAGATTTTCAGTTCCAACTAGATATCGAAAAATTCTTTTTACACAAGTAAGATGAGATTCTTTAGGGGAGGCTTGAAATCTAGCACATAAGCATACACTGAACATGATGTCAGGGCGACTAGCAATTAGATAAAGCAGTGATCCAATCATGCTTCGATATACCTTTTCACTGATAGGTTTGCCATCTTTGTCAAGATCTAATTTTTCATTTGTAGCCATAGGTGTCCTAGCATGTTCAGCTTGATCCATTTTATATTTCTTTAGGAGCTCATTAACATATTTGCTTTGATTAAGGAAAATTTCATCTTTACATTGTTTGATTTGAAGGCCTAGGAAAAAGGTTAATTCTCCCATCATGCTCATTTCAAATTTTTTGCTCATAAGATTTGAAAATTCTTCACAAAGAGAGTTGTTTGTAGCTCCGAAAAGTATATCATTTACATAAATTTGAATAATTATAAAATCATGTTCTTTTGTTTTAGTGGACAAAGTTTTATCAATGTTTCCTCTTTTAAAGCCATGTTCTAAGGGGAATTTACTTAGCCGTTCATACTAGGCCCTAGGAGCTTATTTTAGACCATAAAGAGCCTTTTGAACTTTGAAGACATGATCAGGAAAGTCTGGATTTTCAAAACCAGGAGGTTGTTCCACATAAACTTCTTCTTGTAAGTATCCATTTAGGAAGGCACATTGACATCCATTTGATAAAGTTTGATGTTCATGTGTGAGGCAAATACTAATAGTATGCATATGGCTTCTAATCTTGCAAGGGGAGCAAAAGTTTCATCAAAATCAATGCCTTCTTCTTTGTTTTATCCTTTAGCCACTAATCTCAATTTATTTCTTATAACATTTCCAGTTTCATCTAGTTTGTTTCTAAAGACCCATTTTGTTCATATTACCGGATAGTCTTTTGGTCGAGTTGTAATTGTCCATACTTGATTTCTTTCAAATTGATTTAATTCATCTTACATAGCATTTATCCAATTCGAGTCGTTTAGTGCTTCTAGGTGGTTCTTTGGTTGTGTGTGATATGAAAGCAAAGAATGCACGGAAATTACGTAAAGATGAGCGAGTTACCTTTTGGATGGGATGATTGATACTTGAAGTGTTTCTGGGTTACCTCTTGTTGTGATGTATTAGGTGGGGAATTTTCTTCATTCGTGGGCTCCTCTTCTTCCTGAGGTGAGGGGTCTTCTTGTAGTTCTTATGGCTGCTTATTAGCAAGTTTCACTTCTTTTGCTGCTTCATCTTCATCATCACCATACTTATTTAAATGCAGATTATAGGCTATAGAACCACTTAACACATCGTCAATAGATTCATCAAAAATCACATGAATGCTTTCCTCGATAGTTTTGGTGTGTTTGTTATAAATTCTATATGCCTTACTATGCATAAAGTATCCCACAAATATTCCTTCATTGCTTCTAGCATCAAATTTTCCTAGATTATTTTTTCCATTATTATGAACAAAGCATTTGCATTCCAAAGGTCTAACATATGAGATGCTAGGACGTTTGTCCTTAAATAATTCATAAGGTGTTCTTTTTAGGATTTGTCGAATTAAACACCGATTCAGAACATAATTGACCGTATTTACTGCTTCGGCCCAAAAGTTTTGAGAGACATTACTTTCGCACATCATTGTGCCGCCCATACCTTCTAACGTGCGATTTTTTCTCTCAACTACACCGTTCTGTTGAGGGGTAAGTGGTGCTAAAAAATTATGAACAATTCCGTGATTATTACAAAATTCTGTGAATTCTTCTGATCAAATTCTCTACCGTGATCACTTCTTATAAATACGATTGGTGAGCTTTTATAAACTTGTAATTGTTTACAGAGTTTTGATAATTCTTTAAAAGCTTCATTCTTTTCTTTTAAAAAAAGAATCCCATGTGAAGCGAGAGTAATCATCTATAATCGCAAGAGTATACTTACTGTGTCCTAAACTTTGTATAGGTATTGGTTCACACAATTCCATATGAAGTAGTTCTAACGGTCTAGATGTGCTAATATTATTTTTTGACTTAAAAGAAATACGAACTTGTTTTCCTTTAACACAAGCATCACATATGTGATCATATTCAAAATTGCATGAAGGAAGTCCTCATACTAATTCCTTTTTAGCTAATTTCTTAATTGTACACATGCTTGCATGACCCAGTCTTCGATGCGATAGCCACTTATCCTCATGATGTGAGGCTTGAAAGCAAGATAAATTATGTGAGGGGATATTATCAATGTCTATAGCATAAACATTATCTATTCTAGGTCCATAAGGAGTGATTTTCTCAGAGTTCTTATCTTTAGCAATGCAATGAGTTGAATCAAAGGTTACAAGGTTTCCTTTGTCATATAATTGAGATATGCTTAATAAGTTAAACTTTAATCCGTCAACTAGATAAACATTATCAATGGAATTGGAGGGATCTTTACCTATTTTTCCAACGCCAATTATTTTACCTATGCTTTTGTCGCCAAAGGTGACACTTCCCTGTCATTTCTTTTTGATCTTAGTAAACAAGGAAGCATTCCCACTCATGTGGCTTGAACATCCACTATCAAGGTATCACAAGTCCTGTCTGGATTTCAAGCACACTTGCAAAACAGAAAATCAACCCTTCCTTTTACTTTTGGCGTTAAATCTAGATTTGAAATCATGGGCTACTGCATTAGGTGGTCTTGTTCCTTTAGGAACCCATATTTGGATGATCTTTGAAGAGGGTTTTCTAAGTGGGCATGAGTAAGCAATATGACCATCTTTTGAACAATAATTGCATGCTTTGACATTCATTTCATGTAATGTAGGTTTTACAAAAAAATTCTTATAGTTTTTCTTTTTGTTAAAGTGATCATATCCGATACCTTCTTTATTGAAGGATGCTTTTTGAGTGCTAAGCAGTCTATCTAAATTTTCTTGTCCCTGAGTAAACTTAAGAATCGTTTTCTGATTCGTATCACACTTGGTTAATAGTGCCGCATTTTTGGTTTCTAGGTCTTTAACTTTTGCATGAAGGTCATTATTCAATTTTTCAAGGCGTACATTTTTCTGGCTTAGTTCTCGTACCTTTTTCTTAAGGTCTTTGTACTTAGATAGATATTTTTGTTCTAGGTTAGCAAAGCTAATTAAGGCATCAATTAATTCATCTTTAGAGCATTCGTATAGTGCTGATATATCTACCTCTTCAGCACTTTTGTATTCAGATTGTCCATCATCTTGTTCCTCCTTAGCCATAAGACAGGTATTGATAGTGTGT
>JACYFF010031958.1:14216408-14248683 GCA_017589665.1 Selenicereus undatus | reverse complement strand
ATACATACATATATATATATATATATATATATATATATATATATATGTATATATATATATATGTATATATATACTGACACCCACAGCATAATGACAACGTCTCCTAGTGTGTGTCCTACTTTCATACGGTTTTGGGAGATTCAGATGTAGACAACCTTACTTTTACAGACACTTTTGATAGCAGAAAGGCTAATCCCGAGGGTGCCGCAAAAAAATAATTTTGTGAAAAACATTTTAAAGAAGTTACTAAGGATAAGTAGCTGGGAGACACATAGACACAAATATACATATATATTATATGCATATACTTGAAAAGAAAGTGCGTAAGGAAACCCATTCCTAAATCTTTACGTTTGGGAGGTTTGGTTAATCCTAAATTATGTCCAAACCTAAATAATTAGTACAATCGTAATGTTAACACTTTAAAAGAAAATTAAATTATATTTAGGCTATCATAATCAATATATAACTAGGTGCATGTTTTTTTATTGTTCCTGCACCAAAGCTGTTGTAACACATTAATAACATAAAAAATATAATATAATAGTATTTTTAATAGAGTCCCATCAACAATTAAATTGTCAATTAAAAACGTTCATTGTGACTTTATATTTTTCTAGAATACCTAGAAAGCATATAGAATTAGCATTATTGTTGGTATGTAAAAAGGCAAATTGTCAATAATATTTGGAATTGAATTAATGGCTAACTTATGCATTATGCGGGAATCAAAGGTAGTTACAACAAAAAGTTTCAAACTCTCTCCAATTTCATTTGGCGAATTAATAAGATTTGGTAACCCCTAATGTTATACCAATTCAAGTTTTTGATGATTTCTTTTGTCAAAACTAATAATAAAGGTTACAAAATAATATTATTATTTACATGTTCTATGACTTTTGGTATGCTTTTACTACCGTGTTATTCAAATCAATATGGAAAAATTATTCACAACCAAAAATATACCAAAGTATAATAGCACAATTGCCATAAAGTCGTTTCCATTAAGTCAATCTTAGGCTATTTTTTAATGTAATTAATCGTAATTTACATTGCCAATTGTTATAATTAACTTTTAAAAATAGTTAAAATTAGAAATTACTGGAAAAAAATTTTGTGCATTACACGGGTTATCAAAAGCTAATTTGAATATTATAATGAAGGCAAGGTTAACCTTAAATTTAAGTTCTAGCGTAAACATGTTGTAGTATCTTCACATATTCTAGTAGCTGAATTAAGTTGAGAGCACATCGAAAACGAATAGTGATGGACGTTGAAAATGGGAAGTTAGGCCCAAGATTTTGAAGAACAATGGAATCCTTACACCGATTTACAAGAATGATGTTCCACATTCAAATATAATATGTGACGTACATAGATATAACCAACTATAAATGGATGGTAACTAATTTAGGCAGCAAAATATTTGTAAGTTATTACCAAATATTGTCTTTAGATCCTATATTCATCAATCTTTGCACACCCTTTAACACACCAAATTATATGTACTTTTTTTGATTGCGGAAGAGGGTCAAAGACCCAAAAAAAATTTAGTAATTAGAGAATAAACGGGTCCCTAAGACCCCTAAAATATCAGCAAATAATAACTCCTTAATCTCTTGGGGACGGGCACAAGAATAAACCAAATTAGAACCTAAATGGACCCATATATTTGCGAACGTGTTTGCCATCATGTTTGATTCTTGATAACAATAGGAAACAAGTACTTCCTATCCTGGACTTGAGATAAGCTTTTTCATTGCATCCCAAATGGTAGCGCTCTAGAGACAACTTCTACAAACCCATGAGCAACCCTATAACCTAAGCAATTCAACATGAACCCAAAGCTTATTAATGGCTTGATGTCTTGCAAACATTAATCCACGAAGCATAGCGTTCAAACTTTGCCTCCTCAAAAGAGCAGTACCCCATGTGTTTTGCAAAGCCCTCTATCCACTCCCCACAATAAAGCCGGAAGACATTGTCACCAAATGGCAAGACCAGGATTGCCCTTGGTGTCACCATCTGAGTTAAATAACACTCAACCTTTGGCTGTGCCTCATACTTAATTAGTTATTTAGTTTTACGAGAGTCCTCGACCTCTTAGCCAAACTCATCAATTTGGATGGCAGTCCAAATATCCCCAAAATGGGATTCAAAAAACCCCATTTTATTCACCGAAACATCCTTCGTTCGATAATTAGAAAACCCATTTCTCCACTTCCATAACATCATAATGTTATGACAAATTTTGAAAGCCACTGCCGATCAGTACTCACCTCACTAAGGTTACAACAGTGTCACTCTTTGAACACGGTAGTCAAGCTCTTGCACCTAAGTCCTAAGAAGTGAAATGATTGGCAAATGTCCAGGCCATATAGTAGGTCCTTTAGAATATACTTAGTGTCTTCAAGAGCACCATTACATAGTGACAACCAAAGATGGTTTACGAAACCCCACTTCATCTGATTATTTTATCATGAATGACAACACAACCAAATATCATTGTGGAGTCTTAACTCTCTAAAAGTCTTTTTGAATGGGACCTTGTAAAATATTTCATTCGTTCATGATAATGTAAATTTTAGACTTCCAAAGAACAATCCAGCATTGGAGCCTCCCTAAAATAATCAACTTTTGGCTTGCTCTTCCATGACTAATTCAAAAGAGGCGATGGCTTTAAGTGCATGCCCAAGGAAAAGATTAGCAAACAAGTCCTATCTCTAACCCCGCTATCTTTTCAATGATCCCTTACCAATCGTATTTGATCAAAAGGGGATACTGGTCTAATCACATAATCAATCAAAGGTTGATCTTCAGCCCACTGGTGTAGCCAGAAGCGGGTACCTAATCCATTCTCCACCACTTGTCGACGAACTCATGAAGGACGTCAATATTTTCCACGATGTGTTTCCAAAAAGTTGGAGCATTTGACCTTAGTTGCATAGCTTCTAACACTTTTTCCCATAAAGAGCTCCTTTCATTAACAACCTAGCAACCTAATTTATGCAAAGGGGCTAACTTCAAATGCCTCATGGACCAAAAGGCCATGTTACCAAGCTTCTTCGGTCTAGTTATGATATCTCATATGATAAAATGGGTTTTTTTCTATAGAAGCCCCCCAAAGAAAACTTTCCTACCAATTTCATCACAAAATGACCTCAGAAACCGCAGAGTTTGCATTGAGTAAGCCACAATTACCATAATAAAAGATTGGACTAGGGTTGCTTGACCCGCAACTTAGAGACAATAGATTTTTCACCATGCTAATTTTTTGTCAAGCCCTTCAACAAGATGTTCAAAAGTGGGCTCTGGTAACCCGTCCATTTACAATTGGTATATCTAAATACATACCGAAGTCATTTGTTGCTCCGATGCCCATTGTATTGCCCACAGCATTAGCAGTTGTAGGATCAGTATTCGGTGAGAAGAAAATACAAGATTTGCTTGCTAATCTTCTGACTCGAGGTTAAATAAAACTTGTCCATTCATCCCTTGATTACTTATGTTTGGGCCACCGTTGCTTTGGTGAAAATACTAAGATGGTTTACAAAGAAAAGGCTAGAAAATTTTGACCTGCCCTTACAAAGTGCCATTGGTTTTCAATTCTTCCTAGAGACAATTTCCTTGATGTGATGGGAGAGTCTCTCTATGCAAGCCACAAACAGATATAGAGAAGGTGGCACCCTGACCGAATGCCCCTTAATTGAAAAAACTTCTCTGACAGCTCCTCATTTCAGAGAAGTCTTATTAAGTAGGAAGTTAAACAAAGCATGATCACACTAGTAAGACCCTATTTCAGAGTATATGGGTGGACGTAGTTGTACAAAGGTCTCAAGTATAAGACCCTATTTAAGGAAATCATAAGCCTTTTCTAGATCAATTCTAATGGCCATGGTCCTTCTTCTACCTTTCTTTCACCTCATAAAGTGGAGCACCTTTTGCATGATCACCACATTATCACTGATTTGTCTGAGACGAACACTGCTTGAGTCTAGGAGATCAAATTTGACAGTATTGCCTTCAACCTTTGAAGAATAATTTTATTAATGACCTTATAAAGAATAGTTCAAAGCCCTACAAGTTGGAGCCACATAATAGCACGAGGACTAGAAACCTTCAAAATTAGAGTTGCAAAAGTTTAGTTCAAACATTCCAGTAAAGTATCTTCTCTAAGCAGATCAGGAGCAATCTCGCATACTTTCTCTACAACCAAGGCCCAATTTTTTTGGAAAAGAAAGCTTGGAAGCCATCAGAACCTGGTGCTTTGAAAGAACCCATACTATGAAGCACCTTATAGACTTCCCTTGATGAGAACAATTTAGATAAACTTTTCGATCGAGCTGCATCCACGAGAGGAAAGAACGTAGTAGGAAGGCCACTCATAATAGAGATGGAGTAGGACTTCATTAATAGGGAAATAAAGAGCTCTACCACATAGTTCTTGACCTCTCCGGGATTCGTAATCCAAGAACCATCATCTCATTAAGAATCTCAATTCTAGTAACCTTTCTCTTGAGGATGGTGCTTAAGTGAAAATAACTAGTATTGTGGAATACCTTGTGCCCTAAACTTCTAAAACCAAAAGATTTCAAGTTGATGGAGAACCTCATTCAATTCCTCTTTGATCTTTGGACTTCAATCTCATAATATGATGATCTGCCCCATCAAGAAGGCTTTATTATACACTAGCCAATTTGTCCCAGTGCTTTTTACACTTGAAGAGGTTACCGACAACATTTTTGTTCATTGTTGTAACTCAGAAGTGAGGTGTGATAGAGCAAAACATTGAGAAGCTTATTTTTACACCAAGCTGACCAAGAAACTCGTCAAAACCCTTATGGTCAATCCAGGCTACCTAGAACTTGAAAGGTTTTGGGTTTAATGGAATTGGGGTAAAACCATTGGCCCTCACCAGCGGGGGACAATGGCTAGAGTAGCTATATTGGAAATGCTTCACTAATCCTTCTTGGAAAAGAAATTACCACTTAACACTGCACAAACCCTCAGTCCAACCTTACACTTTTGCGGATAGCCTAGGTTTTACCTTAAGCCCAAGTAAACCTAGACCTAAATCCAGGACCATTGCTTTCAATAAAATTATTGAATTTAGTACGACACTTAAGCTTATCATCACCACCTTAGTCTCACTCATTGAGGTCCTTTCTCTCATTAAAATTCTCATAAGTGGGGCATACTAGTGTTGCTTGCAAACAACTCAAGCTGCTACCATAGCTCCTTTCTAAACTGTGAGGTCAAACTAGCATAGATGGCAAAAGAGACCCAAGCTCTTGTGCCCCTTTTACTAACTTCCATAGTCACGAACTGTGAGTGGCAACAAATTGAGAGATAAATAAACCTCCTCATCATTTCAAACAATCCAAATGCCACATTGGAAACAAGGCTTCAACTCTGTAGCATTTTTAAAAGCCTAAATTGTGACAAATCTCCTTATCCCTTAGCCCACTAAGATGAGTCCCAAAAAGAGTAACAATGGAGGGTTTGTACATAGCCAAAAGTTCTTTAAAACTATTATGCAATTCCATACTGCTTGCTCTCTAAACATTCCATGGTAACAAACGGATGGAATTGTAGGAGATACCATCTTAGTGTAACATATCGGAAGTATTACTCTAATCCATAAATCACAAAGTATAAAACGCATCGTTAGTGGATGCATTCATGTCATCTACCAAGTTGCCTGGCCTGAATTGGGTTGGAACCACCTCCCTACTAGGAGTAAGTGAAGGAACTAAGGAAATTTCATCTAGGCTGCCCATTCATTGATTAAGACTAGGCAAAACTCTCTCAACAGGATGTGCAACACCACTGTACGAATATCTACAGGGCCTTTAAAGGGTAATGTGTCAGATGATTAAATAGTACCATGTAAACCATGGTGAGACGCTGGATGAGAGAAACTACTTTGGAGTAAGTTGAAGAGACACCAACTTCCCTTGGCCTGGAATCCATTGAGTTAATTTGGAGAGAGAGTGAGCGAGTTTGAGTGAGAAACATGGAGTTTATAGGCAGTTGAGGGCATATGATGGACAGGGTTCTTGGATTGAATGGGGACAAGCCGACGCCTGATCATTAGAGTTCAGGCTAGATTTCTAATTAGGATTACATGCATTATGCGTCTAGGCCAAAGCCCATTGTGGACTGGAAAGGGATTAACTAGCAACTTGGGTTGGTCTATACTGACGAATCTCAGCATGGTTCATGGAAGCTTTGAAGGATTATTTTTCTTATGTGAATCAGGTTAATCATCATTATTCTCATCTTCATTCCCAAATGTCACCTACCCCATAATATCTCAATTTTTGAATTCAAGTTAATATATGATTAGATATTGGATCGAGATCCCTAATTATTGGGGATACAATTATCTTCAAGGTTAGTTTCCAAACAAGCCTCAAGCCTAGAGATGGTCTTATTAGAGTTGGTAGTTTCACCATCTCTGAGCCCTGGTTTGAACCGCCAGTAGGGTTTATATATGTCCCCGTTTGATTAGCAAACCAATTCATTTTCTTATTTTGAGGTCGTTTAACCAACATCTAGCTTCTACATGTAGCCTTTTCCTTTGGGTTCCTGAAATTATTTTGATCCCGAGAATTTGCTTTGTGTCCCGATCTAATTAGTAGACCAGCTTGTCTTCTTTCATTGAGGTCGTTTAACCAACATCAAACCTCCATATTTAGCTTCTTCCTTTGGTTTTCGAGAATGATTTTGATCCCGAACCTCAACCTCTTGAGTTGCATGACCCATCTCAATTTGTCTAGTTGATATTTCTCCTTATAGCCCTATTTACCATAAGTAAAACATTTCACTTAAAATAGATCATTTAGTACATACCATGGAAGTACAAATGTGTTTAATGAAATTGAATTGATGAATATTATTATTGAAACTTATGCTTATTTGAACAGTGTGTATCTTATGGATTTTTCAAAAACATAGGGTACCAAGCAGAATATCCCATTTTGTTTCTTCTTTGTTTAAAACTTAATTAATAGGCATTAATTAAGCCTAAATAATCACAAATATATTGAATTACAAATGAGTTTTGTTACTATCAATTACTATCTATGACCAGATTAAATACTTTCTTATCCAATTAGTTCAATATATTTCATTTAACCCATGCAATGTACATTGTGTAGAAAAGTCGAAAAGACATAATTTTTTCAATATGATATTAGTTATGAAGAAATTATAAAAATCGTGCAACGGATGAGTCTAATCTAGTACAAAATTATATCTAACTCATTGGAGACTAAGTAACTCTAAGCCCAATGGTAGAGATTGTCATTTTGGGATAAGTAAGCCAATTAGCTAGGCACTAGCAACTCCCTCTTTATGTGGAGAAGTGTTATTACTTCATTATTCGACATGAAATTTGAGTGGCCTTGGTGACGGTTTAGAAAATAACATCCGAGATGATTATTGAACAAACTATTCATGCTTACTTGCCCTTAAGGGTGTTCATCGATCCAAATCACGATCAGATTGGGTTGGATTGAGGACTGAATAAGAGAGAAGTTATGACTGTAGACCGGATCGAATAAGTCATGGACCGGACCAAGACCGAACCGAAAAAAATTGGACAAGACCGAATTGTACAGCTAGCAAAATTGAGAATTTGGGTGACATCAAAGGCAAACGTTTTTACGGTGTGAACATCTTGCATTTGCTTCAATATGAATTATTTCAACATATTTCCACCATGAAAAATAAATCAATATTCTTGAACATATGAGAAATTACAAGTTGCAAAAGAAAATTGAAATTGAACAACTAAAAAGTCGGTTTTCAACTTTTTTTTAATTCGGCCCTCGGTTCGGACCGTACCAGACCAAAGGCCGAACAAAAAAAATTGTGGATTGTGGACCGGACTAAATTCATTCAGTTCGGTTCAATCTGATCCGGTCAAGACTGGCCTTCGATCTAGTCCAGATTTGGACCGAATAATGAACAACACTACTTGCCTTTGCTCACTTACAAAAGAAAGATATCACCTTCTTGCTTCTTTTTTTCTTTTTTTTTGTTTAATATAAAAGATATATGCGTTCAATTTCTAACTCTTTGAGAACTTGTTCAGAAAATACTAGTTACCCATTTTCGCCGTTATAAAGGTTATTGTAACTACCGAAGTGTTTTTTTAAAATGAAAATTACCATTAATTAGTATGGATCCATATGCCATTGATAATAAAGACCGTTGAATCAAATATAGATCTTGTAAAGCTAACTTAAAAATGTTTTGATGATTAACTTTACTTCACTCCTTGTCTCCCATATCAAACTTCTTTAAACATCCATCTATATTCGTACCTCAAGAAATGAATGAATTTATCTAAAATATCTAACATATATAAATAAAAATCAACCGAACTTATCTCAATAACCCTAATTTTTATATCTTGGAGTTACGTGCTTTATACAACAAGCCTTAACTGAAGATATATTTTAAACCCTAGCAATAATTAATAAATTACATTACAAAGGTTTTGGCATTCTATTATGGAATTAGAAACAAATCACATTATGCAAAGGGGCATTACATTAGAGAAAGAGTGAAACCCACCACTAATTTGTTCATGGATTGCTCATAACAATAATATATCTGAATCCTAGACCTCCTCCCCCCCCTAAATACAGTGCTTTTAGTTTGGGGGGGGGGGGTTTAGATGCTTCTATTTCATCAATAGTTGCAACAAAAATTAGGATTCCTAAGCCCTACCAATTCGGACAAATTGAATTATAAATCTAATTCTTTATCGATATTTAAAGAAATGTTAGACAATAGGACCACACTAATCTTGAGACAGTCTTCTAAGAAAATAGTTAGCTTACAAATGTGGATTTTTATAATAATTACATCTCATCTACAATAATCATTTAAGGGAAACAAATAAGTATAGAAAATACGTGTAATTACGAGACTAATTAGTAATTATAGTTATTTTAATAATTAACATTTATTTAATTGTCATTTTTCTATAATATGGTTGTTTCCTTAAATGTTCCCCTGCATACATGATATAGTATCTATGAAAAAAGAATATTCAAAGATGGAAAATTTAATTATAAATTTAGATGTGAAATAGCAGAAATGGCCCTCAAGATGTCATATACTACGATAGTTGGTCAAGGAGTTGATATTGATGCCTAGGATGATGTTGAAATTAGGTGAACTATTTAAAAAAGATTATACATGACAAAGATTCCAACGAAGTTTGCATTTATTTCTTGGTTTTATTGAGGAGCCATTAGTATAACTTCTTTATTTATGAAGAAATACATTATGCCTCAATGGTAATTCAGAATCATTTTGAGATGCCAAATTGTTACTAACAAATTATTTCTTGAATAAGATAGGGCGACAATAAAAAAGGCTATTTGGCTTTGTCAGGGTGTGGAAAAGAAACGATGCTAGGATGAAATTTGATACAGAAGGTCAATGCACTGCCCAAGATAAAAACTTTTCTATTGCAAATTTTCCATAATGGCCTCCAATCAATGTCATGGGCCAAGTTTTTGGAGAGTTCTAGAATGTTCCGAAATCTTCTAAAATGGTCTAGACTCCTTTGGAATACGCTAGGACATTTGAGAATGTTCTAGAACCTTCTAGGATGGCTAGAACCTTGTGGAGTATCCTAGAACCTTTTAGGTTATACTAAGATACTATATAATGCTTCACATTATTCTACATGTGTGTAGTATCTTGAATATTTGTATACAATATTCTAGATGTATAATAATAACAATAGGATCAAGTAGATCTCTACCGTTCATTGAGGAGGTGGATGTGCATATACACCCCCAAGGGGGCTCATTTGTACATGAAGTCATTCAAAGTATTTCCAAGTGCAATACAAAGCATTCTCCCAAACTCTATCTAAATTCTCTTTGTGTGTAAGTATGCTTACTTAGCCTTTTCACAAAGTCTAAGTTAAGCAACCATCAAGGTTTACTAGCAAACTAAGGAAGGGTGCTAAGTGAGTTTGCTAGCACCATATGGACTTGAGTTTGAGTGAATTATCAACCTGTAACATCAAGCATACTCTTGCAAAGAAGGGGATGAATATCAACCCAGCTTGCGCTATGTCATGGAAAAATGAAAACTATAGAACACCTTGTTGTGAATTGTTTCTTCACAAAAAAGAAGTGGTTCAAGGTAGAAAACCAACATATTATAAATGTTTCATAAACCATCCCTACAAAAGAGTATGGCTAGAACACCCTTCTTTTCATTAAATCCCAACTTCAAACACTCAAATTTAACAAGTTCATCTACCATTTGTGAGTCTTTGAAAGAAAACAAATGCGGTTACTTTTAACCTAACCAAGATCTTACTTTTAACCTAACCAAGATCCTAGCTAGAGCCCATACAGCAAGTCCAAAATGGAGGTTGCAAACGAGATTCACACCAACAATGGATCCTTTTCCTTAAAGGAACTAAGAGCAACAAGTAGGATTATTTAGTTCGATGACACAAGCGTAGATGTGGTTATGTCAAACTTAATTTTGATGGCTCCCTCATTAGAAATAATGCCATGGGAGGGTGTGTTGTACAAATTGGACAGAAAAGTTGTTATATGCAGGGGCTTTCAACTTTAGTAATACATCTATATTGGTGATATAAGCATTGACCTTAAGGTTAGGAGTCCAAGAGGTTATCTAGCTAGATATTTGTTTATTCAAGTTGAACGTGACAATAAAATCCTTTGTTGATGCTATTCATGGGAAAGTTTCAAACACCATGACAAGTTAATTACATTATCAAGGGCATAAAGGCACTTATAAAGAGATCTACAATGTCACAGTTCAACATATTTTCTAGGAAGCAAATATTGTAATTGATTTGATGGCGCAATTTGGCCACTCTATCTATACCAATTTTCTGGTCTTATATTCAGGTGTCTAAATTTCTTTTTATTCTTAGTGATAATGGCTTAGGCATAACTCTTGTAAGAACAATTGCCTAAGCTTTTTGCCCCATATATTTACAATTTTGCCCAAAAAAAAAGGAAGCAACATGAAAATGCAACTCTTATTTATTAAAAGAAAAAAAGAAATATAAATGTGAATAAAAAATTGCAACTGTTATTTAGGCCATACTCGTCAAAATTAGCTATTCAAGTTACTGATAGTTCTTTGAGCAGCAGATAGCAGTTAGATTTTAGCTACTAGGGTATAGTTGTTTAACTGGTAGATTGATGAACTTGTATTTGGTTAAATTAACTGGTAGATTAGTTGATGAATTTTAAAGATAGAAAAGGACATGAAATTTTCCATTGACCTCATCGTCATTGTCATCATCATCGTTATTGTCATTGTTATTTAATGTAGAAATATTAATTAGCTATTACCACATTAAAAAGTAAAAAACACATTGACGGTTTCTTGGTCGCATATTTTTATGGTAAAAGTTTAACATCGACTCTCTTCACTTTTTTGGGCATTTAACAAAAGAAGCAATATGGGTTCTGGGAAAAATTAATGAAAACAAATCATATGGGAGTCCGAAAGAGGCTACAACAATGAATACATGTTTACACTTTACTACTATATATTGCTGCTAGAGTTAGAGCGTATGATTAGACAACATGTGGGAGCTTAATTGGACTAGGAAAAGTGGCACCCTACTTAGTGAGGTGAAACATTAAGGTCAATAACGCTTTCAAAACAATTGTATAGACGCCACTTGGTCGACATCAAAACTATTTACCGAACAATCAAAATTAGAGTAAGTAGTGTCTTAATTTAGTCAAAACTCCAAACACTAAGTTAAACCTTGCTATTAAACAAGACTTTAACCTATAATTTTTTTTTTCCTTTTTATCATCAAATGACAACTTATTTAACCTATACATCAAAACAACTCAATTTTCAGTAAGACAAGATAAAATTTATGTTTGTACAACTCTAATTTCTAGACAGCACCTGAAGTTTGCTATATCTTTGGGCCTTTCAAGGGAATCCGTAAACAAATAAAACAGTGTAAGATGAACATATACTTGTACAACTAGCTTAGTGCAACCCATATGCTTTTTTCCCTTTTAGGGGAAGAAAATTAGAGGTAGGGAGATATCTGTAGAAGAATATAGGCATTTTTTTTTTGGTGCAAAAGAGGGGCTATGCCCTATGAAAAGAAATATTATTACTTCAAGTTCATAGGCCAAACGGCCCCTATGACGTCTGCATGTAACATATGTAAAATATTTTTAGGCATACCTCTTTTTCTATACCTAAATTTGCAAGTTTATCAGATACTTGATTAGCTTCCCCATAGCAATGGGACATTTTGACTTCTCAGTTCTCCCTCTCAATCAGTTCTTTGGATTGCATGATTAAGGGCTTGTGAATAGGTTTCCATTATCCATTCCCCCTTAGCATACCCACAACAATCATCGAATCAGCCTAAAACCAAATCTTCTTTAAGCCCATCCCATGAGCCAGTCGAAGGCCACAAAGCGCCGCTTTGATTGATGTACACTTCCCAAAGTTTTCAGTAAAACCTCTAAGTCATTGTCCTCGATCTCCTCGAATCACACCACCTTCTGCTGTGGTTCCCATATTACATTTTGATGCCCCATTCGTGTTCAGTAAAACCCATCCATCTGGGGGGCTTCCCATTGGATTAAGGCTTCATAAATTCCAGCTTTCGTGTTCGTTATGAATGGGTTATCCATCCCTAACGCGTGGAGTATATCTCCAAAGTGATCCATCAGGAAACTCCCCTTATCTTCCGATATACACTCCAGTGGATGAAAACAGACGCATTCCTCCACTTCCAAAGGTACCATAGTGTGGTTAGAAATTTAGTAGCCTAATAAGGATTGTTGTGTCGACCCTTCACATTCACCTCAATCCACGTATTCAGAAACGCATCTGATGCCAAATGCTTCATGCCTTGGACACTAAGAAACATCCATACTGCCCTGGCATTCGAGCACTCACATAAGACGTGATTTTTCGTCTCACGCGCTGCCCCACATGCTGAACAACTCGGGTCCGGCATTAGTCCAAGCACGATTCATATTGGTTAGGGTTTTTGCATGAAGTACTAACCATGTGAAGACCCGAACTCTTTGGTGGACTTTGACCTTCCTAACCCAACTCCAACTTTTTTCGCGTAAGCTTGCAGGTTCTTCTTGAACGACGCTGATAGCAAACTGAAGCTTGAATTTGCCTTCTTTATCTCCAATCCAATAGTAATTATCACTTACTCCTTCCTCCATGAGTTCAATCAATGCAATTCATGCCAAGATTGGTTAAGGGAGAAGATCCACAAATCATCCCACTTCCTTCCTCCTTAGTCGCTCAAATACTCATGCACGTGTGTAGGCACTAAAATTTTATTCGTACCATCCCAAAATAAAAATCAAATTAATTAACTAGGCCACCCCTTTTAATTAATTTGATCAAGCCTAAAAGCCTCACAAGTCAGGTCCAAAAAACTCACAAGTCAAGCCCAAGATGAAACCCAAATGACTTCCAAGTGCAGGCTTAGTCAAATTTCAAGTAAAAGCCCAAATCGAGGCTGTAGACAACTACCAACTCAAGTCACGGCCTAAAGCCCGAACGACGTCAAAGTCAAAGGCCAAAGTTAAAGGTTAAGGTCAAAGTCAAAGTCAAAGTCAAAGGTCAAGGCCTAAATCGACTCCAAAGTCAAACGCCAAACGACTCTTAAGTCAACGTCCGGTCAAAGCCCGAGACAACTTCCAAGTCAATGCTTGGAGCAGACCCAAGAAAGTCTCAAGTCAAAGTCAAAGTCAAAGTAGTTCAGGGTGAGGCCTGATTGAAAGACCCAAAACCCAGGTCGAGCCCCAAAACCCAGGTTAAGGCCCAAAACCCAAGTCAAGGCCCATCTTGACTTTCAAGGGGATGGAGGAAGTTTTCCAATAAATAGGCCCCTACCCCCCTTAATTCAAAGGTTGGAAAATCCATCCTTAAAAGAGAAAAAATGAGAGGATTTTGGATTCCTAGAGATTATACCCCAATTCATTCAATTGGATCTATAAAAATTCACTCTTTGTAATTTTTGTGATTACAAAATTTGGCACATTCGGTGGGACGTCTCTACCTCTCATCCCATTCTCGTAAAATATTAAGACTTTCAAGTTACAAGAACATCTTCTTCAACGAAGACATGGCTACAAAGAATATTGCCGCGAAAGCTTTGAAGAAGAAGAGAACAGGATCTCTTTCGCGCATATCCTGTGGAGCGAGCATCACTTCTACCAAGTATGAGTGCACAATGAAGCCCAGAAGTATGGCGAAAGCTGTTGCGTCGACCGCTTCTAGGCAAACTGCGCCGCCCCCATCCAAACTCCAAGACTTGAAGACGCAGCAAAAAGTGTCATCTTGGATGGGTGAAATGCAAAACCTCCAGCTTCATTCTCCAGTCCGTGAGGTTGAAGACTACTACAGCAGTAACTCTTCTTCGCCCTCACCAAATGGGGCGTGCATGTCGGAGACTGAAGTTGAGTCCTCCAAAACTGTTGTCATACTAGCCATGATGACAGGCACTACCACTTTGGAAGAGGAGATGGCTAACATGAAGGTCATCCTAGAAAAACTCACCAGGGACAACGAAGAAAATAAAGCGCAAAGAAAAGATTGCTAAGCTGACCAAAAAATTGGAAAAACGGGCAGCTCAATCTTTCACAAAGGACTAAAAAAAAATGCCCATCCACACTGAAGCCTCTGATGGCGAGAACTAGTCAAAGAAAGGCACTACTCCTAAACATGTCAAGTCCTTTGGATCAATGACCATTGAGCAAATCCAAGATTTGATAGCAAATGTTGTTAAGGCGCAACTAGGTAAAGGTTCTCGCAGAACTCACCTATACACCAACCCTTACACTAAGAGGGTGGATGCTTGTTAGAGAAAAAAAACAGAGTTCTAATATTTATAAACCCCAAGTGCAAGGTGTATCGTTAAGTACTTGGGGTGTCATCCGCAGAGAGTTGTGTTTCCAACTACCAGGGTTAACTAAAGCGTCTCGAGCTAGGCGAAATCAAAGGAAAACAAAGGGTAAACTAAACTACGCTAACAAACATAAAAAAAGCGACTTGTGTTGTACCGATATTTGACCTCATTTTACCCCTTATTTGACCCACTTTTCTCATGGTTTTCATGTCGAATCTTAAGGAGAAATGGTCAAATTTGCCTCTTTCGGGTCATAATGTACTTATCTGGTTGGTTTGCTTGTTTTCTAGGAGCTTCGCCAAAGAGACGAGAAACTCACCAACCTCAATAATGAATGAGGCATTTTGGATGCATTTTGAGGTGGAATAGAGGTCCGACAAGCCCCGGGAGCAAAAGGAAGCAGAAAAGAACAGCACACAGTCAACCTGTAAGGAGGCACGACCATGCACCAGTGGCCGAAGCCACACACAGCCAGCACAGCCAGGCGCATGGTCGTGTGTCTAACCGTGTGTGGTGGCGCACGACCAGCCCGTGCGTCCTGGCATGGTCGTGTGTCGGGCCTGCTTCCACGATAAAAGGCCTTTTCGGCCAGTTTTACTGGGGGGGTTCGCTCGGGGGTTCGCTTAAGGCTTCTCTCTGGCAATTTTTAGGGTAGTTTAGTTTAGGTTTTAGCCAATAAAAACTCCATTGAGGAGATTAGATTAGTATTGTATTAAATTAATTTTGGATTCAAGCATTTGGATTTCAAGTTCTTCGCTTCAATTCATAAGTCTTCTTATTCTCTTTCTCTCTATTTCTTGTTTCGTTCTTGTTTTAGATTTTGTTAATTTAGTTCATATGTTTGGTTTTGATTTGATTCAATCGTTTAGTTTTTATGTTTAATTCATGTTCGATTAGTTGTTGGAATTAGTTTAGTTTGATGCCTCTTCTCTCTAGTTCATGCTTGTGTTCTTCGTTAGTTTAGGTCTGAGTTTTTGTATTTTGTTGATGATCAGTTGTTAGATTTTGTGGGATTGGACTGTGATTAGCCTCTTGATGGCTAATTAGTCTTGTATTTAATCTAACCATACCCAATCCATTGCTAAAACTTAGAGTTTTCCTTCACGCCCGCCAAGTGCTCGATGAAATGCCTGAAAGAGCTTTCATCCATATTTTTGGGCGATTGACATGTGCTGAGAGGTGAGGTCAATTAGCTAGTGTGGGAGAGGGAATAACCGAGTTCGGGACATTAAAATAGTATCCGAATCGAGTTAGGTCCGAAGGTTGCCAATTTTGTGGTCTAATTGGGCTAACCCCATGAAAATAGTTGGTTAAGCTAATTAGACTAGCTCATGACCCTTGAGAGAGGGCTTGGGTGATCTTCGATGGCGCAACCGACCATATCTAGTTCATGATGTAGCTTGGGTAGGTTAGGACTCGTCTCGATTAGTTGGTTCATTCATTGGTCAAATCACAACTCCAAGTCGCTATTTTTATGTTAATTAGCGTAGTTTAGTTTACCCTTTGTTTTCCATTGATTTCGCCTAGCTTGAGATGCTTTAGTTAGCCCTGGTAGTTGAAAACACAACTCTTTGCGGATGACACCCCAAGTACTCAACGATACACCTTGCACTTGCGGTTTATAAATATTAAAACTCTGTTTTTTTCCCCTAACAACTTGGAGTTGTGATTTGACCAATGAATGAACCAACTAATCGAGATGAGTCCTAACCTACCCAAACTACATCATGAACTAGAGATGGTCGGTTGCACCATCGAAGACCACCCAAGCCCTCTCTCAAGGGTCATGAGCTAGTCTAATTAGCCTAACCACCTATTTTCATAGGGTTAGCCCAATTAGACCACAAAATTGACAACCCCCGGACCTAACTCGATTCGGATACTATTTTCATGTCCCGAACTCGGCTATTCCCTCTCCTATACTAGCTAATTGACCTCACATCTCAGCACAAGTCAATCGCCCAAAAATATGCATGAAAGCTCTTTCAGGCATTTCATCGACCACTTGGCGGGCGTGAAGGAAAACTCTAAGTTTTAGGGATGGATTGGGTATGGTTAGACCAAATACAAGACTAATTAGCCATCAAGAGGCTAATCACAGTCCAAGCCCACAAAATCTAACAACTGATCGTCAACAAAACACAAAAACTCAGACCTAAACTAACGAAGAACACAAGCATGAACTAGAGAGAAGAGGCATCAAACTAAACTAATTCTAACAAGCAATCGAACATGAATTAAACATAAAAACTAAACGATTGAATCAAATCAAAACCAAACATATGAACTAAATTAACAAAATCTAAACTAAGAACGAAACAAGAAATAGAGAGAAAGAGAAGAAGAAGACTTATGAATTGAAGCGAAGAACTTGAAATCCAAGTGCTTGAATCCAAAATTAATTCAATACAATACTAATCTAATCTCCTCAATGGAGTTTTTATTGGCTAAAACCTAAACTAAAGTACCCTATAAATCGCCAGAGAGAAGCCCTCAGCGAACCCCTGAGCGACCCCCCAAGTAAAAGTGGCCGAAAAGGCCTTTTATCGCAGAAGCAGGCCCGACACACGGTCGTGCTAGGACGCACGGGCCGGCCGTGCGCCACCATGCACGGTCAGACGCACGACCGTGAGCCTGGCTGTGCTAGTCGTGCGTGGCTTCGGCTACCGGTGCACAGTCGTGCCTCCCTGCAGCTTGGTCGTGCGCTGTTCTTTTCTACTTCCTTTTGCTCCCGGGGCTTGTCGGACCTCTATTCCACCTCGAAGTGCATCCACAATTCCTCATTCCTTATTGAAGTTGGTGAGTTTCTCGTCTCTTTGGCAAAGCTCCTAGAAAACAAGAAACCAACCAAATAAGTACATTATGACCCGAAAGAGGCAAATTTGACCCTTTCTCCTTAAGATTTGACATGAAAATCTTGAGAAAAGTGGGTCAAATAAGGGGTAAAATAAGGTCAAATATCAGTGCAACAATGCTCTTCGCATGCCCCATGTTTACCAACTCCCCAAGTTCCAACAATTCGATGGGAAAGGCAATCCAAAACAGCATGTCGTGCACTTCGTTGAGACACACAACAATACGCTGGAACTAACGGCGACCTTGTGGTAAAACAGTTCGTCAGGACATTGAAAGGTATTGCCTTTCACTGTTCGACTTAGAACTTGAGTCCATTGACAGTTGGAAACAAATGGAGCAAGAGTTCCTCAACAAGTTCCACAACACTCAATGCATTGTCAGCTTGACTGAGCTAACAAACACAAAACAGTGGAAAGATGAGCCAGTTCTTGACTACATCAACCGTTGGGGCGCACTTAGTCTCAGGTGCAAGGATCGGCTGTCTGAAGCTTCCGCCGTTGAAATGTGCACCCAAGGCATGCACTGGGACTTGCTGTTTGTCCTACAAATGAGCAAACCTAGGATTTTTCAAGAATTGGCAACTAAGGCGCATGACATGGAGGTGATGATAGCTAGTCATTGCGGCAACTCCTTCTATTCTACTAAATCAAGGAAAGACAAAGTTGAATTTAAGAAGAATGTTAACTTTTCTAAGAGCACGACTAAAGGAGCGATGTCCACCTTTACAAGTCAGCTAATTCATATTATGGGAAAGCCAAAACTATGGGGCAAGAAGCGTCAGTCGTTCAAGGTTGAGACAAAGAAGCATCCCACACTAAAAGAGCTTCAGGAAAAGAAGTATCCATTTCTTGACTCAGATTTGTCAGGCATGCTAGATGACTTACTCAAGAACGATGTTATCAAATTGCCCGAGTCAAAGCTCCCAGAGGAAGTTAGGAGGACCGCCGACCCTAAAAACTGTTGGTACCATAGAATCGTTAATCACCCTCTTGAAAAGTGTGTTACACTCAAGGAATGCATCATACGACTACTTAAAGAATGAAGAATCATTCTAGATTTGGATGAAACGGTAGAAGTTAGACACGTCACTGTGCAAGAGGCTGATGAGTCATATTCTAAAATAGATCCCACTGAAGCACCAGAGGCCCCAGGAGAATGCTTCACAAGGAGCTTCTTTGATAGAGCGGTTGTCTATACAACCTCATGTTTCGAATTTGACAATGACAAAACAAATGAAGAGCTGAATATCCGTTCTGAAGAAAGTGGTCCGAATGCAAAATGAACTCACTAGCCACCAAGTAATGACTCCAATGTTCAAGACTCCTCACAATTGCATAGAATTCCTTATCATAGGTAGAATACTTCCTCCTTGAGTCACAAAGCTTCTCACTAAAGAAGGCTAAGGGTCGTCCTTCTTGAGTGAGCACACCTCCAATGCCAACCCTGGATGCATCACATTTAATTTCAAATACCTTTTCAAAGCATGGCAAGGCTAGGACCGGGGCTTGGGTGAGCTTGGACTTGATATTGTTGAATGCCTCTTGAGCCTTGGGGCTCCATTTGAATGTTGTGCCCTTGATCACCTCGATCATGGGGGCCATGATGGTGCTAAAATCTCTAATGAACCGCCTATAAAAGGAGGCAAGTCCATGGAAACTTCGCACATCATGAATGCTATTTGGAGTAGGCTATGTCCAAATGGCCTCAACTTTGCTCTCATCCACCTTGATGCTATGGCTAGAGACAATGTAACCAAGAAAGGTGACCTCACAAGTGAAGAATGTACACTTCTTAAGGTTACCATAAAGCTTCTCTCTTTCAAGGACCTCCATAACTTGAGTTAGATGCTCTTGGTGCTCCTCTTCATTCTTGCTATAGATTAAGATGTCATCAAAGTATACCACCACAAACTTTCCAATGAATGGCCGAAATACTTGATTCATGAGTCTCATGAAGGTGCTTGGAGCATTGGACAAACCAAATGGCATGACTAGCCACTTATACAAGCCTCCCTTAGTCTTGAAAGTCGTCTTCCATTCATCCCCTTCTCTAATTCTTATTTGGTAATAGCCACTCCTCAAATCCACCTTAGAAAACACACTTGAACCATGTAATTCATCAAGCATATCCTCAAGCCGTGGAATAGGATATCTATACTTGATGGTTATCTTGTTTATGGCTCGGCTATCTACACACATTCGCATACTCCCATCCTTCTTTGGGACTAGCAAGGCCGGCACCGCACAAGGACTAAGGCTTTCCCTCACCAAGCCTTTGGTTACCAACTCTTCCACTTGCCTTTGGACCTCCATGGTCTCTTTGGGATTCATTCTATAGGTTGGCTTGTTAGGAAGTATGGCTCCTGGGATGAGATCAATGTGGTGTTGGATGGTTCTTTGTGGAGGTAGGCCGGATGGTATCACTTCGAGGACACATGGGCAAATTGTTCAAGAAGTGAAATGGCTATGGGGTGAGAGGGTAGGGGTGTTTCGGACTCCTCAAGTGAGGTGAGAATCCATTCCTTGAAGGCTTTGAACTCATGATAGGAGGCTTTAAGGAGGGGCTCACCGAATGTAAGTAGCAAGTCCGAATGGTCTTGGTTCTTTTATGGTTTGCTTTTGTGGAGTTGGGAAGGGCTTAAGGGGGCAAGGGTGATCTTCTTCCCGTCTTTATGAAAAGTGTAAGTGTTCAAGTGACCATCATGCATCACTTTTCGGTCAAATAGCCATGGTCTTCCCAACAAAAGGTGACATGCATCCATGGGAATGATGTCACACCACAACTCATCATGGTAACTCTTGCCAATAGTAAAGGAAATCAAGCATCTTGAATTGACTTGCAAACCTTTACCTTGGTTAAGCCATTGGATGTTGTAGGGATGAGGGTGGGCCGAAGCTTGGAGGCCTAGCTTCTCCACCATACTCGAAGAGGCAACATTAGCACAACTCCCTCCATCAATGATGAGAGAGCAAACCTTGCCTTGGATAGTACATATAGTGTGAAAGATGTTCTCCCTTTGCTCTTCTAGGGCTCCCTTTTGGCTACTCAAGGCCCTTCTCAAGACTAGAAGTTCTCCTTCATCCACTTCCTCCACGACCTCTTCTTGATCTTCCATGAAATACACTTCCTTTTCCTCCTCCTCTTCTTCCTCCCTACATATATCCCATTCGGCCAAGGAGATGATCCTGCTATTAGGGCACTCCGAAGCTATGTGACCTAGGCCTTGACATTTGAATCATCTCCTATTGTTCATAGGAGGGGGGTTATGACAGTTTGGGGGGTTGGCTCTTTTGAGGAGCTTGGCTTTTTTGTGGAGGGGGTGGGTTGGAAACCGAGGGTTTAGGAGGGGGGTAAGAGCTCCCCTTGTTAAAAGGTTGGCTCTTGGGAAAAAGCTTAGGAGGGTCTCTTTTGTAGAGCTTAGTTTTTCTTTGTTGTTCCACTTTATGGGCTAGGACACACACCTCATCAAAGGTAGTGCATTGTTGCAACTCGACCACATGAGCATACCTAGAATCAAGTCCCCCTAAGTACCTCACTATGGTTTGTTCTTCGACCTCTCTAAGGTCACACTTGATTAACAACTTCTCAAATTCCCTAGTGTACTCTTCAACACTCATGTTACCTTGGGTTAGAGAATGGAGTTGAGAGTAGTTGTCTTGAAGGTAGAAGGGTGGCAAGAAACGACCTCTAAGTTTAGTCTTCACTTTCTCCCAAGTTCGAATCCTTCCCTTCCCTTGTCTAGCCCTTTTGGCACATAAATTAGACCACCATAAGGAAGCATACTTATGGAGTCTAATGGCAACAAGCTTTACCTTCTTATCCTCCAGGATCTCCTTGTAATCAAAGATCCTTTCCACGGTTTGTAGCCACTCCAAAAACTCATCGGGGTCTAGTCTTCCTTCAAACTCCGGAACCTCCACTTTGATGTCTCCAAAGCTAGGAGCATTCCTCCCATTTCTTCTAGGCCTCCTAAATGGCTCCTCATCACTAGAAGAGTTCAAGTGATGGCCTTCACCATGGTCATCCTCACCTTGCTCAGATTTGGATGAGTTTGAAGAACGAGATCTTCTAACTTCTTTTCGCTTTTGCTTCAAGGAATCACCAAGTTGACGCCTCAAATATTCATTGTGGCCTTTGATTTCTTCATTTTGCAACCTCATGGCTTCATAATTCCTCATGAGGGCTTCGAACTTCTCTTCCAAAGTCATACTTGTAGCACTCATACTTGAACTAGAGTAGAACAACTTGAAATGGGGGTGACACGGTCGTGCTATAGGGGCACGGGGTGGCCGTGCTAACTCTCGGCTTGTCACGACTAAAACAGCCAGATGTGGCTTGTGTTTTGGGGATGTGTTTGAGCTTGTGTTTGGGGAAGTTTGGGGGCACGTACTAGGCCAAGGAGAGACCAAACTCTGATACCAAATATGATGTATCACCACGAGAGTAACACAAGAAAAGGCAAACAAAATGTTATCACGAGATTAGGAAGAGAAAAGCAAAACTTTGCAATCACAAACTCAAACTAGGAGATTGTGGGAAAACCGAAACTAGCACTACTCTTGGATACAAATTCACCACCAAGACTTGATGCTAGGGCCCTTAACAACCCTTGGATATAGAATACACCAGCAAGAAGATGCTAAGACTCTTGCTAGAACACCACTCAACCCGACCAAGGAGGAGATAAGCTAGAAGAGAGTTTGTGAGTGCAAAGGAGCTAAGGCTCAACTTCATTCAATAACTCTTCAAAAGTGTCTTTATAAGGCAGCAAGAGGACTTATATAGTCCCCCACAAACACTAAACATCATCTACAAATTCAAATTATCAAGCTAAACTAAGTAGAATTCGGATTTCAAAAACAATCCACAAAAGGCTAGATGAAACCGTGGCTTGACAACACTCCATTGTTGATCTTGAGGATGATGTGTCGACTTGGGAAACTTAGGGGGGCCTCAATCAGCTTCAAGTACACTAATCATGTCATTTGTAAGTGGTTTAGACCTTGATAAGAACAAGCACCTCAAAAATAACACCACTTGTAACCGGCTACCTTTTACCCGGTTAAAGGGAATTTTAACCCTTAGTTTGCTGGTTGATAGCTCCACTAGAGGGTAATTTAGTTGGGATTTTTTATGGCCACTTGATAATAGTTTAAAATTTCTTTCAAGCCATAAAAGTTGCATTTCAAAAGGTGAAGCTTTGGGCATCCAAACGAACACATTTCCAGAACCGGTCAAAACTGCAGCAGGTTATAGTACTTGACTTCAACGACTAGTTTGAGGGGGTAAATGACCTGCAATTGGTCTTATTGGAAAGAGCGCTTCTTAAAATTAAACTTAGGCCTCCTGTAACCCAATCATACCCTGAGGAAGATCATGAAATAACGTGCACAAAATTGGGTTTGTGCACTGACCTGCAACCGTGGATGGGCAGAAAGTTCTCTTGGCATGCTTGGTTGATTTCTTGCACTTTGCTCATGAAACTCGACCCCTTTGGACTCCCTTGAAGGCTTGTGATCATGTTCATGGGTGGACCTCCATCACTAAACTATTCGCACATTCAAAAAAGAAAACTCCCGAACAAGAGAATAAATTGTTCGTACATTCAAAAATGAAGACTCCCAAATAAGAAACTAAACTGTTTGCACATTCCAAAAAGAAGACTCCTGAACAAGAGATTAAACTGTTTGCACATTCAAAAAGAAGACTCCCGAACAAGAGACTAAATTGTTCACACATTCCAAATAGAAGACTTTTGAACAAAAGTCCAAATTGTACACACATCAACAAAATGCTAGCTCCTGAGCAGGAGTATAAATTGTTCACTCAAGCCAAATCTTTGTACTACTCCTAGCCCGCAAGAGTATAAACTGTGAACGGCAAAACAAATGAAAAAAGAATGCATGGTTGAACTACGTAACAACTTGATCTTATGAGGAATTCCAAGTACCCATAAGTATGTAGGCAGCTTCAGCAAATCAACAAGTGTAGTCAAACACATCACACACAAAAAAAGGGGGCATGAAAGAGAAGAGATCAAAGACATCACCTGTCTGCCGCCCAGCTGCTCCTCGCTGCTCGTACCACTTTCACGCATATCGGTATCTATTCTAGGCCTAAGGCCTAGTGAAAAACCATGTCACAAGTGGTTCTTTAAGTCTTCATACCACTTTCAAGCGTATCAGTATCCGTTCTAGGCCCAAGGCCAAGCGGTGAACCGTGTCACAAGTGGTTCTTCAAGTCTTCATACCACTTTTATGCGTATCGGTATCTGTTCAAGGCCCAAGGCCAAGCGGCGAACCGTGTCGCAAGTGGTTCTTCAAGTCTTCATACCACTTTCATGTGTATCAGTATCCGTTCAAGGCCCGAGGCCAAGCGGCGAACCGTGTCGCAAGTGGTTCTTCAAGTCTTCATACCACTTTCGTGTGTATCGGTATCCGTTCAAGGCCCAAGGCTAAGCGGCGAACCGTGTTGCAAGTGGTTCTTTAACTCTTCGTATCACTTTCATGCGTATCAGTATCATTTCTAGGCCCAAGGTCTAGCGGCGAATCGTGTCGCAAGTGGTTCTTCAAATGACTCCTCAACCTACACAAGCAACAATACAAGTGCAACGAAAAAGAGGGGTCTTGGCATTCAAAAAAAATAATAAGAATAAGTGACAAAAAAATGCGATCTTCCAGCAAGTGAGCATGACGTCACAATACACGAAAAGTACGACATTAAATGAATGTGACGTTACAACGGCACAAGCAGGCATAAGGAGACTTTTCAAGTTAATAAAGTGATTTCCTTTGGATGTATTTCAGCCAAAGTTACCATCTTTATTATCCATGGTTGTAAAAAAAAAACAGGGGGCAAGTCCTTTAAGACCAAGATACAACGTTGCAGATGCCAATAAAAGGCCAAGTCACAAGCAGGCTATGACTCAATGAGCATGAAAAATTCCTCATTTGTACACACAACTTGGTTGCACAAAAAAGAATGCTTTACTCCAAACACTTGATATTTTGATTTATTTGAGCTATTCAATCCCCCCCCCCCCCAAAAAGAGAGTTGCCTTTCATATTCAAAGGAAGAGGATAAGGCCAAAGTTTGGAATGAACAAAGAGCAACAAAGGAACCAACATACAAACAGTAAAAACAATAGCACTTTGGTGAAATTTGGCCTTCATCTTCCTGAAATTCCCAGAGAAGCCAAACAAAAACAAGGGTTAAGCTTTTGTTTTTCCCTCACTGTCTCCCTTCCTCACACACATGCCCACAAAGCTCAGAAACACCATGGAAAGAAAAGAAAGCATACCACTTTTCTCCAAATACCAGGTCCATTTTTTCCTTTCATATTTCAAAAGAAAAAAAAGCCATCAAAACCCATACAAATCCTTGGATACGATAAATCTGGTTAATCAACAAAAAAAAAGAAAAAAATTCATCTATTGATTATCCCTTACTGTTGATTATCCTTATAGCAACGTATAGTAAAAAAAAATCTATGAACCCAATGATTATCTATAGCAAGAATATCTGGGTGCTAGAAAAGGGCAGAAAACCTTGTCTCGAGGGGGGGGGGGTTCTACTTTGTTGCAAACAAAAAAAAAAGAGAAGAAGAAAGCATGTAATTTTAGTCAAGTAAAGGATGAAAGGAGATGAAGGTGACTGAAAAAAGTTGATACCTTGACAAAGGGTCAACAATGGCAACCCAAAAGGTTGAACTTTTAGACCAAAGCCCGGTTGCTCCTTCTCCCTCTTCTCCTCAATCCTTACAGTTCCAACCCAGAAAAGAGGTTCGCAGTCTCGGATCTGTGGTTTAGTAACAAAGGAGAAGGAAAGTTAAAAAAAAAGATGATGCCTTTGATAAGCATAAAGATCAAAATGGTGATGCAGAAAACCGACTTTTAAGGGAAGTTTCCATCACTAATCACCATGAAGCAGCAGCAGCACCAGGGAAGGTTTCTGGGTTTCGACTGGGAAGAAATGAGGAAGAAAGGAGGCCTGTGCAGAAGGGCTGTGCACGGTTGCTAGGTTTATAGGGGGCTGGCTGTTGAAGAGAAGAAGATGAGGAAGGGTGAATAGTGGTTGTGCGTGGTGGATGATTGAGCAACAGAGGAAGAAGGGTGAACAGTGCCCAAGTCATGTGACCTGCGTGTGACTCTTAAATGAGGTAAAGCAAATGCTAGGCCTATCCAAAACAAAAAAGGAGGAAAGAAATGGCCCAGCCCAGCCATAAGAGAAGAAAGGAAGAAAAGAGCAAAAGGCCATGTGCCATGCATGTGCCGTTTAAGTGAAAAAATAAGGTGGAAATCGAGCCCAGCCCACATGGAAAGAAAGGGAGAAGACAACAAGCCTCGGGTAACCGGGTCTCGGATTAAAGGAAGACTAGGCCCAACATAGGCTGGAAGCAAAACATGAGAAGGAGCTAGTGTTGGGTTGGTTCCCTACTAGGTCGTCAAGGTTGCAAAGCTTGGCCTGCAGCAATTAGGCTGAGATTTATCAACCTCTTCACCATGCCCATGATCCAAGTATGCTACCAATTCATTGACCAGAAGTTATTATTTGTTCAAACTTTCAAAAAAATTTTTTAACAAAGCATGTTGAAATCTTACTCAATCATTTGTTGTGAACAAATGTTGGGCAAAGGTTATGAAGGAAACGGGTCGTAGTTGCTTCAAGAAAAAGAGTCGAGACATCAGTCACGCTACAACAACAAGTGTTGTATGTAACCTTGTCTCGAGGGGCAATTTGTAGGCACTATAAATTTATTCGTACCGTACCAAAATAAAAATCAAATTAATTAACCAGGCCAACCCTTTTAATTGATTTGATCATGCCTAAAAGATTCACCAGTCAGGTCCAAAAAACTCATAAGTCAAGCCCAAGATGAAGTCCAAATAAATTCCAAGTCCAGGCTTAGTTAAATTTCAAGTAAAAGCCCAAATCGAGGCTCTAGACGATTACCAAGTCAAGTCACAGCCTAAAGCCCGAACGACGTCAAAGTCAAAGTCAAAGTTAAAGGTCAAAGTCAAAGGTCAAGGCCTAAATCGACTCCCAAGTCAAACGCCAAATGGCTCTCAAGTCAACATCCGGTCAAAGCCCGAGGCGACTTCCAAGTCAATGCTCGGCCTAGGCCCAGGAAACTCTCAAGTCAAAGTCAAAATTAACACAAACGAAAGTCAAAGTAGTCCAAGGTGAGACCGATTAAAAGGTCCAAAATCCAGGTCAAGCCCCAAAACCCAGGTCAAGGTCCATCTTGACTTTCAAGGGAAGGGGGAAAGTTTTCCTATAAATAGGCCCCTATCCCCCTTAATTCAAAGGTTGAAAAATTCATTCTTAAAGGAGAAAGAATCAGATGATTTTGTATTCATAGAGATTGTACCCCAATTCATTCAATTGGATCTATAAAAACTCAATCTTTGTAATTTTTGCGATTACAATGTGATTTTGCAATTTGATCAATGGTACATATTGTGTCGTAAAGATGAGGAGTAGGGACGGTTCCGCCCAACAGTCGAGCCAGAAGGACGTCACATGCCCATTCCCAAATGCCATACCCACCGTCTCCCCTTCAAACCACAGTTGCTTGAGTATTCCCCTCTACTCGTTAGGGGCATAGTGGAGTAGCTCTCTTCGCAATATTTAAAGAGTAAAACCCTAGCCTATAATCTATCGGGCTCAATCACAAATCGCCACCCTAGTTTCATTAAATAGGCCGCATTGATGGGCTCGCATAGCATGAAGGCCAAGCCTACCCGTGTGCATCGCCTGCGTGATAAGCACCCAAGGGGCGGGAAGGATTCTCCTTTCGAAATTTGTTCGCCCCCACAAATAAAAGTCTACGAATCTTTTGTTCAACCTCATCACAAGTCGATCTGGTAATCTAGTAGTTTGCATCATATACAACGGGATAACACAAATAGTAGATCAATTAAGTGTGATTCATCCTGTTAATGATAAACATTTACTTTTCCACCCCGCTAGGCGCTTATTAACCCTTTCAATAACGGTTTGGTACGTACTATGAGTGACCTTGTCGTGCAGAGTGGCCAACCCTAAATAGCTACCCGAATCTTCCATTCTCAACATTTCAAGAATGTTGCAGAAACTATATGCCAACTGGGCTTCCATATTAGTGGAGAAAAAGACATTGGATTTCGTACGATTAACCTTCTGACTTGAGGCCTTACAGAATCTATCCAGACAGTTTTTGATCAGGTGCGCTTGCTCAACTGATGCCTCTACAAAGAAAATCACATCATCTGCAAAAAGGAGGCTCGAGATCCTGGGCCCATTGAGGCTTGTCGAGAATGGGCGCCACCTACTATTATACACTTCCATCTCAATAAACTGAGACAGTTTTTCCATGCATGCTACAAGGAGGTACAGAATAACAGATCACCTTGCTTAATACTCCTCATTGGTCGAAATCTTTTTATTGGTTCTCCATTCCATAAAATGCTTAGCGAGCATGTTGTCACACAATGAATAATAACCTCCACTAGCGTATGCAGCAATTGAATGTCCTTGAGCGTCTATTGAATGAAGGACCATTTGAACCTATCATAAGCTTTTTCGAGGTCGATTTTAATTGCCATCCATCCTTTCTTTTCCTTCTTCGATCGCATAGTATGCATTGTTTCTTTCATAATGACGATGTTAGCTCCTATCTGTCAACCCGACACAAAGCTTGATTGTAATCGAGAGATCAGGTTAGGTAGAATCGCCTTCAGTTGTTGGACAATGCACTTGGTCACCAGCTTATAAACAACACTACATAAGCCAATTGGTCTGAATTGTGTGACCATTTGCAGGTTACTAATCTTTGGTACTACCGAGATAAATGTGTCATTAAACCTTATAGGCATCTCTTTTCCACCCAAAATATACACACTGATCCACCTACTAAAGCCTAATAATGTTTAAAGAAGCAAGAAGCAGGTGTGAAATCCATCTGGTCATGATGATTTCAACGTAGCCGTTGTCTTAAGAGCATTAACAACATCGCGAGTTAAACGACCTTGATAGTTTATGGGTCTGTTCCTTCGTGAGCAATGGAAACAATCCCTAGATCATTTCCTAGCCGCTACCGCTAGGTTGATCATCTATACACAACCCTTTAAAGAAATCTCACACCATACTGGTCATTAATTTTGGATCTGTGACCCAATTTCCAGCAATGTCCTATAGCACTTCAATTGGATAGAATTTTCTCCATATTACGGTACTAGTGTGAAAATATCGAGTGTTTCTGTCACCGCCTCAAATGACTTTCAACCTAGATTTTTGCATCTAGAAGGTTTCAATCTGGACCAACACTTCCCTAAGCTCTTGTTTGAGGTGAGTCTCTAACTTTAGTAGGCAGTAGTTTCTACCCTCGCTTAACTGCCTCTGAATGCCCTGAATACAAGCCCATAATTCCCTCTTCCTCTTGAATAGGTTTCCAAAGACCTCCTTGTTCCATTTGTTTAGAGCTATGAACAAAGATCCCAAGGCAAGCACAATCGCGACGTTGTGAGTCCAGTTATCATGTAGAGCTTTTTCAAAAACTACATGCTTGGTCCGTGCTACTTGAAATTGAAAAGGCTTCATTCTACCAAGAACTGGTGCAAACCCTAGAGTACCAATCAATAGAGGTAAATGGTCAGAGTCTCTCCATAGTAGATGATGCATAAACCCCCTCTTGGAATTGTGTTCTCCACTCAGCATTACAAGATGCCCAGCCCAGCACATTTCAAGGATGATTCACTATTGTCCCTAATCCAGGTACATTTAAGCCCAGAAAATCTCAAGTCAATAAAACCATTGTTATCAATCGAATGTATGAACTTCTCACAAGGCCTAAGAATTTCAATTCCTCCATTATTTCTCTCTTCCAGATTAATTGTATCATTAAAGTCCCCTACAAGTAGTCAGAGGTGTCGCTCAGTCGCTCCAAATTGCTGAATATCTACCTAGAAAACTTCCTTAACCTGCTGATGCGGGCTCGTATAGACTGCAGTAAATAGCTAGCATAGCTTACGCCATTGAGCCACCCACATTGTAATAAATTGATCCTATAAGCAAACTATCTCAATTTCTACTTCCTGGGAGTTCCATAAAACCTATATACCACCTTAAAAACCTTGAGCTTGACTTCGAAACCATCTGTCATAGCCACATCACCTATCTCCACTGATATGAGCCTCCAGCAAAGTTACAATTTGAGGTTTGTGCAACCGGATGTCCTCCTTGAATTCATTCAGAAAATGTTTAGTTTCCACATCGGCGGACATTCCAGATAATAATTCTTATGTCCTATATTTCTCCTCCCCTTCGAGGAGCTTGTCTATCATTATGACGATTTGGATTCATGATCACCAAACACGACAAATGGTCCCCAGCGGGTGATTGGTCGTTGGGGACTGGGACCCCATGTTTCACTACTGGGGAATCTGGTGGTATTATCATCCCTCTCCCCATGTCCTCAATAGTCTTTGCAATTCTCACCGTGTTTTCCTCCCTAGATCTCCCTCTGCGAGTTCCACCAGGAGTACCCAGCTGCCCGAGGCATGTAACATTGGCAAAGAAGCATAATTTTCCATCTTGAGTTTGGTTAGTTCCACTTCCCTCCCAATTCTGTGGGGGATGGAGTCATCGTTGTCTCGTTACACAAGAAGGAGGCAAGGGCCCCTTTGCACCAGATTGCTATGTTGTCCACCCGTCTCTTGGCAACCATTTCTGGCATCCATTATCACTTCGTGTCTCTCCCTTTTGTTAGCATTGACTATAGTTATGTCAATCGATCGGCTCCCTCATCATCAGAATCTATGAAGTCCTACTTCTAATAGTTGCATCCTGTGGCACATTTTCCTTTTTTTGGCCTCTTCCTCATGCACTTCGCTCTCCTTCTTGTTCCACAGGGCCTCCTGCCCTTGCTTCTGCCCTCTCCGACATGTCATGTATATCAGCTTCCTGGTCCAACTGCATCACATGTTCCATCTCTTTGCCGTTATTATCCTCTTCTGGGTCTTCCTCAACAAGAGCTCTAAACCTAAAACCTGCATGAGGTTCATCTTGAGCCACTTCTGATTGCCTTACGTGTGTTGGTACCTTTGGTTGTGCCATTTGATGTCCTTCCTGGTCAACTGCCATCTAGCCTCCCCCGCCCCTATTCCCTGGGGGGGCCTCGAGGTGCATTTTAGCCTTGTCTGATGTTCTTCTGCCTGGGCTTGCGGACCATCATCCAGGCTCCATATATAACTTCTTCCTCTAAGGAGTGTTTCTCAGAATTTTGAGTGTGTGCTAGCTATTCTTGTTCTTGGCCCATTTCCATTGTGGAAACCCTTAGAGGACAGGTGTCTTCCCTATGTCCCTGCTTTCCACAATTAAAGCAAATCATTCTCAATCCCTCATACTGAATCTTCCAAATCCGCCCATTCAAATGGAATCTTGATAGAAGAGGCTTGGTGAGATCCTCCTCCACACATAGTCGAGTGAATTGTCCTATCTCTACATTAGCTGTGGTGCTATCCAGTTTCAACACCCTTCCAATTTTCTTCCCAATCTTGTTGAGCAAGAAATGCTTATTAAAATATTCCACACCTGATTTCGGTGTTCTCACTCTGTTAAGTCAAAAATCATGCATTATTTTATAATTATTTTGAGTATATTATATATATTATTTCATTTAATTTGCTTTATTTTATATATTTTTCAGGGTTAGTGTTAATTTAATAAAGAAGAGAAGAGAAGGCGTAAAAGCTCGGGTTTTACACATTTGGCTATAAGACGGTCCAAAAATAATAGTATGGAAAATAATACTTCCATATTTATTATATTGGGCAAGGGTTTCAAGAATTGGTAAAAAGTTACAAGTCTTGAGGAAGAAGAAACCTAAGCAAAGAGGGAGAAGAAAAACCCTAAAGAACGAACCCTAGCCTCACTCCCTATATATAAACCCATGCCTAATTCTCTCAAATCACCATGAGCTCCACGCTTAACCCTCACAACCCCATGACTGCCTGCTGCTTCTCACACTCCTTCCCCCACCTCTTCAACCTCAATACCCATCGCCAACTTCATCACCATCGCCTCCCCTCTCCTCACCATAATATCACCTTCCTCATACCCATCCTCACGTCTCAGCCTTCTCCACGCCTAGCCACCATAATCATCAACCTCCATCTCCTTCATCACCGTACATCACCATCATCTTCTATCAACACCAACTTCACCGCTTTATCATCATCATCATCGATCATCACCATCCTCTTCACGCCCATCAAGCTTCCTCATCGATCATCATCGGCTCCTCATCTTCCATCATCATCATCGTCTTCAGCGTCCCATCGTCATCGATCATCTTCATCGCATCACCATCATCATCCTCGTCGACCATCTCCACGCAACCCCTCTCAAAGTAGTGCTTTTTGTTTTATTTTACTATTAGTATTATTATTAATATTATTATTATTATTATTATTATTATTATTATTATTATTATTATTA
>JACYFF010031958.1:14200600-14216398 GCA_017589665.1 Selenicereus undatus | reverse complement strand
TATTATTATTATTATTATTATTATTATTATTATTATTATTATTATTAGTTTTGTTTTATTTATTTTGTGGTAGGTTAAATATTAAATATGAAATATTTGAGCTATAATTGTAACTTTAATTTTTACATGAGTGAGTAATTTTTTATGCTTAGTATAATCTTCGTGAAGCCATGCTAAATTAATTATTTTGAAACAAGTTTTGTACTTTAATACCTAGTTGATTTCTATTCATGATTCTTTAGCGATTAGTGTTTATCGTTTATGAAGTTTATGTTAAATCGATTAGAATGCATGCTAGTTGATTAAATACAATTTCGATTGATAGTTTAAAAGATTGTAATACGTAAAAGTTATAATCTTTTAAGCCTAGGTATCACCCTAATTAATTATGGATGTCTCAAACCCATCTCTTTTAATTAGGTAATCGCTTTAGATCTTTGTTAAATTGATTTGCTGGTAAATTGGTTTCAAATTGTTAAATGATGTTTTTCTAATTCCTCATGCTCTAGTTTGGTTAAATTTTTGCGCTGGTGTAAAGATTATCAAATTAGTAAGGTTTATATTAGGGCTGGACCTAAGTAAACTAAAATATAAGGAAAAACGGAGAAGAACCGTTGGTGGATCTCTTCTACAGTTTAACTCATGAATGAAATTAACTTGTGTGTTAATGATAAATATTAATTTGCATGGTGGATTGAGATTATACTAAGTATCTTTCATAAATTTGATAACTTTTGATTATTATTTGTTGCTTAAAATTAATTTGATTAGTTTGTTGATTTTTGTTCTAATTTTATTAGCCTCAATATAATTTCAATCAACCCCCCCCCCCAAAAAAAATATAAGTCTTTTAGGAGTGTCTAGGAAATTTTAGATCACTTAGATTTTGATTTTTGGAGTGGTTATAATTTTAGATTGATTTATATTCAGTTTTAGTATTTAATTACCGGTTTGTTCGAACTTAGACTAAAAATAGTTATTTTTGTTATTTTTCGATTTTAATTAATTCCTAGGGTTTATATAGTGTCCTAGTTTGCTCATATTAAATTTCGTAATTTTCGGAAATTATTTGATAATTTTTCAGATTTATTCTGTGAAATTGGTATGTGCAGGTTTTTAGGTAATTAATTCTGAAATTTTCGATTTTTAATTTTAATTCAAGATTATTAGGTATTTTTAAGTCAATAAAGTTGTGTCTTAGAATTAGGGTAATTTTCCTAATTAATTTCGTTTTTATATTTATCCAGATTATTTTATTTTTAATTTCAGATTAAATTTTCTGCTTGTTTATTCTGCAGTAAGTTTCTGATTTAATTTTCCTGAAATTAATCTGACAGTATTCTGAAGTTATAAACCTTTCCAGTTTAAGTATAATTTTTTAGGTTACTGTTTGATAATTTTAATATTTATTTTTCTGATTATTAATTGCTGTTTTGAGTTTTTATTAAAATTCCAGTTACTATTCTGATTTTATTTTTCTGGATTATTCAGGAAATCTTTTTACTGTTTTATTTCCAGAATATGATTCATAATATTTAGAAGCATTATTGGGTATTTTTCTAGATTTTTATTCATTAGATTTTAATTATTTTAGAATTATTAAGATTAGACTTAATAAATTAGATTAGTAAAATCATGTAGGATTAAGCTAGCCTTTTACAACAATCTTTCCTCGTGGATCGATCCCTACTTCCCTATGCTATAAAAATTATTTAATAACTGAAGTAGTGGTTAAATTTGTAGCTCTCGACAGGCTTTACACACTCACACCATTAACCTCTTAATTTTGCCTTCTTCTGGCATAAAATTAGGCACATATTCCCTTATAACTAGATAGTTATCACCCATCATCGAAGGACCATCCATGGACATGTGTTCATAGTCCTCCCTATTGGTAAACCTAGTCACATAATAATCAAAACCTATGTCAATGAGCGAAAAGTCACCTTTCAATACCCACTTAGTCTTTAGTCACTTTTTTAGTTGCGTATAGCCCACTCTCTTACCAAACAACCTAATGATCAGCGCGGGCTCTCGGAGCATTCACTTTTCTTGTGTCATTAGTAGTATCATGGGGCACGTAGGATCCTCCTCTTCTAGTGGTTCATCATCCTCTGAAACCTCGTCTTAGTCTTTTGGGCACCATACTGGATTATCTCACATCTCTAGGCGCAAATTGGGAATATTCCTTTGGAGCGTGTCACGATAAGACATTCCAGCCCCGAAAACCATCCCCCCATTCACCCCACCTTCTAGTGTCTCAGGCACTCATGAGGAGCGAAGGTCCATATTTCCAACCGATTCACTCTCTTCCATTTCGCCCCTTTCTACGAGTTCTTGTGTAGAGCGCTTTATCTTCGTCGAACGATTCAACTGGTCCATTTCTTCCATGCTTCTCACCAAGTGGTTCTCGCTAGCCTCACATATTTGTCTACTTTGGTTCTCATTCCCATCTATCTGGGTAGCAATAAGGGTTCCACTCATGAGCCCACCAACGACGCTGCTAGGCCGCTCCCCAACGTCGCCGCCCTCCACCATCGCATTGCTAGAGTTTTCGCTACGCATGTAGTTATTAATAATAGCAATAGAGTGTAGCAAAGTCATTTTATACTGGTGCTATACCCTTGCGATGCTAGGATATTACTCAATTTTTATTTTTATTTTATTAGTATAATTAAGATATAAAAATATATCAATTTTGAAGTAGATTAGCAATTCTATGACAAAATAATTACTATTTCCTTTCTATTTTTTCATGTAAATCACTTGAAACCCCTTTTGTTATTATATCATAACAATAATAATTTACTACTTACTATTTTTGTAAAATTTTCTAACATGTGAGACATCCAAATTTTTTGTACGGATTTATTTTAGTAGTTAAATGGACTATATTTTAATGTAACTTAATTTCATAAAAATTATATTACAATGTTACAAATTATGAGCCCGTTTGTTGCACGAACAGAGTCATTATTTTGTAAGTTAATTATATCGTAGTGTATTATCTTTGTCATAAAAGTCCCTTAATATTGTACATTCGTATATTTCATTTGTCCTTTGCAAAGTTTATATTTCTATATCATAATTAATACAAACTTTTATAAAAAAAAATAAAAAAATTCAGAAGTCACTGTATTACGTTTTCTTTTTGAAGAAAATCAATCTATTTGAAATGAAGCTTAATATTAAAAACTAACTTTCAAATGTGATTGGTTAAAACTATTTAATCTTGATTGGATTTTCTGCTTCAATTTCTATGAGATATTGACAATGAAATAAAAATCATATAGATGATTTAATTAGATAAATATTACAAGCACAAGACTCATATTTTTTTAAGTAGAAGTTAATCATGAATTAGTGACGCGATTGTTACTCCCCGCTTCTCTGGTCCTAAAGCAAAAGTGTAAGAAAAAATATGAAGAAGCCAAAAGAAACCAAAAAAATTAAGGGACAAAAAGTGGAAATAAAAGCAACAAGTAAACATAATCAAGCAATGACAATTCTACTTATGACATATACAAACTAACATCCATATTTGAAAGTCCGAAAAGTTTAAACAAAAAGCATGATTAAAAAAAGAATTTTCCACATTGTCAATTCCAATGCATTCAAGCATCCTTTTTTTATGGAGGATGAGCCACATATGAGCAATTGCTTCCCTCAATCTAAAAAAGCGTTCTTCACTGAGTTCAATCGCACATATATTTGTGCTGCAAAATAGTTTATTTTCTTAGTTGGCTAATTAAAATGCTTCCATCAACTTGCTTTTTTATATACATGTCGCAATATATGCTACAACCATGGGTCGATATAATTAAACCCATTAAATTCTTTGACAAAACAATAATGACCATATGTAAGAAGTTGTAACTTAAAGCTTACACTTGTAGCTTTTTTTTTGGATAGGAAGTTTATGCTTGTAATGTAAAGTAAATCAATTAAATTAAATGACAAATAGATTGGTATGAAGGAATTTAAAAAGAGGTAAGCATAACTTAAATAAACTATTCGTGTTAAACATTAGATATGTCCAAAATATTATTCTAAGAGAAAATTGAGGATTGTGTATAAAACTATATCATAAAAATACCTATAACTTTCTTAGTGTGAAGAAGCCGGGAAAAAAAAGCAGTTCATGTTCAAAGGACAAAATGGCAACATTTTAGAGTAAAACGCTCAAATAGATTGTGCACTCCTAAGAAATACTTAAAATTGCGAAAACATTATTAATATTATAGATAATGAATTGGGTGATTACTTTAGTTTATTAAATCCTATAAACCTAGCAGTTCCCAAATTCAATAATAAGTTTTTTCAATAATTTTTTAATATTAAGAATAATTACGTTGCAAGGATGTAATTTTATAATTTTTCAATATTGAAGAATAAATAGCTCTTTAAAAAATAAGTAAAAATGAATTAATAGATTATATTATTTAGTTGCTTAAAATGTAGAGGGTCTTCGATCTTTAATTTTTTTCCCTAGTCTAATAATACACTTTTTGTTCTTAATATTTGACTCACGCATTCTTTTATGTGTTTAAGATCATTTCTTTGTTCAATACATTTATTAAAACTAAATTTTATTACTAAGTAGTGAAAAATATGTGAATAGTTACTTTATAATTTTTTTTTGCATTAAATTTACCTCCATCTATCTTAATTGGCATCCTATGTTATATTAAATTATCTTGGGTATGTGACTAGTCTCTCCTATGTGGTATCCTACATGACAAGTTTATTTATCGCTCATACATGAGTTCTATCCAACTTTTAATATATACTAGTGCCATACCCTTGCGATGCTAGGACACTAGTCATTGTTTGTTTTAATATTATTAGTATAAATAATTAATTAATAAAAATATATTATTTTTAAAGTAGATAAAAATTCTATAACAATATAATTATTGCTTCCTTTCTCTTTCATTTTAAATAACTCTAAAGTCCTTCTGTTTTGATATCATAATGATTTACCATTTACTTTTTTTCGTTATTCTTGAATACGTAACACGTCTAATTAATTTGTGGTGGCTGTATTTTAGTAGTTAAATGGACTATATTTTAATGTAACTTAATTTCATAAAAATTACATAACGATCTCACTGATTACTACATATGATATATAAAAAGTCATTTTTCAACTCTAGATGACATGTAGACAAGTAATCTAACATAACCTTTATGCATATTGTCTTATATATCATTCATATAATGTCCTATGTGATTAGAAGGTTATAATGGTAATAAGTCCTTATTCACTTATAACGACCTCAAGATTCAACCTAGTAACAATTAAAATTAAGGTAAATTTTATTCTCTTAACTAATTTCTATTCTTTTAATATTGAAAAATAAAATAAATTAATTTGAAATACAAAACAAAATCAAAATATAATTGCAAACTGTATGAGGACTTAGTAAAAAAAATAAATAAGTTAGGGGTGCAAAACCATGCAATAAATAATTAAGTTAATAACATATAATTAATTCTAATTAATAGCGTTAATGTTAACTAACATGTCTCAACTCTCAACTAACATCAACCAACTACAATTTGCCAAGTCATGATTTTGTAACACATGAAATGCCACATGGCATTCATACATTGTTTGCATCCAACTTTTAATATACACATATGATGGTGAACTTAGCTAGCCAATATTATTATTCATCTTAGACATTAGATATGTCCAAAGCATTATTCTAAGAGAAGATTGAGGATTGTGTATGAAACTATATCATAAAAATAATTATAACTTTCTTAGCCTAGTGTACTAGGAAAAGAAATTTATGTTCAAAGAACAAAATGACGACATTTTAGAGTAAAAGGCTAAAATATGTTGTGCGCTTCTAAGAAATACTTAAAATTGTGACAAAGTATTAATATTATAGATAATGAATTGGGCCATCATTTTAGTTTATTAAATCCTTTAAACTTAACCGTTTCCAAATTCAATAATAAGATTTTTAGACAATTTTTTAATATTAAAATTAATTATGTTGTAAGGATGTAATTTAAATAAATTTTCAATATTGAAGAATAAATAGCTCTCTAAAAAAACAAAAAATAAATTGATATACTATTTTATTTGGTTGCTTAAAAAGTAGAGCAAGTCTTCTTTTATTTTTTTTCCTATTCTAATAATATATTTTTTATTTTTGATATTCGACTCACATTTTTTTGTATTTAAGATCATTTATTTGTTGAATACATTTTGTAAAACTAAATTATATTATAAGTAGTGAAAAACATGTGAATAGTAACTTTATTAAATAGTTTTTTTTTGCACTAAATTCACCTCCATCCTACATAATTTCTTATCTCAAATGGCATCCTATGTTGCATTAAATTATCTTGCGTATGTGACTATTCTCTTCTATGTGGCATCCTACATGCCAAGTTTACGTGTCATTCATACATGAGTTCTATCCACCTTTTAATATATACTAGTTTTTTTGCCGTGCATTGGACAACGGATATTACTTCTCGGTTGATAAATTTCAGTATCTTGTTGTACACGTTATTGTTGGTGCTATACCATACTGAGTTTTATGGACTTGATGGTAGCATCTTTTTTCTGACTTTATTTCATATGAAGTCACCTTAATTATATGTACTTGAATTTTTTATGCGCAATCTATCTTTTTAATCCTGTTAGTCAAGAAGTTTTTTATTTTTTTTTTGTTTTAAGATATTATGTGATTTGACATTGCATGATTTTTTTTAAGTTTAAAATGATTTGTGAAATAATCATATTAACGGTGGGAGCAAAGGAGCAAAGGAAAACCATAGTATTTTTAGTAATTTAATGTTGTCTTTCTTAAACTTGGAGTTTATTTTTAAAAATACATCACATGATAATGTGAAATGTAATGTATGAAAAATAGTTCTAATATAAAATATTTAATAACATATCAGATTTGTCGTCTTCACTATCTATTAGTCGCCAACTTCCGTTCTCATATTAAGTAGCCTGCAAAAGTAACATATATTATACTAAGTTACGTTTTGATTTTTCATTTGTTCATAACTACTTGTCATCAACGATGTGTTGTTAAATGCATGTAATGATTTTTACATGCTTAAACATTTAGTGAAAAAATACACGATAATATGTGTGTGTGTGTGTGTGTATTTTTCTATGTACTTAAGAAGGAAAAAAGTTTCAAATGTCCAAATTTAAGTAGAATTCCTGAATGCCAATCTATTGAATTACAGGAATTACAATAAATTCTTTATTAATGTGTAACAATTCATGTGATACCAAGTTCTCGTTAGAAGTGGTAGAAATTTGAATTTGGTTTATGTTCCAATTACATCAGACAAATCAAACGATGTCTAAAAATCCGACAAAACATTTATCTGACGTCTATTGTTTAAAAAAAGACGAGTTGGACGAATTGGATTAGCCTAATTCCAAGTCAAAATAGGGTTCTGACTTTGACAATGAAAATGTGAAAAATTTTGTTTTCAAATTTTTAAAATTTGGACGAAAATCTATTAACATACTCGATCCTTTTCTAATTAGACAGATTCATGTAGTTATGTAAAATGAAAAATTTTATTTGCTACTTGTCATTGTAAACTTAAGGGTCTCAAGTGTCATAGGTTCTTCAGCAAAATGAGGCCATAAAGATTTAGTAAGGAATTGGAAGCCTAAAAGATAAATGCAAATTCAAGGAGCCTATCCTGTCAATGGCATAAAATTCTAATATATGATATAAATTTAGCCAAGGAGAAGGGCATATGGAGCTTGACAAATGCTATCGTGTTTTATACATGCAGGAGCCTACAATGTCGCAATAGCTGATTGAGCACACCATGCTTGCTAGTGAGAAACTTTCATCTCATTATTTGTATGCTCTTCGGTAAGTATGAAGACATGCATGTCTTGTCAGCTATAGTTTATTGTAGTCCTCTCCCCAAAATCTCTATGCAAATGATAGTAAGTATGAAGACAGCAGATCCTCCTTACAGCAGGAAAAAGAACTCCAGGCTCGCCATTCACATTAATAGAAAACCTAGTAGTAGAGACACATGCCATAATCAGCTGTACAAACTCCAAAGAGAACCGGAGGACTGTTATTATATATCAATTGGGTCATTAACAAAGAGTCATGTGTATAAACTCAAATGGGGTTTCAATCCAAAACCAATTGGCAATGAGTGGAGTAACTCTCAAACTTATAAACGTGTTCAAACCCTTCAATTTTATCAACGTGGGACACACCTCACTCACACATTCCAACAATTAAGGACCTTCAAAATAAACTCTAAAAAATCCTAATCCACTATATCATATGCCTTCCTAATTTCAATTTCCATCCTTTCCTCTCATAATGCTTCGCTCTTTTACAAAATCACTATGGGACAAACTAAAAATGTTAGGCAATACCAACTAAATTATGCTAGATAATAAGGTCTTAGAAATGACTTTATATAATGCACTGCAAAGAGCCAAATGTCTGTATTCAATGACTAAATTAGCATTATCCAATTGCTTAAGAAGCTCACCATTATGAAGAAACCAAGAACCTGAGTAATATCTTCTCCAATGATGCTTCAAAATGTTCTACAAAACCCAACAGTGTAGCCATCAAGAAACGGGGCCTCATTCCTCCGTTAGGAACAAAGCTTGTTTCACATCATCCTTCGAAAAAGATCTGTTTGCAGTACAGGACATATCAAGAGGTCGACTAGTCTCCACAAGCCCCTCATACAGTTCAACAAAAAAGCACAAACTATTTCATCCTAAGTTGTGCAATCTATCCTATGAGAACCCACCACTTTATGGATGAAACTCTTGCCCTTTTCCTGTTTAGTAACATCATGATAATACTTACTACCATACTGTCATCCCCTTCAGGAAGGAATCTTTCCTCTGTTGTTTGTACGTTGGAGGATTTTGCTTTCGATGTTATAGAACTTCGCATACTCAACCAAAACATCTTGCTCAAGCCCTTGAATATCAGTAGAATGAAGACCATTTATATGGAGCATTCTGCACCTGTACCAAACTCATGCATAATTGATTAATTTTAGTATTAACCCATTTATGAAACTGGCCATAAAAGATTCTTGAGAGGCCCTTTCAGCATCTTCAATTTGGAAACTATTTGAAACATTAGACATCCATCAATTTTAATATCCCAAACATCATTAACTAGGGGTTGAAACAGATGATAGGTAACCTAAACATTCAAAAATTTAAGAAGTTTTTCATCCCTCCGAACTAGTCATTAATATCCAACACCAAAGACGGCACTGATCATAAACCCTGGGTGCCTTGAACTCAGCCGCAACAGACTAGTCACAACCTATGGTAGCATACAGACCTGGCAAAAACTAAGCCGGCTCGAAAATTCGACCCAAACCCGCCCGAAAAATTTGGGTTTTGTACATAATGTTCTCGACCCGAACCCTGAAAAACCCGCAAATTAGTGGACCAAACCCGCCCGTTTGAACCGAATATTATATCTTTATGTTTTGATTATTCTTTTATTTATCTCTATTAACAATAATGGTTCTTCATTATGCTAGTTTATTTAGAGAGGCATTATATAATTATCACATTCCTTAATAAATTAAACAATAATACTATTTATTTTCCAACATCGTTCTCATACAATAACGTCATACACAACATATAAATGGGAAATTTTTAAAAAAATAGTATGAAATGGGGTGAAATAACTATCTAGTTTTAAGAACATCAATTTAGAATAAGACAAATATTAAAAAACGCAAGCCATACCTTTATAATTTTAGTGAAATGGATATATCTTGTCATATTTTAAATAAAACTACTCTGTTATAATATAAAATTTTGACGTTATAATTAAAAGATAATTGCAATATGTTGTTCTTCTCCAATATCCTTTCATTTGGTTTCTATTCTAATTGGTTTCGAACTATGATGCTAGTTTTGAGTCATAGGCCGACTCGTGCTTACGTTAGGATCGACCTACTAATAAAATATATTTGATTAGGTAATGATCATTTAGTTAATAAAAATATCGAATTATTCAATAGGTTACGAGTCGCCCGAACTACTTCGATCCGTTAACCTGTTTTAGATAGATTGACCCATAAATGATATGACCCAATATTAACCTTATTTTGATCCATAGGCGAACTCACGGGCTCTTTATCCACTTGTACATGACATACATACATCATAATGAAAAGTATGAATATCTTTAATATTCTTTTAAGAAATTAAAGTTACAATACTTTTCATTAAATACGAACAATTTTAAGTGTCAAATATGCCGAGTCTTTAATTTTGAAAAAAAAAAAGAAATAACTCACAAAAAAGCACTCTATACCCGTTGGGTTGACCTACAATCCGTATAACCGAAATACGTTCGCCCGTATTTTATCCGAACCCGAAATATACCTGACCCATATTTTACCCAAACCTAAATAAACCCGACCTGTATTTGATCTGCCTACCCAAACTAACAGGTCATATAGACTTGGCAAAGACTAACTCAACTTGAAAATCTGACCTAAACCCGCCACCTTAACTAGAAATCCTTTTTTTTTATTTTGTTCAATTCATTCTTTCTAACGATAATGATTAGTCATTTTATAGAATAGTTTAAAGAGATATTATATAACTATTGCATCCCTCTACAAATTAAACACTATTACCCTTTGTTTCCATCTCTATTCTCTGAAAATGACATTGTACGCAACTTACAAATGCAAAATTGTTAAAAGTGGTAAGAATTGACTATCCAATCTTGAGAAAAAATATTTTAGAAGAAGACATATATTAAAGATGTGCAACTCATACAATTTAGTCAAATACATATGTCTAATCATTTTTTATATTAACTACTTTGTAATAATCTAGATTTTTGATGTTATAATTAAAAGACAATATCTTGTACTTGTTTAATTCTATTTTATTTGATTTCTGTTCTAACTAGTCTTGAACTATGATGCTAGTGGCATGAGAAAAGGGCCGATCATATTCACATTGGGGTCGGCCCAATAATAAAGTTTTTTCCAATTGGACATCGGATAAGTTAGTTAATAAAAATATTGAAGTATTAAGGGTCTGTTCTTTTCGTGGGTCAATCCACTTTTACCTACTTCAACCTAATTCAATCCATTTCAACCTAATTCAACCCACTTGAAAAAAAAATATCAACTTGAACCCACTTCAACCTATCTCAACCTACTTCAACCCACTTCAACCAACTTCAACCCACTTCAACCCACCCCTTCATAATTTTAATAATTTGTAAAGTATCATGTGAGATTTAGGGCATGTTGTTTTCGTGGGTAAATTAGGTAGGCAAAAGGGTGAAGTAGGTTGAAGTTGGTTGAGGTGGGTTAAGGTAAGTTGAAGTTGGTATTTTTTTTTTGGAAGTGAGTTGAAATAGGTTGAAATAGGCTGAAGTGAGTTTTAAATGAGTTATTAACAGGTCAAACTGCTCTAATCCATTAGCATGCCCTAGACGAGCTGACCATAAATGACTCAACCCATTATTAACCCTCTTTCAATGGACGGTTTGATCCATCCAACTCAAAGGAGGCTTGATTCTTTGCTCGCCCATATAAGACGTTCATATATCATAGTAAAAAGTTTGAATATTTTTGATATTCTTTTGAGAAATTACAATTAGTATATTTTTTTTATTAAATACTAACAACTTTGAGTAATAAATATGCAAAATTTTTGATTTTGACAAAAGAAAAATAACTCGCAGAAAAAACGCTCTAAACCCGTTGCATTGACCAGAAACCCGTAAAATCGAAATACATCCATCCATATTTTACCTAAACCTAAAATATATCTTATTGAATTTTTACTAGAACCCAAATATATATGTCCTATATTTAACTCGTCCGTCCGTACTAACAAGTCTTGCAGCAAGACTCAACAAAACCTTTGTCAAGTTTTGACGAAACCCTTAAATCACCTTTCGGTTTAATATTGTGGGTGAAAAAAATGACTTGCATTAAGGGTATCACTCAAATTATTCCTCTCACATAATCTACCAAAAGCATGTACTTCACATTGATCAAGATAAGTCTTAGAAATTCTCTCTCCCTAATAAAGAACCACAGTATACTACCCTAATAGAACGATAAATTCTATTTCGGCCCCTAAAGTTTGGTGTAAATAATTTTGGGAACCTATAACTTTAGAAACGATTTTCTGATCCATCGAACTTTGGTGTAAATAATTTCTTGGACCAATCTTGTCAAAAGTATTTTTTTAAATTGCAAAAAGACCCTTAAAGATTTTTTAATTTTTATTTTAACCCCAATCCTTAAAAACTTACTTTCAAAAATCTAAAATTTGCTTATGTGTAGTTTTGCTCATTTGTAGTATATTCGATTCTCTATCAAATGGCATCAGAGCCACGTGACCAAAAATAATTAAGATAATTAAGGTAATTAATGACTGATTAAGCTAATTAATTGTGTTTAACTGTGATTAATGCTAGAATCATCATTAACTTGCCCTAAACTGAATTATTCTCACATTGTTCACTTACCGGGAGGACTTTCTCCTATAGCACCTCAATTAAACTATATAACGGATATAGTTTTAGAATTAAAAGTAGAATTGGTCAAAATTAAGACTGAAGTAAAGGAGTTTAATAAGCAAATATCGGCAATTCACATTTCTCTAACTAACGAAGTAAGGCATAGCGGAAAAGCTACTTCCAATATTAGTACTCCATTTCAGCATAAACATCCTTTTCAAAACCCAGAAAACAAGAATCCATTTCCTTTGAATGAGATAAAAATCCAAAAAGAAGTATGTGAAAAATCAGCTGAAAAAACAGAAAAAGAAGAAGATGGAGTATAAGCAATATACTCTTGACGAACTACAAAATATGTTCGGGAAAGAACAAAACTCGGTAGAATTAAACAAGATCATGGGCGCAATTAGTGATAAATATAACATTTTGTCTGATAATGAAGAGACCAATAATGTCCAACTAAAAGAAGAAATATATCAATAGATGAATTTGATTAAACTACAAGATCTCAATGTATTACCATTAGAAGAAGTTAAGAGAAAACTGGAAAAGAAATATGGTACAATGACTATTAAAAACGAGATCAATAAGATTGGAGAAGAGATCGACCTATATGAAACAGAGACTAATCTAGTTAACAATGTCATTCCTAAGCCTAAAGAATTTGGTGAACCCTATAGAAGAAATACTCATTTCTTAAGACCTAGGTATGTTCCAGCAGGGCGTACAACCAATTTTTACTTTGGGTTTATCCCAAGAAAAACTACCACATATGAAGAAATTGGTCTTACCCTAATTAGCCAAACTTGATATATCTTAAATATTGATGGAGCCCATAATAGAGAAGAGCTATTTGAGCACTGGAAAAAAGGAATAGTGTCTTAAATCTAAATACTACATGGACTGCTGCAAACCTTCTAAATTATATCAAACATAGTTTTTCTAGCACTGTAGCCGACTGATATGATTTATTAAATGAAAACGGTAAAAATACGTTAAGAATTATGGAAACACCAGCTGCTATGTTTAGAAATTTGTACAAAGAAATTGAAGCTGAATTTATCGGAGCTAAACTAGACTCTGAAGAAAAAACTAGAGAGTGGCAGAGAAAGATTAATAATATAGAATTATGGGATATGAGATATCTGAAAAATTATATTGCTGAATTTAGTCAATATTATTACAAAATTGGGCATAAACCATTCTTGGTATGTTCTACGATAAATTGTCATATCCTATAAATTCCATAATTAATGAAAAATACATGGCATATCTGGAACGAGTCGATGTCGTTAATACCCTTGGTTTGAGAATCTCTTATCTAAGAAAATGGGTCAATGATCAATATCTTGATCTCCAAAAGAAAAAAAAATTAAGAAGCAATTCCTAACTTATTAGGATGCGCCTCACCAATGGGAAAAAAAACCTGAAAGAAGACGAAAAAGAAAATTTTATAAGAAAAAGAGCTTTAATAAGTAAAGAGGGGAGAAGTATAAAAGAAAATATTATAACAAATCAAGCACTAAAAAACGTAGAGTTTTTAGAAAAGTCGCTTATTGTCCTGCAGGAAAAAACAATTGCAAATGCTGGGCATGCGAAGAAGTAGGATATTATGCTAATGAATGCAAAAATAGGAAGAATAACAAGCTTATTGAAACCTTGGGAAGCTTAGATTATGTAGAGCTTAGTGAAAATGAGGCTTTAGATCTAGCCTTAAGCAACAACAAAGGAATTGTTGAAATAATATTGGACAATGAAGATGAAGAAAGTGATTATGAAAAAACAAGTCATATGATGGAGAGTAGCTCTATCAGTCTTGGTGATCTCCAAGGAGAAGAATTTGTCGTAGACAATGATCATGAGGAAGTCAAAAGAGACTGGGTTCTTTCCATAATCCAAAACGACATGATCTATAAAAAATTCATCTTCCAATCAAAAAGCAAATACGTATGTGAAATGATGGAAGGAGATCTAGAGATAAAGGATTGTGAGTATGACGTTGGAAAAGTTAATCTCATTAATTGAAAAAATATACTTAAGCATAGTAAAGATAGAAAGTATAGGTGTATCCATGTTGGAAGTGTCCAAGTTCAAATCACTCTATTACAATACTGATGTATATGTCAAGGGAGGAGGATACCCAAGCTAATACACATCAAAAGAACGACCCAAACGCAAGAACTATTACACGGCCAAGGTGGCACGGTCGTGCTAGTGTGCACGGTGTGGCCGTGCCACTTTGCTGCCCACGGAACCTAGCAAAGCTCAACTATGCACGGTTTGAGGGCTTGTGAAGTTTGCTTTGATTCTACTCTCTTTGGTGAAGCATATGCTGTGGAAATGACATAAAATAGAAGCTTTTGAAGTGGAAATATAGAGGGGTATGAGGATTATAATAAGTGAAATTGATTAACTTAAGAATTCAAGTTAATAACTTCACTTAGAAATCAAAGGGATGAATCTAGCATAGATAGAACTAAGACTTTAGATTGGATACAGAATCACCACCAATCTTTGAGCTTAGGGCCCTTAATCTTGATTAAGATACAGAATCACCACTTAATCAAGCTTAAGACTCACTTGGACACCACTTAGTTTGGCCTAAACTAAGATAAGCAAGCAAGGTTTGAAGAGAGAAAGCTATGGAGCTCTCAAACTGAACTCATACTTCAAAATGGCATTGTGTTCTTCCTTAGGCTGAAATGGCCTTACATACTAGTAAGAGGGACACCTCACTTTCCTTGCTACAGAGGAAAGGTATTAGTGCTAAGCTATTTGCATAATTAACTAGCTAATACAACCGGTTATAACTAAACAAGCGTACATCATGCTTAACTAATACTAATACATCAAACCATGAATTTAATCCTTGTCTAACTTGATTATACAACAATTAGGCTCATGTTTATACCTAATACAAGCTGAAATTGAAGTTAGCTAGCATGTGACCGGCCGAAATTTGGGATGCACTTTACGGCTAGCCAACAACAATCAAGCACACAAGGTGACACCATCTTCTCTCCCATTGGTTGCTCTTCTCTAGGTATTCACAAATCCAAGGAAGCTTTTAGTGTGTTCCAAGCTTGGGAAGTGTGCCATTCAAGTTGCTTGGTAGAGTGGCCGGCCATTTTGATGAAGAAAAAAACCGGTTTTCTTGAACCGGGTTCAAGCCGTGTGAGCCAGTTTTTTGTGCATTTTGTTCACATAGCAAAAACGATCATGGCTTGGATTTTAAAGGTGGGGGGGGTAACTTTAGGATGTGTAGAATCCTCCCCCCCCC
>JACYFF010031958.1:14183832-14200590 GCA_017589665.1 Selenicereus undatus | reverse complement strand
ATGGTTTTGAGGGTTAATCAAGCTAATGTTTCCAACCGTGCAAAACCGGGGCAAAATGGAGTAGCTTGGGAAAATGACCTTGATCTTCAATCCTCTTGAGGCTATGACTTGAGACTCATGCATGGACCTGCAAAACAACATCAAAAGGATTCCAAAAATGCAAAAATATTAGGTCTAAGCTACAATGTAGCTTAGAAAATCGAATACACAAAACCGGGCACTTTGAAGCTAGTGAACCCGTTTGTGCTAGCTTCACTCTCTTGCAATAATTGAGCCATTTTCTTCACTTGGGACCTTGTTCTTGGACGTTTGGGACTTGTATCATCATGGACAAGATCTTCAGTGGCTAGGATTCCATCAAATACTATGGCAAAGATATTGATCTTTATGCTTTGCTCTGTGATATTAGGCATTCCAAATTTAGTAATCAAATTATCATAAGGATAAAGACCAATTTATGTAATGGGTTAGTAGGATTCAACTACCGCCCAGGATATTATGTGAGTTTAAAGGATGAGTTTGCTAAAAACTTCTTATCCCTTAAGATAAAAATAGTTGGAATGTACATGAAAAGAGGAGGATATCCATTAAGGATATTCTAGAAAATTATCTATAAATTAGATAATACTATAGACCCGAAGACTAAGGTAACAATGATAGAGGCAGAAAAATTTGAAAGTCCTACCCCTATGCAAAAAATCCAAAGGATTAAATCCAACCCTCAAGAAATAAAAATCGATCATTCATGGATATCTAGCTTTGCCAACCCTACAAAGATCAATAAGAAAAATATAATAAAAATTAATAAGGAAGGTAAAATCACCATTAAACCCCAATTATTGAGAAGTATGAGTATAAGATTAGACTGAGGAGAAGGATCTTCATCAACTAAACAAGAGCTTAAAAAAGATGATATAATTGGAATGACTAGTGAAATAAGTAGAATGAGTTTTGAAGCAGCAAGACTTAGTGTAGATCGAATTATGAGTCTAGAAAGAAAGGTCATTGGATACAAAACAAGAACTGTTAGTGAGCCGATTTATGAGGATGAATTAGTCCAATATATGACTACGGAGATTTGCTATGAGGCTACCAATACAAACCTTAATAGCATCTATATCCCGATAAAAGTTTGTTTAAAGGGATATAATAAATATGAATTATGTGCATGTATAGATAGTGGTTGTTCTATATGCTTTGGAAAAAGAACATTATTTTCAGAGTTTATGTGGAAAAAAGTTAAAAATTCTTTATAAGTAAGGATAGCTTATAATAGCATTATGAGTCATAATGAAGCAATAAAAGGGTTATCCATAGAATTAGGAGGAGTCCAATGCATTACACCAGTTCTATGGGCTACTGATAAACCCTCTCATGACATGATTATAGGAAATAATTTTCAAAGATTATATTCTCGATGTACTCAGACTGTAAACCAGATAATATTCACAATTAATAGTCATTCAGTTCCTATTGAAAAATTAAGTAAGGCATACACTCATCAAAGAATTGATTTTAGAAGCAGCCAGCGTGGTGAGAAGGTAATGCCTGCACAACAAGAGGTAGCACTGACAATCTCATTGCTTGAGTTATCTATTAAAGGCTAGATTGTTGAACAACAAGAAAAGTTTTGTTAAGAACTCTACTTTGATAATCCTCTAAAATTTTGGGATAAAGATAAAACATTTGTCAAAATTACTTTGTTAAACCTCAATACTATTATCCAAGTCAAACAAATGGTGTATACACATCAAGATATCCAAAACTTTGATAAACAAATCAAAGAACTTCTAGATAAAGGATTAATCAGGAATAGCAAGAGTCCTCACACCAGTCCTGCTTTCATGGTAAGAAATCATGCAGAAGAAAAAAGAGGAAAAGCAAGAATGGTGATCAATTACAAAAGCTTAACAATAATACTGTTTTTATGGTTATTATATTCCTAATAAAACAATGCTTTTCAACAGAATTCAAGAAGTCTCTTGGTTCTCGAAAATGAATTGCAAAAGTGAATATTGGCAGGTAAAAATGGATGAGGAAAGTATTCCTTTAACTGCCATTATGAATGGATAGTAATGTCATTTGGTCTTAAAAATGCACCTCAAATATTCAAAGAAGAATGGATAACATCTTCAAAGATCTTAATCACTATTGTTTAGTTTATATTGATGATATCCTTGCCATTTCTGAAACCATAGAACAACACAAAGATGATGTCTTGGCAGTCACCTGGAGATGCATTGATCATGGTATCATACTTGGTAAAAACAAATGCATTTATGCTGAACAAGAAATTGAGTTTTTAGGCTTAGAGATAAAGGCTGGACAAATCATCTTACAAAAGCATATTCCGGAAAAAATAGAAATTTTTTCTAAAAAAATCAAAAATAGGAAGCAACTAGAAAGGTTTCTTGGATGTCTTACCTATGCTTCAGATTTCATTAAAAATTTAGCTAAATTAAGAAAGCCATTGCAACAGAAACTCAAAAAAAGAAGTAAGTTGGACATGGACCATTAATGATACAAAGATTGTTCAAAACTTCAAATAGATGTGTAAAAATCTTCCTGTTCTTAATTTGTCTAAATGATGGAGATGATTTAGTTCTTGAAACAGATGGCAACAATGAGCATTGGAGTGCGGCACTCAAAAACAAAGAAGGAGAAAAACTCTGCAAATATTGTAGTTGAAGTTTTAATAAGACATAATGCAACTATCCTACAATGAAAAAAGAAATCCTTGCAGTTATAAGGGGAATTGAAAAATTCTTAATCTTTTTCGCCCCAAAACCTTTTCTTATTCGAACTGAATAGAAAGGAATACTTGGTTTTGTGAAAAAGAATTCATCAAATATGGGCGACTCATGTGTTGGCAATTATGGCTTAAACAGTTTTTCTTCTCTATTGAACATATATAGGGATCAAAGAACTCTCTGGTAGACCGTTTGACTCGAGAACTTGCCAATGGTGATCATCAAAGTCGACCTCCTACCAAAAAAGGTGGAAATGTTTAATGAAATGTCATTCCTACTAGAACAGGTTGCGCCTTCTAGAAAAGTCCTTATTGATAACCTGGAATTCTATACAAAAAGTAGATCATATTTTGATCTGCTTTCTACTGCCTACCTAATAGCCCAAAGATTTTTCCCTTTTAGAGCTACAAGTTAGTTACCTTCAGTGTCCTTATGATATCCAAGAAAAAATAAATTCTCATGTTCGAAAACAATGGTTCAATGAGTGGTGTGCAGCTTGCATAAACTTTTATTATCATTATTCCTATGATATTTGGGAGTCTTAGGGTACAACGATCTATTTTCCTGACAGATATGGAGTTGGTGGTGTTAGTTTCCCAACAAATTCATTATCTCCAAATGACTCTGTCTTTAAAGCCTTGGAATACGGGATGGTACTTTACTTCATAGAAATCCCAGATTCAAAGTTTCCATTTTTCTTAAAACCAACAAAATTTCAGCAACGCATGTTCATAAGGATCCATTGAATTGTTACATCTCCTGATGGTCCAACAAAAGTCCCAGTTCGCAGATGCCTAAATTTGGAAGTGTATAGCGCATTAATCGAATATGAAAATAGAAAAGCCAAACCAGCCCATTATCTTATTCAGATTGTTGATTGCAACAATCACAATGATCAATGACAGGAATGGGTTTCTGAACTTCCAACGCATCTAGTTACTGATCTTGCTTTAGCAAGAGCCATCGGATTTTTCAATATTTATCATCAAAATTGGGCATTAATTGAATAGGGAAAAACGTTAATACATTATGGAAATACTACATTCGCCTATGACAATGAGTTTAAAGAGTACATGAAGGTAGAAGGAGCAGTATCAGAAGATATTTTTGATTATCTCTTTGATGTTAGAGTTGGAAAATTCTTATCAGCAAAAGGAAAGAAATATCTACTTGAATTATTTGGAAAGTGGGATACAGAGCATCTTAAGCAACCTGATAAAGATTTTGATGATTATCCCTGATGGTCTAAAAGATATAATTGGAGATTAAGGCATGCAGAATCTCAATAATGATGACTAGTCTTGTCATCATTAAAAGCTCTGAAAAATGGCTGCCTCGTCATTGTACTATCTTGACAAGTGTCTAGTTTGTAAAATAAAGCAGTGTACTGTAGCCGTCAGTGTGTACTGTAGCCATGTGAAAAATTAGTGTGTATTGTAGTCGTTAGGGCATCCTAAGTACCCTCATCCCCTCTATAAATAGAGAGATCGAGTGTTGAGAAGAGACACGATCATTTGAGCATTCTTGAGCACAAGAGAAGTCGGGATTCTCCATTTCTCTATGAGCAGACATCTCTAATTATCTTAGCTTACACCCCTCTTCAAGCTTTCCATTGTAATATTTCCACTTTTAAGCTTCCAATAAAAGAAGTTTCCCAATAGGGAATATTATCCAATTGAACCTTAGGCCTTAAATATTATAATTTTTTTATTAAAGTTTCACTATCTTTGAAAAAGATTAAAACCTTGATTAGTGACTACGGTCCGTGGTAGGAAACAAAACGGATCTGTGCTATGCCTGATCTAAGGAATGTGAGATTGAGATTAGCAAACTCTATAAACTGGAAGCTAGAGGAATGTCAGAGTCCAGCGTCAACTAAGTTCAAATAATGGTCGAAACTCTCTAATTAAGTTTTAATTATTTCTGCTAAGCATGGTGGGTCGTTAATTATAGAAAATATAATATTTGAGATATAAGTAGTAGATTGTGATAATTAGTACCATTAAAATCACTATAAGGAGTCTAAACATAAATATAAGCCTAGTTTTGCAAAACAGTCCAAAACTTTGAAGTATTTGCAATTGAAGCCCTTTCGGGACCTAAAAATAAATATTTAAGGCCCATAAATCAGTTAACCCAAAGTTTTGAGACCTAGAAATCATTCGCACTAAACTAAGTAGTCCCATAAATATTTTTCTAAAATCGTGGGTTTAGAAAACCATTTCACCAAACCTCGAGGTACCGAAAAGCAATTTATTCATAGTAGAATCCAAGGATCAACCATCTTAGCACTAACATTATCAATATGAATCCATTATTCCTCCCTTAATGTAGCTGAATTATGATCATATATAAGCAAAGGAAATATAACTAGCAAACTTACACTTCATTCAGCCCACAATGAATAATTTAGATATTTACAACCAGAATAGAAGCACCCAAATAGGGTTGCCAAAATACTCAAATTCTTCCATATTGATGATGACAATAGTTGTTCACAAAAACATATTGAGGAAAAGGAAATAGGCATCCCCGCTTTCACCCTAGTCTAAATCAAGATAAAAAAAAAAAAAGCAGGTTTATGTTTGTTTATTTCTTTTTATTTTTTTCCAACCGGCTTAAAGGAGTCATTTAAATCAGAATGGAAAAATAGGTCAAGTTCGTACTCGTGTTGAACTTAAATGGGTTGAAAATCCCTCAACCTGAACTTAGGGTTGGAAAACCTTGACATGTACCCATTTAATTTTTACATTTGTTGACCCATTTAACTCGTTTAACATAAACAAGTTGAGTTCAATAACCTAATCATCTATTCAGCCAAATAAAATTTTTAAGTAATACGTAATTACATAACATTAAAAATATGTTTACATACTGCATTGCACAATTACTTATCAAAGCCCATCCAATTCATCATAATTCATATTTTCATATTTATTGTAGAATATAAAATTTTACGGACCAATCAAGACCTGCCACGTGGAAGGAAATAAATATTTTTATTTCAGCCAATTACAGCATGCCACGTGTTAAATTAACTACTGCAGTCCGTTAAATTAAATATTTAGTGGAAATGTATTACGGTCAATTAAAAAGTGCCACATGGCATGGATGATGCAGAAAATAAATGATTATTTTTTTTAATAGAGAAAAGGAGGAAATCCCTAACTCCGACTTCTCTATAAAAAGGGAGTCACCCCCTTTCATTCAGGGGTCAGCATTTTAAAAGAACTCACAAGAGCCCAAGACTTTTCTCTGGCAAAAGACAACAAGCACTCCAAATACGTGTCGTCTACGCCCGGAGATTAAACTCATATCTTGATTGAGATTAAGCCTCTTAGGCCCTCTCTTAAGATCAAATTCATTCAAGTCTACTCAAGGAGATTGAATCAAAGGATTTATTACACTTGTTCTTGTAATAGTTATATAGAGATTGTACCCATTCTTTGATATAAATACAAAAATTCAATTTGTTACTCAATTTCTTGTCTAATTTATTTTAGGTGCGAAATTTGTGTTTCCAAATTTTTGGCACGCCCGGTGGGATATTCTCTATCTCTCATCTCTTTCTCCAAACCACGAACTCTACATTCCCTCAAAGACGATATGGGCCCTAAGAACACCATCCCTCAACCTTCAAGGAAAGCTATCCGATCCACATCTCAAGGATCGGCAACTGCTAGCGTTACATCCAATGGAATCATGACTAGAAGTATGGCAAAAGCTGCTGCCGTGATTGCCATAAAGCAGTCAGTTGGGACTATCCCGTCGCAATCTCGTAAGACCCCAAGCCTTGACTCCAATCTGCCTAAAGGAGTCAGCAAAATCACTTCGCATCCTTTGAATCAAAGATCTGCTGCTGGCTTCAAGTTGCATCAAACAATTCCTCAAGGGATGGATGAGCTCCAAACTCAGGCCAACCCCACCTTCCAACCTTTCGATGTACAAGATCAGGGCTATATTAGTTGTGACTCCTCACTAGCATCACCAAGAGAGTTAGTTGCTCAATCGGAGACCGAATCCTCAAATTTTTTCATTATGCCAGCCATGGTGACGAAGGCGACCAACGTAGAAGAACAACTCGCAAATATGAAAACAACATTAGAGAGGCTCGCTAAGGAGAGTCTAGAGAAAGACGCTCAAATCAAGCGTCAAAGTGACCAAATTGCTACTTTAATGAAGAAGTTGCAGAAGCGACTATTCGAATCCTCTAGCAAAGGCTCAAATGGTGAAGAGTCTAACAAGGAGTCCAACCGCAGCAAAGACTCTGATGATGAACGCATAAAAAAGAAGGAATCCTCATTTTGCTCGATGTCTGTTGAACAGATTCAAAGCCTAATTGCAACTGCTGTTAAGGCTCAATTGGAGGGAGAACCTCGCAAGACCTATTTTTACACAGAGCCTTATACGAAAAGGATTGATGCCCTTCGTATGCCCCATGGTTACCAACCCCCTAAATTCAACCAATTTGATGGTAAGGGTAATCCCAAACAGCACATTGCTCACTTTATTGAGATGTGCAGCAATGTTGGCACTAAGGGAGACAGGTTGGTGAAGTAGTTCGTTCGATCTCTTAAAGGGATCGCCTTTGACTGGTATACAGACTTAGAGCCCGACTCTATTAACAGCTGGGAACAAATGGAACCTGAATTCCTTAACAAGTTCTACAGTACTCAGTGCACTGTTAGTATGACGGAGCTGACAAATACTAAGCAGTTCAGTCCTTGATTACATCAATCGTTGGAGATCTCTTAGCCTTGAGTGCAAGGATCGCTTATCTGAGGCCTCTACTGTCGAAATATGCACTCAGGGCATGGAGTGGGACTTGCTTTATGTTTTGCAGATGAGCAAGCCTACGACCTTTCAAGAGCTAGCTACAAAGGCACATGACATGGAAATGATGATTGCAAATCGTCACAGCAAGCTGTCTTCTTCATATGATTTCAAGAAGGACAAAGGCGATTGTAAGAAGAGTTCTAAGCCTCCAAAGGCCTCAACGAAGGAAACTATAACTATTTCCACTGAAGAGCTCGTGAGGATTTCAAGGAAATCTAGGTCAGAGGGGCAGAAGACTTCATTCTCTAAAGAGACAACAAAGAGGCGCCCTACATTGAAGGAGCTTCAATAGAGGAAGTACCCATTCCCTAATTCAGACTTGTCAGGAATATTGGATGACTTGCTTGAAAACAAGATTATCGAACTTTATGAACCTAAGCGATCAGAAGAAGCTGGAATGACAAACGACCCGAAGTACTGTCATTATCAGTGGGTCATTAGTCACCCATTAAAGAAGTGCATTACTCTCAAAGAGCGTATCATGCAGCTGCCCAAGGATGGGAGGATCATACTAGACTTGGACAAAACCACTAAAGCCAATTGCATCGGCGCTCAATTAGAGTCATCGCCTTTATGGCAAGAAAGTCATACCCAACTCTACCAAGAGGAAAAATATGATTCGACTCCTTCGCCAAGGATGGAGTTATTCACAATTCAATTCAAAAGTTTTGAGGCAGTTGTTGTGCCTTTGATGGTACAAACTCCTCCTCTTGAAATCAAACCCACTGTCGATATCCTAGAGGATGATAAATAGGGGTGGACCCTTGTTACTCGGCGAAGGCCCAGGAACCAAAAGCGAGACCAACAATTGCCCTTACGCCAAAGAAAGAGACAAGGGAGGAAAAAGAAACCTCAGCATGTAAAAGGTAGGAAGAGCCATAGAAAAAATAAGAAGCTGGACATTCAACCCATATACATACTTGAGCAGAAGTCGTTTACTCTTGTAACGTTGGAAGAATTCTTCCCAGTGGGCTTTTTTGATAGAGCCACTGTTAACATGACTTCATGTGCTGAACTAGAGGACTAAGAAGACGAAGAAAAGGAAAAATAGGAAGATCCACCAAAAGGAGATAATAAAACTATGATCGTCTTAGAGGCTTTACCAGCACGCGTGGGTTGGAGGCAAATCTTTCGCCTACCAGAAGATGCGTCAATGTGTCGCCACCGCCGTTCACCACCTAAAGCTTTATGTTGACAAGGTCGGAAACATTGGAGAATCCTCAGAAGGACTTGTCGAGTATGCCACTTGCAACACGGCTATCACTTTCACCGATGACGACTTATTGTTAGGCTCCAAACCTCACAACCGTCCATTGTTTGTGACCGGTTATATCAGGGAACAAAAGGTCAAGCGCATATTGGTAGATGGAGGTTATGCCGTCAACATCATGCCTAAGTCTACAATGAATGAGCTGGGAATCACGGTAGAAGAGCTTTCTAAGAGTCTTATGGTGATTCAAGGGTTTAGCTTGGAGAGTCAGCGTGCGATCGACCTGATTCGCCTAGAAATAACAATGGGGGACCTATCAACATCTTCAATCTTCCGTGTGATCGACTACTAAACCTCATACAAATTGTTACTAGGACGCCCGTGGCTCCATGAGCATGGAATAGTGGCTTCTACTCTCCATCAATGTCTTAAGTATTATCGTAGTGGTGAGAAGAAGATCAACGACGATGTCAAGCCATTTACAAAGGCAGAATCGCATTTTGCCGATTCTAAGTTCTTTGAAGAAGGCACTGCACTTAAGGAGACTATACCCTCTATAATTTCCTCCACAGGTAGCGTCGAGCAGAACACTGCCAATAATTCCAAGATAATATCGAGGCATGACGGCGTGAAACAACAAGAGGATCGTAAGGTGAACGTCGAACACGAGAGTCTCACCCGACCTATTAAACAAGCTGCTAAGCAAGTGATGGTTTCCACAAATCACATGCCACCGGTCTTAAGATATGTTTCCAAAGCTCTTCGCAAGGAAGGGGAAACACCCTTTAGTGGGTTCATGAGTGAAAATACTGGGGCAAGGCTATCAGGAAGGATTTGTCTCTTGTTCCAGGACCTTATTAAACAAAGAGGAGAACTTGCCAAATGCGAACAAAGGAAGGATTTGACTCGAATGCGTATAAGCTTATAGAGAAAGCGGGCTAGTTTGAACGGGTCATTAGGACTTGACCTTTAGATAGGTATGGTTTTGGAATGACCCCCCTCCCCTCTCTCTTTGATCCGCAACAATCCTTACTAGTTTTATTCTTTTATGAATGGGTTGATAAGACTAGCATATTAATAGTTCCTAAAAATTTTTAGTGCCATTAATACCTTAACTTAGGAGTGAGTCCCTAATTAAGATTGAGCTAACTAAATAATAGTGAAGATTTGTCAAAATAAAAGTCTTTTATGTTTGACTCATAAAATATTGACATACTCACTTTTCTAATTTACAATGTCATTAATTGTCAATAACTTCCTTTTCTCAAAAAAAAAATTTATTTTACTATAAGGGGTACAAAAGGAGATAAACTCTAATCAATTGTCCAAATATAGAAATTATGTAAAAATTTGAGACATCTATATATACAAAAGGAATAACTAGCAAATAAAGTACATAAGTCTAAGTTTGTAATGTACTAGTATCAATATTTATAAAAAGTATGTCAAATATTATAATTATGATTTTTCTATTAAGTGTTGCGGAAGCACTGAATAAATCTCCAAATTTGGTAACCTTATCTTGAATTGTAAAAAAGAGATAACTAACATAATATCCCATTATCACATATTTAAATCAATTAAAAGACTATATTTAACGTAATATCCCATTATCACATATTTAAATCAATTAAAAGATTATATCAGGAATATCATCTTTTAATTTATTTAAATATGTGATAATGGGATATTACGGTAGTTATTCTTCTTTATTTTGCAATATTTAAGACGAGATAGGGTTACCTAATTAGAGGTTTACTCAGTGCCCTGAGATCGTATGAGTTGGTATTTCTAGGTGTTAGTCCAACTGATAATAATGTTGAAAGTTATCACAAATTTGTGATTTATATAAGATGATATTTGTAGGTATTTATCCCGCTAATAAAATTTTTAGAAGTTATTACCAATTATGGAATGTTTTTTAAAAAACATGATGCTCTCTTCTTTTCTTTTAAGATTTATATTCAAGATGTTTTGTTTTAGGCCCCATGGTATATACCTATGTACCATGTTGAGATACATACCTATATAAGATGTATTATATAATTGGGCTAACCACTATTTTATTTTCCCCGATCCAACAAGTATTTTCGTAATTCTCTCAAACCAACCAACTCGAAAAAGATACGTCGTAGGGAACAAAAGATACACTACAGACAAGAAAAGATATACTACAGGTAAGAAAAGATATATTACAGGAAACAAACAGTACACTGCAGGAAGAAAAATGTACAATGTAAATCAGAAAAGATACACTATTGTAGAAAAAAAAGATACACTGCAACATATCAAACATGCATTCACTACATAACTCCAAAATGTGCACCAATACTAGATACATACGTTTGTCTTTAAAAAAAATTTCTTATTTTTCTTCCAGTGTGGGGAGCACCTGCCCAATATTTTATCTTAACGTTTTATTCTTGTTGGATTTACCATCTCAAAATCTCAATTGATGTCGAGATTTCTCAATCATCCATTATTGCTTCTTTAGTTCGGTAAACAAAATCTACAGGAACCCAAGAACGAAGACGAGTTGGAATACAAATATACAATCCCTTTCAATGCCAAATTCGCCAATATGAGGTTGACACGTTCCCAAACCTCCATTTTCTTACTGGGTCCTCCTAAGTTGTGTAGTACAATATGTTCGGCAGCAAATTTAGGAGGGGGCAGAGAGAGAGCGAGAGACAATGGCTGTGGGGCTGGATTCCCAAACTCCCCTTCATGCACACTTTAATCATAGTGTACTAAAACAAAAGTACTCCTAGAAATTGTTTATAAAAAAAAAAAATTGAAAAGTTGGGGAGAGGAAAGTTTGTTCTCATTTGGGCTACCTTCTACATTTGTTTATTCATGTGCCCTTTTTCAGTTCCTGCCCCCTTTGACGATTTTGACATCGTTTCCCTCTTTCCCCAATATTTCCCCCGGTTCTGGGCTTCGCGTTTGCTCCGGCATCTCTTCCCAGCAGTTCACGTTCAATGATCGGATCAATCTTTGTGCCCAAATAAGGTCTGTCTATTTGCACACCAACTGTTTGTGGAATTTACTCAGAAAAGTTGTAGTTTTAGTGCTGCTGAATATTTTGTCGGTGGGTGTTTGTTCAAAGTGATTTGTGCTGATGTGATTGACTAATTGAGGTGATAAGTGGACAATTGAGTCCATTTTGGGATGTGGGTATATCTTATTTGGATCGATGAATGCGTTAGCTTATTGTTTCTTGATTCATGGGGAGGTCTAGAGGCTGATTAGTTCTCAATATATGTGAGTTTTTTTCTGAAATTGGTTGGTGCTTGGTAGTTTCGGTGCTCTGGTTTATCTTGTTGCAAGATTGGGTGAAAGGCAGAACATTAAAATCATAATTTGGAGTCTGGATTGGAATTGTGATTGGTTTAGGGTTTAGAACCCCTTTGATATGGAGGCCAAATTTGGAGGGAAAACTGATGTTTATGGGCCTGTGGTGACTGATATGAAAGCAGTTGGAAAGCGGACTTTAGAATGGGATTTGAATGATTGGAGATGGGATGGCGATCTTTTTCTTGCTAGTCCATTGAATCCTGTCCCGTCAGATCGCAGGAGTAGGCAGTTCTTCCCTGTTGACACAGAAATCCCAACTAATGCCAATCTCTCTGGTAGTTCTTCGCCTTTTTCTGAAGAAATTAGCCCAACTGCTGAGAAGGGGAAGAGAGAATTGGAGAAGAGGAGAAGGGTTGCAGCGGCATCTGATGGTGAGTTGAATGATGAAGCTGCACAACTCAGTCTGAGGCTGGGCCACCAGATTTATCCTATTACAGAGGAGGAAGTTGATAAATGGGAAGGTAAGAGTGGGAAGAAGACTAAACTTGATGGAACTACCTCTAATCACCCCGTCTGCCAGGTTGAAGATTGTAGAGCTGATCTTAGCAATGCAAAGGATTACCATAGACGACATAAGGTATGCGAGATGCACTCCAAGGCCAGCAAAGCTCTAGTGGGAAATCTCATGCAAAGGTTCTGTCAGCAGTGTAGCAGGTTCCATCTTCTTGAAGAATTTGATGAAGGAAAGAGGAGCTGTCGTAGGCGTCTTGCTGGGCATAACAAGAGGAGAAGAAAAACTCATCCTGAAACTTCAGCTAATGTTGCAACCCTGACTGATGAAAGGAGTGCTGGCTACTTATTAATTACTCTGCTGAGAATATTATCCAACTTGCACAGTAAGTGAATGCTTGATTTCCATGTCTCTTTAGTATGCAAATCTAAATGCTATTGTACTTCAATTCATTACCATTTGAATTAACTGCTGTGTCTCACTCGTCAGTTGTCACTGCTATGGGTGTCCTTTAATGTTCTCATCAAGCGCTTAGATCTCGTAGTAGTTAGTGGGTTCCTGACCTCTTATTGGATAGACTTGGAACCACATCTTGAATACGAGATACCCATGCTGCAGTCATGAATATTCAAATTGCAATAACAAATCCAATAGTTCTTGAGCACGTGCTTTCTATCCTGATCTCAGCTGAAACCCATGTGTGTGTATATTCACTTTATCACTGATGTTGGTTTCCCAGACCAACCCCCCCCCCCCCCAACCCCCCCAAAAAAACGAGATGGATCTCATATCTGACATCTTGCATCCTTTATCTATATGACAAGTGCTTCAGACATTATCCACTGATTGCTAGCTTACAAACGTCTCCAGCACTACCTCCTACTGTGGATGACAGGGTTTGGGGGAATTCAATCTAGAGAGCCTTACCCCTGCAAGCATGGATTCTATGTGGGAGATGCATAAATGATTTAAAAAAAAGTTTTGCAAAAACTGATTTGCTAGCTTATGAAGTTTGCAATGTTCCTGCTTATTCTTTCTGGCCAAAGAAGGATGCAAGTTGGATAGTTGTGACTTGTGGGGCCATAATGACATTCATTATCATTTTTACCAAAATCTCTTCACTGCAAATTTGGAAAATATTTATTCAGCTAGAGATATTAAGTCACTGGTTTTTGCATGTAATTTTATGTTTGTGGGTGGCTTTCCATGGACATCTCAAAATGCCAAGGTGCATTTTTCATGCAATACAGTTTTCAGCTGCTTTATCTTCTCACCTAATCCAATTATTGATGAAGACAAGTATACATATTGCAGCAAATGGTTCTGAACAATCAAAGGATCAGGATCTGCTCTCTCATCTTTTGCAGAATCTTGCTGGTTCACAAAATGGAAGGAGCATGTCTGAGCTGATGCAAGGATCCCAAGGTTTGCTTAATGATGGGACGCCTGCTAGGATTCCAGAAAAGGTGTATGATTTTTTCTTGGTGGTTTTCAGCAAATTTCTAATTTTCCCCATTCCCTCCTTGTTTGGCCTCTAAAATGTTACCTTTTGACTGATTTTAGGACCCTTCAAGAACTCAAGAACATTCTCAAGCCCTACTTTCAGCTGAAGCACACAGAGGGCTGTCAGCAAAGGAGAATATGGGGGTGCTGCAGCAGATATTATCTGCCACGCAATCAAGAGTTCTCCATCCATGTTCAAACTTGGAGCCTCCAAATGGACGTCTGCAAGATGCAGATGGAGAAAGACACATGCGTACTAACATTGACTTGAATGATGTTTATAATGACGAACAAGATTGTGTAGGACATCAGGAAAAGGGTCATGCTTCTTCTTCTATTCCATTCTGGGCAGAGCAGGGCGTACATAAATCGAGTCCACCTCAAACCAGTGGAAACTCAGATTCGACTGCTGGTCAGTCTGGTTCAAGTGGTAGTGACTCACAGGTACCATCTATTATTTTTGTGAAATTCATCTCCTGTGTCTTTGTGATGCTTCATTGTTTGTTTCCTTGACTAGTTGAGTAACTTTAACAGTTCCTATATATTTTGAATTGGCAAGATGGTGTTAGGTAGAATGTAATTCCCTAGGCGAAACCTACTATGCCTGGTACTCTAGCTGCGTTAATGCTCCAAGGACTTGGAATCATTGTCTTTGTTATTCTCTGCTGATGGGCCGTTGAGTGTCAACGGTCGTCAATTATGGTATTGGCTGAGCTGATCCTCAAGCTGTTATTTTGTGCCAGTTAATCACTGTTGAAGGTTATCTGCTACTGCAAAGATATAGACTTTCATATATTTTTTGATGTTTTATCTGTTAAAGCACATCATGTTCTCTTGTTTTTTGTCCGCATGGAGTAAAAAGATTATTTTGCTATAGAGATGAGTTAGTGAGAAACAGAGTGCATAACTCATTTTCATGTCAGCAAGTAGGTTCAAAAAGCAAGAGTTAGTAAGTGTTCGATCTAGCCTTTTACCTCTGTAGATGTAAACTGAACACTCATGCGATACTGCCATAAATGACTTTCAGAGGGAATTCCAGTTGTCAAACACGAGAACTCTGTCCATTGTGGTCTTTCTGCTTTGCAATAACCTTGTGTTTTCCATTTCATCCTATATCATGGACATGGACATTTGCCTGACTTCTTCACTTTTGGATGGGGTTGGCTTGTAGCCAGGCTGTTGGTCCATTTGCCCTCTAGGTCACGGTGTATTCATTGGAATGTGTAACCTTTTGTGCATACTTGTGATTGTCACTTCTCTGAGCCTTAGCTTTATGCAATCTTGTAGAGTCGCACTGATCGAATTGTTTTCAAGTTGTTTGGTAAGGATCCAAATGACTTGCCTCGTCTCTTGCGCGCACAGGTGAAGCATCTTTCGCTTGTCAAAGTTCAGATGTTGTATCAGAGCACAGTTTATATTTTTAAGTTAACGATCTTGGATTTTGATGTTGAGCTCCAGATTCTTGATTGGTTGTCTCAAAGTCCTACAGACATTGAAGGCTACATTAGGCCTGGCTGTATTGTCTTAACAATATATCTTCGCTTGAGCAAGTCCTTGTGGGAAGAGGTTTGGTTCTTGCCCTTGACTGGCAAAGCTGATTCTTATTAGACAATGTGCTGTACATTGGTTTTCACTGGTATGATTCATTGCAGTTCTACTGTGACATGAGCTCCAGTTTGAGTAGGCTTTTGGATGCATCCAATGATCCATTCTGGAAGACGGGATGGATTTATACGAGGGTGCAGCAACGTGCAGCATTTATTTTTAATGGTTGGTTTTCATTATTCTCTCCCCTTGCCACTGGGTTTTGGATATAGAGTTGTGACAACCGCCCTTTTTCCTTAATAACATTTACTCCATTTTCTTTTGATTGAAGGCCGGGTTGTTCTTGACACACCATTACCGTTCAACCAGAGAAGTCGAATCTTAAGCATCAGCCCCATTGCCGTTCCTGTTGCTCAGAGAGTGCAATTGGCGATCAAGGGTTCTAATCTCTTTCGGCCCTCTTCAAGGTAGTCTAGCCATCCTGTCAATGAAAAGCTATCGTCAATTCTTATCCTCTGATTGAAGCAGTTTTTCTCTTTTTTAATGGGTTACAGCGTTTCATACTTCATTCTTGTGTGCCTTTTTTTTTCACTCTCTTTCTTCAAATGTGAATTTCAGGTTGCTCTGTGCAGTTGAAGGCAGGTACTTACTCCAAGAAGGTTGCCATGGTTTGGTGGACGGAGACGACACAGCTGGCGAGCATTATGAAGTTCAGTCTCTCAGTTTTCATTGTTCTATGCCAGATGTTATTGGCAGAGGCTTTATTGAGGTAGTGGGGTCCGTTCATCTGATTTATTATTGAGGTAGTGGAGTCTCTCAGTTTTCATTGTTCGTTGCATTGACATCAATGTTCCCACGTGTTAGAGCCTGCTGACTTTGGTGTCCAAACTTCAATCTGGTGCACAGAATAGTGTTGGTTTCATCATGTCCTTTACATAGAGTATATTGCTTTCAATGTCTGCATGGATTTTAGTGAAAACTTCTTTAGATGCAATCTAATACTGATCTTTTCAAGCATTCCTACTGGTCAATGGGTTGGTGCTTTCTTTCCTTTTTTTTCTTTCGTAATATCTTTAAGTGTTTTTTTGGGGGTTTTTTTTTTGGGG
>JACYFF010031958.1:14117946-14178043 GCA_017589665.1 Selenicereus undatus | reverse complement strand
CCCCCCCCCCCCCCCCCCCCCCCCCCCCCCCCCCCCCCCCCCCCGCCTAAATGAGACTTTTCATTTGGTTTTGTCCGGTTTGGTCTGGTGACGAGGTCTACAGAGTAGGTACTAAAATTCGAATCCTACCTGCCATTGTGTCTCATATGCACCCAAAACAAGTAAAATGAAAAGAAAAATAATAAAAAAATTACAGCCCAGATACTTCGATTTTAAAGCAGGCAAACCTCTAAAAGTTGAAACAAACTGTGCTCGTGGCACAAATCAAAACCAGCATAATCGTCTATAACACTATTGAAACACAGAATGGAGGACATACTCCTTAAACAAAGAGATCTTCAGGTTTCGTGGGACACTGACAGGTTGGGTAGTAATAGCTATACACCAAGCTTTAGAGTGAACCATGAAACCAGAATCCCTGTGGCCACTGGCCAGGATGGCTACTGTCTGGGTATCTATCTTCTGATCTAGATTGGGATACTTGCCAATTCAAGCAGAAAATAATATCCTTCTAGTTCTACCCCGTGCACTAACGCACACAGAATACATAGGATCTCTCTGAAAGTTATTCTTGTAATTGAAGGCAATTCATGTTACTCAGAGAGGAATTTATTATATTAGAAATGGTCAAAGAAGAGTATGGTTAGACAAAAATAAGCACAACGGGTCATTTGTCTACCCCAGGAGAAGGGTCACAATTCTATACTGTATGTTGACAGTGGGATGAGAGTATTACCTGAACCTGAAAGACCCAATTAAAACACACCCCATTTAGCACCCAAATGGGTGATGAAAATGGGTTTCAGGTGGATATGGGTATGGGTATAGGTATTGCATTGGAAAATGGGCATGGGTATGGGTATGAGTATGGATATGGGTATGGATCCATAAAACCCGCACTCAATTGTGAACCTGATTTGCTAGTAAAAGACGATAAAAATACGCTAAAATTCAAAAATAAATGTTAGGCATGAAAGTCTAATGATATAGTGTTTATTTATGTAGAAATGAAAAATCAATCACGAGTCAAAATGTACACGAGTTTTGTTAGTGTCGTTTGAAATTATTAATCAAATATAGTGTTATGCAAATATAGGTTCAATATAAGTGACACTTTGCACACTCTATATGTACCTAAATAAAATCCATACACCCGAAAAATCCGACAGGTGTGGATATGGGTATAACCATCCTAAACCCGATGGATGTAGATATGAGTATGGGTATGATTTTCAAAAATAGGTATGGGTGCAAGCATGACTCAACCCGCCTCGAACCCACCTCATGCTCATCCCTAGTTGACAATACGCAGGCGACGGGAGATGCACTTTGTGAAATCTTGTGAAGGAAGACGAAATAAAGAGCTTAAAAAGCTCGTGTTTTGAAGGGAAGAAGTTGTGCCCCCGGATAAGTGATTTTGTCTCTAGACAATATTCCCGATTTCAAGATACGTTTGCATGACCAGCCACTATTTCACATAGCAAAAGGAACACTAATTCTCGAATGATAATGTCTCACGGATTGTTAGGTGAGACTGACCTAGTCCTTTATTAGACTCTTGCATGGCCCAATCAACTTTTTAAATGTCTCACAACTCTCTTAGACAACACTATCTCTAGATTGAGTACAGAACAATGAAAGCCAATTGAGTACAGAACAAAGAAGCAGAGTCAAATTGGGGTCGATTCATCCAGCCCACCACAGACAATGCCTATGTAACGGGAGTCCACAGGTGCACGATTCAGTCCGTAGCCATCTTGCACTTGTGGATCTTGCTTTGCAATCTAATGTTAAAATAGGCACACCAAGGTCATACCCCTATGCGTAAGTTGACCAAGAAGGCATGCTTCAAGACAAAAACATTAACCCCAGGTTTTATAGATGAAAATCTTGCAAGCTATCAAAGGAAAAAAATGGTGATTCTGAGCCAAGGCCAAAAAATGAAAATTTCCTATGGCCCACAGGATTGATGAGTAAGCTGTGAAATTGCTCTGATAATTTCAAACTGACCAAACATAGAACAAAGGACGTAGAAATTGACACTGGGTGTGCACAACGTGATGGAAGTCCCGCAAGAAGCTTCTGAAACTACATAATAAAATGAGTATGTCTTGCGAAGCTACACTCCGTCATGGACAAGATGGGCAATATGAGCAGCTATGCTCTCTCTTGCGGAGCATTGCATATTAGTATGTAACTATAGCATCTATCACAGTGTTGATAGTTACAGCTGAAAAGATGAACATCTATGCTCCCGTTCTTTAGGGGAAGCATTGCGTATTTCTGAAGCGATAACAGCATCAATTTTATAGCCGCAGACCTAGCACGTGATTTCATAACTGAATCTGTTAGCTGAGTTGTTAGGTTAGGTTGGAATGTTAGTTTGTTAATTCTGTAACTACTTCGCCCGTCAAAAGAGCTATGATCACGTATAAACTTGGTTGTCTGATTGTAAACAACCACCATGAATTGAATAGAGAATTATCCTCATTTCTCCCTCTCCCTCCCTCCCTCCCTCCCTCCCTCTCTCTCTCTCTCTCTCTCTCTGTTTCCTCTTCTTGATTCCAGTTCGAATCTCACTGCAGTGCCCACTTCTCCGAGCTTGCTCCTGGAAGGTTGGTATCAATTGGAATTAGAGCTCTCGGTCTTGAGAAACAATAATTATTTGATTTTCGACTAATTGGGCTGTTTCGCAATCGGTCTAGCTTCATTACACACAAACGCATTGTTCTCGCTATATCGATTAATTGGCTTGATTCTCCCATTAATCCAGCTACAGCCTAAATTCAGGACCGCAAATTCTTAGTCCTTCCTATTCCAATATGGCAATATCTGACAATACTTGGTCTGCCAAGGATCAGAAAAACTTGAGGAATTTTGTCAAGGATTGCAACATTCTTGTACAGAATTTCAAAAACAGATAAGGATCAGCTGTTTTGTTAGTAAGAGCAACAACAACGGATTAACAATCAGCTCAGTGAGTTGATCACAAGGTTGAGTAGGCAGGTCTTGCAGATCTCAACAAGAATGAATCATTCAATGAGCTCTCCAGTGGGGACTCCAGGATATTCTCAAATGGCTAAGGTTGATTTTCCCATATTCGATGGCAAGGATGTCCAGGGATGGATTTCCAGGTGTGAGCAATTTTTCCCATATTTGATGGCAAGGAGGTCCAAGGATGGATTTACAGGTGTGAGCAATTTTTTTAGGCAGATGAAATCAAGATAGCTGCAATTCATCTCTAAGGAAAAGCATTGCTGTGGCATCAGACATACATGAAATCAACACCTGCTGGACATTGGCCATCTTGTAAAGATTATAAACAAGCAATCTCGGGAAGATTTGGTAAGCAACCCTTTGATGATCCCTTGGCTAAATTAATGCAACTAAGACTGGTAGCATCAGTTGAGCAATATCAGGATTCATTTGATGCATTATTATTAACTAGTAAGCCATGCAATAAGTTGTTTCTTGATTGGGTTGTTTGCTGAAATACAAAGAGCCTGTTCATTTCATTGGTAAATCCCAATTTAATAATTCTCAACCCACTTCACCAACTTCCATAAAAAATACCAACTTCAACCCACGTCCCACTATTTTAACCAACTTCTATCAATTATATAAAAAAAAAATTTCAACCCATTTCAACCAACTGCAACCCACCTCAACAAAAAAAATTCCCACTGCAACCCACTTCTACCAATTTCACCCATTTACCAACCCATATTTTCCAACGAAAAGAAGAAGCCCAAAGTCCAGTAAGGATGTTTAAACCTGCCACACTCCATGATGCCTACTGCCTAGCTAAGTTGTAGGACGCCACCTTACTTTCCATGAAAAAGAATAAGCCTATTCTTGAAAAACTAGTGTTCACCACAAATTCTTACAGGCCTCATTCCTCATCATCCAATTATTCCACAATCCCAACATCTTTACCTGCCAAGAATTTCCAGCAATCATATTCCGGGAATAGTTCTAACCAGAGGAACATTTGGTTGAGACCAAAAAGGGCGGGAAAAGCCTTAACTGCACAAGATATAGAAGAAAGACGGGCAAAGAACCTTTGTTTTTACCGAAATGAAAAATATGCCCAGGTTTAGAGGCTGGAGTTATTGGAGGGATGATGAGGAAGCAGAACTGTATTATGAGGAACTAACTGAGTGTCAAACACCAGAAGAGTTCCATCATATATCCATGCATGCCATTATTGGGATCAGTACATAACAAACTATGAGGGTCGCAGGCAAGATCAAGAATAATCCATTACACATTTTAATAGATTCTGAAAGTACTCATAACTGCCTAGACCTTGCTACAGCCAAAAAACTCAATTGTGACATTAGAAAAGCTATTCCTCTGCAAGTCTCAGTGGCTAATGGAGCAAAGTTGATCAGCTCCTCCATATGTAAAGGGTAAAGTTGATCAGCTCCTCCATATGTAAAGGGTTTACTTGGTCCTTGCATGGGGAGTTGTTCACGTCTGATGTTATGCTAGTACCCTTAGGTAGCTGTGACATGATTTTGGGGGTACAATGCTTATCCACCTTGGGCCAAATCTTGTGGAATTTTGATGAACTGAAGATGGAGTTCAATTACCAGGGGAAGCAGGTGACACTAAGAGGTAGTAAGAGTGCTGCAGTACATTGGATGGATCGAAGGGCTTGACAAACACCTTGGATTCAGACATTATACCCCAGATGTCTGCTATTCAGGTGCAACCCTTACACCAAGAATCATTGTCTGCCAATTCTGAGGTAACTGAACCACAGTTATCTGCTTTAATACAGGAATATGCTGAGTATTTGGTGAACCCAAGACCTTACTTTCACATAGTCCATGATCATCAAATTGTTCTCACGGAAGGAACCCCACCTGTGAACTTAAGACCATATATAGATACCCCACATTACAAAAGAATGTCATAGACAATATTGTGAAAGAAATGTTGGAGACTGGTGTGGTCAGACCCAGCCAAAATCCCTTTTCATCTCCAATTGTGTTGGTTGAAAAGAGATATGGTACATGTAGAATGTATGTTGATTATAGGGAATTAAATAACCATACTATTACAAATTCCCTATTCCAGTGATAGAGTTGCTGGATGAGCTTCATGGGATTAAATTTTTCTCAAAAATTGACTTGAGGTCACGGTATTGACAGGTAATAATGGCTCATGGTGACATTGAAAAAACTGCATTTAGAACCCATGAGGCCACTATGAATTTGCAGTCATGCCCTTTGGGTTGACTAATGCCCCGTCAACCTTTCAAGATGTCATGAATCATGTGTTTAAACCCCATCTCAGGAAATTAATCCTAAGGTTCTTTGATGATATTCTCATATACAGCCCTACATATGAGCTACATCTCTCTCGCGTAAAGACAACTTTTGAGCGGATAAGAGCAAACACCTTGTTTGCCAAGATGAGCAAATGTTCTTTTGGGGCCACACAAGTGGAGTATTTGGGGCATATTATTTCTAATGAAGGAGTGGCTACTAACCCAATGAAGATTGAAGCTATGTTGGATTGGTCTAAACCTGTCACAGTGAAACAATTGAGGGTGTTCTTGGCACTGATTAGACACTATAGGAAATTTATCAAGCGGTATGGAGTCATCAGCAAACCCCTAACAAAATTGCTCAAGAAGGACTCTCTCTGCGGGAACCATGCAGCTGAAGAAGCCTTTGAAAGACTCAAAAAGGCTATGGTTGTGCACCTATGCTGGCCTTGCCTAATTTCAAAGAAGATTGCCTAATTTCAAAGAAGATTTTACCATTGAAACTGATGCTTCTAGTACAGGTTTAGGGGCTGCTCTGATGCAACAGGGGCATCATATAGCTTACATCAGCAAAGCATTAGCCCCCAAACACCAGGGTCTTTCAGCTATGAGAGAGTTATTAGCTGTGGTTTATGCTGCTGAGAAATGGAGACCATACTTAGTGGGCACGCATTTCATTATTAAGACTGATCATTTCAGTCTAAAATATCTACGGGAACAGAAGATATCTACCCCTTTTTGGAGTAAATTATTACCTAAGTTGCTGGGGTTAGATTATGACACAATCTACGAGAAGGGTAGTGAAAATGCTGCAACAGATGTTCTCTCAAGGAATTGCAGTGCTGAACTAGTGGAAACTGCAGTAAGTACAATAAACACTGAATGGCTTAGGAAGGTACAAGAGAGCTGGGTATAAGATCAGCAGCTTCAGCACATTATTTCAGCATTATCTCAAAACTCTCAAGCTTACCCTAAGTATTCTTGGAGCTAAGGTCTGCTCAAAAGGTAAGGGAAATTGGTAGTGGGGAAGGATGAATCTTTGAGACAGTCTATCATTAAGCTGGTGCACAATTATCCTCTTGGAGGGCATTCAGGAGCAGAAGTTACAAGCAAAAAGATCTCTAGTTGGTTCTATTGGAAGGGATGAGAAAGGAAGTTAGGAATTAGGTCAGAAGTTGTGAAATTTGTCAAAGATGTAAGCCACTCTTGCAGGCACCTGCTGGAACATTGCAGCCCTCACCCATTCCAAATGCAATAAGGGTTGATATCTCAATGGACTTCATTGAAGGTCTTCCAGTGTCAAGAGGCAGGGATACCATATTGGTAGTGGAGGGATACCATATTGGTAGTAGTGGATAGGTTGAGTAAATATGCCCATTTGCTAGCATGAGCTCACCCTTTCACTGCTACAGTGGTTGCACAGTCTTATTTTGAACACATTTTCAAGCTTCATGGATTACCAAAGACCATTTTCAGTGACAGGGACAAGATCTTTATGAGCAACACTGGACCGAGCTCTTTACACTACAGAAAGTGGAGTTACATATGTCTAGTGTTTATCACCCCCAATTAGATGGGGTAGACAGAGGTTGTCAACAGGTGTCTCGTGACTTATTTGAGGTGCATGGCTGGAGAAAGGCCAAAGGACTGGGTTTTTATGGCTTCCCTTGGCTGAGAGGTGGTACAACAATTGGCATTCAGCTATTGACACCACTCCTTATGAGGTCGGTTATGGACCACCACCTTCTCTGCATGTCCCTTAAGTCACATGAGACAGTAAGGTAGAGGCTGGACAGGAGCTTAAGTGTCAGGGAAGAGTGCATTAGAATGCTGAAGTTTCATTTAGGAAGAGCTCAGAACATAATGAAAGTGCAAGCTGACAAACACAGGACTGAGAGAGAGTTGAAGATTGGAGATTTGGTATATATTAAGCTTCAACCTTTTAGGCAAAATTCAGTGGAGCAAAGAACTTGTCACAAACTGGCTGCCAAGTATTTTGGCCCCTTCCCTATTATTGCTAGGATTGGGAAGGTGGTTTACAAACTACAGTTACCTTCCACATCCGCGATACATCCTGTTTTTCATATATCACAAGTCAAAAAAGCATGTGGGAACAGCTCGTGGGAAACGTTATTTGCCAGAGATTAATGGAGAAACTTGATAGTGCTAAGCCTGTGGCTGTGCTGGACAGCAAGTTGGGGAAAAAGGGTAATCTTGCTGTGGTGTATGTACTCATTCTATGGTCTAATGCTCCTAGAGAACAGGCAACATGGGAGCTATATTCTATATTCCGACATTGAAAGGAGGTTTCCAAACTTCAATTTACAACCTTGAGGACAAGCTTAAACTCAAGGGGACGGGATTGATAGCAGCAGACTTAAGGCACTAGCAAAGCACGTGATTTCATAACTGAATCTGTTAGCCGAGTTGTCAGGTTGGGTTGTTAGTTCGTTAATTCTGTAACTTATGCTCCCGCCAAAAGAGCTATGATCGTGTATATAGCTTGGTTGTCTGATTGTAAACAACAACCATGAATTGAATAGAGAATTATCCTCATTTCTCCCTGTGTCATTGATTCCAGTTCAAATCCCACTGCCATGCACACTTCTCCGAGCTTGCTTCTGGAAGATTGGTATCACCATCATAGGTATGGACAGATCACGTCAGTAAGACAGTAACTCCAGGAGTGACTATAACTTCTAGGAGACAAAAATATTTCCTCTCTTTCTCATCATATGATTGTAAATCTTATTTAGTCATTAATCAACAGAATAAGAATGCAATTCCTACAATTTTTCATACAAATTTATGTCTTCCCGGTCGTTTCTGTGTTAATAAATTTTTGCACGCCACCATTTTATTAAAGAATTTTGGGTGCCAATAATTCTACTTTTGGGACATTTGGACGAGAATAATCTAACCTTTAAAATTAGTGCTCAGCAAGCCAACTTTTAAGGGTATTTATCTTCAATATTCGAGAAATGTTGGCGGGCCAATTTGATTAAATGCTAGCTTACTCATCATATATGGGGCTAGAAAAGTTATCGAAAATACACTAACAACGCTTTGTACATAAGTTAAAACCTCTCAAATTGGTGGATAAAAGTGTCTATGACTCGACTGTGCTACAGTGAAATAAATAGCCGGGAAACTTAGAAAGTAATAACGTGATAACTTACTTATCAAACCTAAATGGAGGTGTTGGAAAAAGTGAAGGAAAATATACTATCAGCACGTAATAAATAAGTTAACATGTGGTCAAATTGACAAATCAAAAAGTCATTGACTTGGTAGTGATATATTAAAAACAAATAACATCAAAGTCAGACTACTAGGTGCCAAATTTAAAAGTTGGATTATTATCATCCAATAGCCCCAAAGGTGGGTTATCAGTGTTTAAAAACCCTTTTATCAATATATGAAAAGATCTATAGAGGACAATTTGCCCAAAATTAATACTCAACCATTCAAGGTATTGCATGACTTAATCAGGTCCTAGACTGAATACTTAGCTTTAAAACGTGTGAGGTGCACCAAGGCGCATAGGGTCCGAGATGCAAGGCGTGAGGAGAAGGCACATGCATCACGGATGCGAGGTGCACTTCTATGCAAAAAGGTTAAAAAGTCATTCACATTTCACAAAGCATATTTAGTATAAACAAGTTAGATAAACACATTTAAAAAGTGACCAGACATTTATATAAATAGTAATACCGCCAATAGCCTGAAGATATGTCATAGTATCATCATAGTTCCCCAAAATACACACTTACCGTACAAGCATAGCTCATTTTTTAGCTCCCAAGGACAACAAAAAAAGAAGAAAAAATGCAAAGATAAGGCCAAGAAAAAGAAGAAAAGGGGAAAGATATAGCCTTGCATCATTCAGGCATACACCCTCTGACGCAATGACCTGGTTGCCTCATGCTGAGGTGTGACTAGGCATGCCGCAGGCATGCTTTTTAAACAAGACTGAAGGCCCTAGTGATTTTATGTAATGTTTGGTTAGATGTAATGTAATAACAATGTAATGCAATCAACTTTGTAATGTAATCATGATTACTTAGTTTGTGGTAACTAGTAATCATAATTACAATATAATTCTTTATTGCAATACTCTAATACAACCAAACAAGGTAATGAAAATACAATTACAAACTTGTTTGCACTACAATGTTGATTACATCTAACCAAACATTACATTAGTGTAGTCACACAGGACCCTCAGCAAAGCCTGCTTTTGCTTGTTGAAAAAGCAGGAAAGGCACAGGAACAAGATTAGCAGATTACAAAATACAAACAAAGAATGAAACAGCAGACTTACTTCATCAGCAGCTCTAGACAGAGAGGAAAGTCCAATTCTGTTCTTGGAAATTGAAATCACATCTTGACCCCAAACAGCAAAATCCAATATACTGTCACTATGACCTTTATATACACTAGGCTGTGGTGGCAAAATCCTACAAGAAACAAAAGCCACAATTAGAAATTCAGCTGAACCATAAAAGATTATAGAAGTGCATCAAATCCTGCAAGTTTGAATATCCGCAAAAGAATAAAAAACCCCACCAAAATAGAAACCTGCACATTTGACAAAAGTAATTGTTCATGACTGCATGAGGCAGCAACATAACATCCCACCAGGTGCTTGCATTGAGCGATCTAAGAATGTTAGCTCTAACATCAGTCAGCTGTCAATGAAGTTACTTTCATCAAGTTTACTGCACCATTCACCAATAGGGACCAGTTGTCAGGGAGAAAACAGAAGACCACAAGATCAAGAAGGCACGGGAATAGGAATAGGGAAGAGATCATTTTATCTTCTGGATGACTGGATCCTGATTTTATTCTTACTGGTCTAAAAGCAGGATTTTGAGAAGAAATGTAGAGAGGACTTTCTGTGGGATGCTTCTAGAAGTCAAGGTCTATCTCACTGCAGCTTGGTTGTTTGAATTGTGGGCATACTAGTAACACAGAAGAGTACGAGTTCAAGAACTGTTTCTAAGCGGCTCCTGAAGCTCTATGTGTACATGTAAAGCAGTTCAAACCTTTTGGTAAGTCATGCCAGCCAATGAGGAAAACTTCTCAGCTAGAAAAGGGAGTTGGGGCTCAGCTCGATGTCAGAAGCGAGGATGATGACAGTTCTTTGCGGGGAGACGCCCTTTATGCTAGAGAAGAGACTTCAGAACACAAACATATGGAGAAGTCTGAGAGAAGGCATCTCACATCAAAGCTATCCCTAAAGTTGATCTGCAAGACACTCAAATTTTTGATGAGGATGGCTTAGAGATCTCCATGCATTAATTGCAAGGTCCAGGCACCTACAAGAGCAATGCAACAAGGTATGCTGCTACTCTCCCAAACCGAGGACAACTCATCTGGCAAGGTAGTCATAAACAGAGGCAGGTGATTTGTGCAACTCTCAGGCAGCTGGAAAAGATGCATGGGATCATCTATCTCTCTAGGTTACCTCACAGAAATTAGCTCTATTGAGCTTGCACAATTTTTACGTTTGAGCAATTTTCTCACCTTTAGACAAAAGCGTACTATAACAAAGTCCCTCAATATTGCTGTCTACTTTTGCTTTAGTAGTTGTCAGTCAATGGTTTTTACATCCAAAGTCCAACAAGAACACCCTCTCTGCACTCTAAAAGTAAAGGTTGCCTACATATGTCCCCTCAGCCCCACCTCCACCCCTGGCCTAAGCAGGACTCTGGAATTCTAGCACGGGTTTCTATTTATAGAATCTAGACACAAGATTGAAGTCGAGCATTTTGATAGACACCTTAACCAACACGTACATTTGGGTGGAAGGATTGGGATTCACGACCGGAAATGGACGATCAAAATTGGAATCAATCACCCAGGAATAGGCTTGAAAAGGGTATTCTTGACAGAGACCACAGCGTTGCATAATTTTGGGGGGGGGGGGGGTGCATATTACGAGGGAAAATTTTTCTTTCAGGGTGGTGCTCTTGTCCCAAGGAAATCTTTTCCCCATTTTGTACCAATACTCTTGAATAAACTTCTTTTTTTTATTAAAGCATAGAATCAATAAATCGATAAACAAATAAGTAAACAAACAAACCCCATGCAGAGTAATTAGAACCACAGCATCCACCATATTTCATCATGTCTAGGAAATCGTCTAATTTGAGATATTATCACTCATTTATCTTTAATCTTAAATCATCGTCTTAACTTGCTCAATTAAAAAAATACCTTATTTTAATCTAAGTTCTGACATCAAAGATCCTGTGATCACTTCCATTAAATTCTAATACCACTGCTTAAGCCTTCTTAAGCTCAAACTGCAGCCAAAATGCATTTGCTTGAATTAGATCTTGATCAATCATCCTTATAACACTCAAAATTATTTAATTGAACTCAAAATCATTCCCTAGATAGTCTTCCCATGTCAATTAACCCATCAGTCAAAATCACATAGCTCCATCCTTGGTCAACATTTTTTTTCCTTTTCTGATAAAGAAAATATATATATATATATATATATATATATATATATATATATATCATGATTGACCTATCAAAATATATATATCATGATTGGATGCACAGCTAGCATCCTACAAAAGAAGTATAAATATCAAACATGGAAACTATCCACAAAATCTACAACTAAAGGATGACCGACAAAATTTCCCACTATCCCAGAAATAGAAGTCTCAATCATGGATTCAAAATGTGGCCGATTCGTGACGAAACGGTTGCATCGGAAAGGTTTTTGAGTTGGCCGAACCGCATTTTCGCCACAATATGGAACGCTATTTCCGGCTTTGCGCAGTAGAACGATTTTTCCATATGATGGCCGAAACCGTAATCGCGACCAAAACCACATTTTGAATCCTTGGTCTCAATCAAATAATCTTTAAAGTGTCGAAGAGGTGTCCTCCAATCTCCACACCATCAAAGACTCCTTTGCTCACGACAAATACTCCAGAAATTGCAAGTGAAATTAACGGCCTTGGTCAATGTACAGTCACATGAACCAACCCACCAAAATATGACCCCCAAGATTGCCTTTCCCTACTTGATGACCAACGGGAATTCAAATTATGCAACCTATATGACCTGACCTGTGTTTATGTTGTGTTTCTAACTATAGAGAAGAACTTTCTTTTTTTTTTCTTTTTTTAATCATAAGTAATCAAAAGTTGCATTAAAAGACAAATGTTGCCCATGTACAAAATGGGCAATTACAAAAACCGCATTCCCTCAAGCTCTCGTGCATAATATTATCTACGAAATCCAAAAAGGTCAAATTTGTACCACCATTGAGTACTTGACTCCAACTATACAAAATTCTCAAAAAGTAGAGCTTGAAATCTTGAAAGGACATTTCTTAACCCTCAAAAATACGTCGGTTCTTTTCCTTTCAAGTAATCCACCAAATAGCCAAAAAGATCATCTTCCAAACTCTTGAACCCCAACTCTTTTTCGCCGTTGTTCTCCAAGCTACCAACACATCTTTGACCTTCAAAGGTTGAACCCAAGTACCCAACTAACACCCATCAAGGAGAAAGCCATGTCAAAGCGAGGAGACCCAATGACAATGCCCCAATTTAGCCTCCTTACAGAACCTAAACTTTCTTATTCAAAGAATGTTAATGTACGAGGTTCCAAATGCCCCAATTTAGCCATCACAGAAAAGTAAAATAGTAGCTGGAAGCAAAAGAATTAGTTTATTCCCATTCCTTAATCTCTGCAAAGCAAAGTAACCAACAAAAGCAAGTAGGTGTGTTGTCTAACAAGAAATCACAGGACTTTGGACAACAAAGATAACCCAATTCAAGCCTTACTTTCTTAGGTCCCAGATTCGTAAAGTTTTGTCTAGGGAGCTGGAAACGAGAAAATTATCCTCTGGTGCAGCCAACTGCAGGAACAGATTATTCATGTAAGTGTGTCACATTCAAATGCTGAGTCCAGTTTACATTTCATTAAATGTTACCTTCGTAACATATCCATCATGTGCACGCCATGACGCAATGACATTCCCGCTTCTTGAATCAAGCAGCCGGCAATTACCAGAACTCAGGCCAACCGCAATCCAAGAATGCGAAGAATTGGATTGTGTCTTGTCAGAACCACAAGAACAAATGGCAGAGACTAGGGAAGCAAAGCCACAATCAGCAGGTTCAGTACTCCACATATGAAGTTTCTCACCACGTACAATATCGATAAACCTGAAAATTATCAGGAGGTTAGGCATTACATCTTCACCACAACAATCCCTACGTGGATTCCATGGACCACAGCGAAGTCAAGGGAGATCCACATCTATCCTATTAGCAGAAAGGCAGGTTTCAGGAGACCCACAATACATTCTTCATAAAAGCAAACTTAAATATTTAGAGACAAGTAGAAATCAGTGAATACCCAGTTAGACAAAAGCAAGTTACCAGCCATCAGCAAGAGGGGAAAGTACATGCGGAAAGCAGACATGGAGGCAAGAACGGAAAACAATCAAGCTAAAGAAGTATAAATGTAAATCATGAAATAGGATAGGTTCACTAGAGTCCAGACTAGAAAAGCACTGAAAAACAAAAGATGAAGGTGATGTAGGAGCATGGATCAGGGGAGAATAAATTCAACATCAAGAATTCAAGATCTTATTAAAAAAAAAAAATATTTCAACCCAGGATTCTCACACTTCAGAAAATCACACTCTAATTCTTTGTTCTATCGATCAGCAGGCAATAAAAGGTTTTTTTTCTAGGGTCTGAAGGAAACAGTCTTTATGTCACCAGGGGTTAGGCTGCTAGATTTGAAACCCACCCACCCCCTTCCTTCTCTTGAAACACTTAGGAAGGGCTCTGGTGTATAGATTTCGATTTGGATCTGGCTTGTCATACCTGAGAGACCCATTTCCAGTGCCAGCTACCAGCTTCTCAACAGAATCTAAGAAATGCATGCAGGTGTACGAACTTCCATCAACGCTAGTCAAAATTCCAGTAGAAAGTGGGTATGAGTTCAGCATACTGGTTTGCTCAATGTTGACCTTTACTGCAGAAGATGAATGGATAAAAGACTGAACCGAATCTGCTGATGATTCAGCAATTACGGAGATTGCTTTCCCTGTTTGGCTATTCCAAACATGTATTGTTCCATCACAAGAAGCTACCCTCTCGCTGGAAGGCAGGATACAAATATCATTCACAACCTGGAAGTAGCACAATCCGTTAATAATTCCACCTGTCGTGCATGGTATATCACTATAGACCAAAAGCTGCTTTTCCAAACAAGAAACTTTATCATACTTGATTGAATACACATTGCAGGCATACAAGAGATCTCTTTCTACAAGTAAAAAGATAAAGAGGGAAAGTTGCAAGGTAGCCTGACAGAAAAGAAAGTGTCACTGCACGCATTTTCTTCATTGTTCACCGACAATGAGTGAGCTTTTTAGAGGGGAAAAAGGCTATACCTACTTTTGACAAGTTCCAGTGAAACACCAGCCTGATAACACAATATACACAGAGGCAGACAGAAACTCACTATGCCAACATGCTTAAATCCGAATTCATCATGCAATATATGTGAAAGTGAAACAAGTGCATCCTCAAGATGATGCAATAAATTAATGTTTGCAGCAGTATCATAGCTCGTAGACCAAAGAAAACAGTTGATAGAGCAAGTGCTCCTGGTAAGGAGAGCTGAAATACTCCAGCCAAAATGACAAGGAAGCTTTATTGATATAATGCACAAATCACTGTCTGCTCAGGATAGCAAATGCCTTGGTTAAATCAACTTAATAACACCACAAGTTCCAACTCGAAAAGCCCAGTCACAAATTATGTCTATCCTCTTGGCAACAACCACCTTCCATGTCAAATTGCATTAATTTACGCAAATCGGTGCTTGATTTAATTATTTGGCTGCACTGCTAGTGGCACATGCATCTCAATGCTCTTGCCTAACTGATACAGTCCTACCAAGTTCTGATTTTAATAGAAAAGGATCACCGACAAACTACGTAAGATAGATAAGTACAGACTGCAAAAGAAATCTAAACATTTGTGCCTCAAATTTACCAACAAGTTTAACCTTATGGATTTCTTCCCGTTCTCTCCCTTTTGCATATATATTAGTCACTTTGTCAACCCGAATAAATCAGCCGTTACAAGTAAATGAGTAATACTTTAGAATCAAGTTCCTTACCAGGGAACATAAGCCCACATTCAGAATCATCTTCTTGCTCGAGAGAATCAGAAATGGCAGATTCCACATCCACTATATGATTCTATAGTTCCAATGATAAGCTATTTCCTTCTCTAATTGCTAACATTAAACTCGGTGATTAAAGTTTACATCCATTTTGACAATTGTTATGCTTAAAGCAGGAACTCAGACTGAAGAGTGTATGCTTATTCGTAGGACTAGGAGGCCAGGAGACAAAAAGCAAAATTGGGGAAGGGGGTAGAAAGTGCCAAACGAATCAGAATAAATGTAGGGTGCGAACCTCCTCATGTCCATAGTATCCAGACACACAATCAACAGTTGACATATCCCACCTTTGAACTGTCCCCTTAAAGCCAGCACCAACACCTGCAGTAAATACAGTGCACTCATCTTGGCCCACAGCTAAAGATCTTACTGCTCCATGGTGTGCACGGACGGAGTATATAACCGTCGCTCTGATCTTCCAGGGAAGTTCATCTTTCAAAGTACCAGCTCGAGCAAGAAAATCTGGCCCATCCCAACCAGAAGCAGGACTAGGGTACCAGAACCATGGCTCACGCTTGCCAACTTTGGATGTCTCTGAGTTCTTCTCACCTGAAGTTTGATGAAGATCATAAAAGCGTTTGTGAAGCACTACATCTTTCCCAACCCTACTTCCCCGTGATTGTGGTACTGCCCATCCAACCCCATTCATTAGAAGTTTAGTTGGATTGTGCTTGGACATAGCACTTTCTCTGCTCATCAGCCTTTTAGTATCCAAGTTTTCTAAGCTCCGCCTAGATGAATCTCCTGCAGATTCCCACTAAATCATGAAGAATTTACACAAATGAACATCAGAAAGAGGCTCTAGCTTCTGAATAAGACAGAACGCATTGTCATCTGAACAAGTGCAAAGCAAGCATACCTTCCAGTTATGGTGCCGTAGAAGATACTGTTCAAGAAGCAACCATGTAGCGCAACACTGTCGTAGTCTCTCTATACCAAGCAGAGTTGCGAGAGAAGGATACAAAAGCAACCTGCATATATCCAAATAGCACAACAGAAGGAATATATTGTTAATGGATTCCATAGAATAAAGAGCTTCTAAGATTTTTATAAGAAACATATGCTTGACACTCACACAAGATCCATACGGCTTTCAATTTGGGCCTCCTTCTCTGCAATAAGCTTAGAGACCTTATAGGTCTGGCTAGGAGAAGGAGGTCTACTGGATGATTCTTGAGAGAATGCAAGTTCATCAAAAAGCTCTTTCAGTTGAGGGAGGGCATGCAAAGCCGTTAAATCAGGACCAATCTGCTGACAAACTGCAATCAGGGTAGCCGCAGTAGCCTGAAAGATATAGTGGCACTTTAATGATTTAACATAATGACAGCAGCCTGCTCTAAATGCATTCATGGCATCATACTGAACAAAAGCAAAATGAACTATTTTGAACTTTAAATACATTTCCTGCGGACGATAGAGGCAGAAAAGGCATAGCCTGGTCGGAAATTGAAATGGACAAAGAGAAACATAACAGATAGAAAGTTGTCAAAAGCTGCAGTAAGCATCTCCGCATATCAATCCTTAAATACCACACAAGCCAGATACAACCATGTGCATCAAGTGGTGCAAATCGTAGAAATTGTATCTGAAAAAGCATTACCAGTTGTCATAGCTCCCAGCATGCTAAGGAACACACCTCCAAGTTTCCAATATTTCAGTAAGACAGGACGACAGTCTGAAACTATATTTCAAATATACCAAAAGCACAAAAATAAAGAAGATGTCCAAAAAACAACAATCATTTTTCATTTTGTCAATAACTCCATGGTACAAATCATACAAAAAGACTGTAACAATTGGCAAAGCTTTTTTACCCTTTTTATCCTAGGGCCCAGGTGGATAACAAAGAATTTTATTAAAGTGATTATTTTCTCCCATGCGCAAAACAAGGCCAAAGAGAACAAACAATAATGCCATGTGTGAGTGAATCTTGCATTCTTGCATAATGTCATCTGCAATATTGGGGGGTGGGGGAAGCTAGGATTCACTGTAGAGAGGTTGGGCCCATTTATATGATAACCTCCAGTGAACAGAGAAGATGAAGAAGGTTAAAAACATTTTTTGATAAAGAACGAAGGTTAAAAACATTATCTGATATTACAAAACTTTTCCCTAAAATGTCCACCAGTTCCCCCCAGGGCACTACCAAAACCAAACATAGTCTGAGCGACCTACTAGCGATATACCCAAGAGGCCAGCAATTAATAAAAGCTAGGATCTTAACTCGAACAAACATCTACTTAAGCCTCTGTAGACTTGAAAAAGAAAACGAGTGAGAAAGAGAGAAAGAGAGAGAGAGAGAGAGAGAAGAATCCAGGAGAAGCACATGCAAAACAAATGCATTAAGATTTCTGTCACATGGGGGGGTATTATGACAGAAGGACAAAGACACAGCCAGAACCCTGACATGCAGGACAATTGCCTGAAGCAAAATCCTCAGTACCTGAAGAACTGGAAGCTCCAAATTGTTGCGCATAAGGATCATAACAAACAGACATCTTGGACCCTGCATGGTTGTCAAACATCATCTAGTTATGAAGGAAAGTAGGATTACAAAATCTTCAGGGAAAGATAGAAGCAACTATAAAGCCAGACAAGTACTTCAAGCAGCTCCTTCACCAACACCTCCTGCTGCAGAAATGCAATCAAACCATCCAGTGCAACAAGACAATCAGCTAGAGCTAAAGAGTTCCAGCTCTGCATTGGCTCAGGCTTATTCATTGAAGACACATCAATACAGAAACGAACAACATTTTTGAGCAGGGGTAAAATCTGTGTGACAATAAAATTGTCACCGAAGACAACACCTGTAAAGAAGAATGAGAATCAGGTTCAGAAACTGAGGCAAACTTGAAATGATCAAATACCTGTTCTAGCAGTTTAGCAAACACATATTAGCATATTACCGATCCTAATAAGTGCATCGATCCCATCAGCACAAAGTGCCTTGCCAAAACAATAAATCAGAGGCAAAATTGTCTGCAATAGTGGACCACTGCTCATTAAGGCACAAATAAAGAAAGCTTCATCGCAAAATGAGAAGCTCCAGGATACTGCCGACCAACCTGCTGAACCACAATGGGTACACCAAGCTCTTCACTGGAGCCTATCAACAGGACAGATGCAGCAGATGCAGAACTCTTAGGAGGAGAGTTAAGCAAGTTTGCAATGACCAATGGATGTATTTTTTCTAGATATGTTTGTTTTCCAATATGAACCCACACTTCACGCACGAATGACTCTTGCAGAAGAGACACTTGCAAATGTGAATAGCCTGTTGCCTGAAACAAAGGTATCAGTACTGCAAATACGACATATACAACTGGAAGATCCATGAGAATTGAATCATGTAACTAGCCTGTAGAATCTTCTGAAGGGCAGGTAAGACCAGTTTCTTGACTGCATTTGGTTTCAGACATTTTAAAAATTCTTTAATAAGTACGTAGGCTCGCTCAGCCTCGGCATCTGACAAAGGATTCAAGAGAAGAGGTAAGGAATGCGTAGCACATATTTCAGCTGCAAATGTCCCCATTGCTCCCAGTGCCCCTTTCTCCGCAAAATTTGCGGCATAACCGAGCCGGGATCCATCCTTAGCCAACAGCTGAAGTGGAGCAACAAATAGGTATGTTGACCTCACTGTTGCCGGAAAATAAGGGGACTCTAGAAGACTCTTTGCAGAAGGCCTCCTAATATTCACAGCAAAAGGGAAGAAGTGTAACAGATTAAAATCTAAACATCAAGGGATTGCAGACTCAAAGAGGTTACAAGGGATAGTTCATTAGGTTCAAGTAGCATTAGACATCAGAACAGCACTTCATACCTCCTCCAATCCCTCTGGATGCATGCTTCAACAAGAATTTTAACAAAAGGAGGAAGTTCTCTGACCACTCCTGGCAGAAGGCCACCATTTATGTATGTGGATAGTGAAATGGGATCAAAAAGTGGCTTCTTCAAGTAAAGTTCAGCAATAATACAACCTATGGAAAAGATATCCTTGGCAGCATAAGGGGAGAGTCTCTCTGAAAAAGCAGGTTGTTGACTGCAGAACAAAAGCTCCTGATATCCTTTAGAATTTTCATCTTCCTCAAGACACTCAAGAAGGTCATTGCAGCCAACATCATGTGATGGACCAAAGCAGAAACTGCTGTTGGTTACTTCAGCTGAATTGCATATACTACCTTGACGTGATAGGTCTAGCTCAGTAAAGGAGCTCTTCACAATGTTCTCTGTGATCTCAGAGTATACAGGACTCAAATGCCGAGCATTTTCGCAAAATGCAGCTGCTTGTTCTATCTTTCTTAAGTAATCAGCATCATGGAGAGAAGGCTTCTCACTTTGAATATAGTTCTCATCCACTCTTTCGGTTTTGCCCCACCGTGCAGGGTGTGGTTGAGTGAAGAGCTGACGACGCCCAATAGGCCTCGGCGTTGTGGGCTGCGATGAAGGCAGCATAACATTCTTGGCTGCTACAGCAGCCTGACCTGACATTTTGTACCCAAACGTAATATCAATCCAATTATGAATTTCACGTGAGACTCGATCACTCTCAAGTGCATCCCGATGCAACTTTATGAACTCCTCAGGAGTTGCAGCCCACGGAGGCACCGCTAGGTCATTCATACCCGAATGAATAGAAGAAAATATTTGGTGATCACAGTAGAATTCAGGAATGCACTCATCAGGAGTCCACTGGTATAGTCGTTGCATGGTAGATGGATATTCATTGGGTTCATAAACTGAACGTACAGCCATGCGTAAGACACTCAACGGTAACCTCCTTGCCTTGTAGCTGCAAACAGCCAACTCTGAAAGACACTCATCGGAGACATGATGAGGAATTTCAGATGTTGAGTATGTAAAATCTAACTGCTCATCACCTTTTGCTAGACGCCACTTGCTCTTGCTCAAATCCCTCCACCCCATATCACAATTTTCGTCTGGCTTGACACTGAAATCTATCACCCATGGCATTACTGTATGAAATGTCTGATCTCGCCATCTCCTTCCAGCTAGTCTGTTTAAGACAAGTAGATACTCGAAATTACTAAGCTGCCCCCTCCACCATTTATAAAAATCCCCATGCCAATCTACCACTGGAGAAAGATGTAGATCAGCATATAGGCTTTGAGAGAGACAATCTTCTACAGAACAACTCGTCCATATGAGAGGGGAAAGGGCATCTTTATCTTTTACACAGGAATCATCTCGAGTATAAGGTTTATCAAAAATGCTTAACCAGACCCAAGAAGAATCAGTCATCATCACTGCAGATGGACAAATGTTACCATGGGCAAGCCCCAAATTGTGGATGTAACAAGTGCCGGAGAGTAGCTGATAAACAAGGAATTTCATATGCCACTCAGAAACCAGAGCTTCAGGACTGTAATGGAGAATATTTTCCAATGTATATGGAGTTTTGGGGAAAATTATGCTAGTATATCCAGGGGACTTTAGCATACCCAGCACTGGAACCAGATTTGGATGCCTCAGGCAACCAGGGACTTGATCATCAGGAAATGAGGGGATCCCAACCAAGGTAAAGAAATTTTGGCTAGCACGGCACGCTGCTTTGCCTTCAATCACAAGACTTATAGAACATAATATGTCATCTTCCAGAGATCCAGTTGATAAACTGGAAGCAATGTTCTCAAATGTAGAGAAGGTACAGTTCCCAACCCAAGCACATGGTGCAACTGCAATTATTGTTCTCGAGCAAGATAGCCTGCCAGAATAACTACAGGATGAATTCTGACAACAGAAACCACAAATCCCTGACTTCCCCCCACCATTCAGCAGATTGTCAGAACTTTTCCATGTGGAAGCAGATGAAACATCATTGTTAATGTCTCCAAAGTTATCCAAGATACAATCATCCCTACAAGAAGCAGAGTTTCAGATAACATGAGACCCAAGTGAAAAACAAACAACAGAGTAGAGTTCAGTGGAACAGTGCACATGATATCCTACACCTTAGTACCCTACTTGAAAGTCCTTTCACAAGATTCTTATTATAATGATATGGCTGGTTATGACAACCAAGGATTCAAAATGCGGTTTCGGTCGCGATTTCAGTTTCGGTCGCGGAACGGTAAAATCGCTCTAATACGGCAATTACGTTCCATATCGCAGCTATTGCGGCATGAAAACCCGGTTCGCCCAACTCCAAAACCTTTCCAATGCGGCCGTTTTGGCTCGGTTCGGCCACATTTTGAATCCATGAATTGACACCCTTGAATCAAGACATTCTATTTTTCCCTAAGTTAACATGCTACAATATGATTTTAAATCTGCAACTTATCAACAGTTCCAACTAATTATCAATTGTTAAGTTGATTCTTCATTAGTTATAGTAACCTATGTTACTTCGACTCTTTATTTAAGTATCCAATGCAGTTTCAGTCACAGTACAAAAAAAGTACGGAAAAATCACTGTAATGCAACAATCGTGTTCCATATCGCGATTGTCACCAAGCAAAATCACGGTTCGGCCAACTCCAAAACCTTTTCAATGCGGCCATTTCGTCGCAGAAAGGCCACATTTTGAATCCATTACTATCCATGCCGGACACTTGGCACTTAGAGATGAGTATGGACACCTTAGCCTTCATCTTGGACAAATGCACAATATTTAAAAAAAAAAAATGGCCAAGCCCGACCCAAAAATTATGTCGAACACTTAACACACTTCAATATGGATACAACCAAGTCCGAGCAGTATAGATATAGACTATTGTAAATTACAAATGTCACCTTAATAAGATCAACCTTCCAGGCTATGTTATCTAGACTCGGGACATGGCTATCGGCCACAGGTAAGGATCCTAGTGTCCAACTCGTCAAGTCTTGAAATTTAGGACATGGGAACATGTCCAAATCTTGGACACATATACGGGGTCAGCATCCAAAAGTTGGCCCTATGTATATTTTCCTTCTAAATTATAATAGCCCATGTTACTATTACATTTTGATAGTTATATTAGCCCAGTATAAGGCTATAACTTACCCTTTTAGCATGAAAAAACACTCTCCATCTAAACTGGACCCACCATACATGGGCAACACCCAGCTCATTTCAAAACAGCCCGCAAATCAGACTTACCCGCACACTTTCATAAATAAAAATAAAAATGAGAACAATGGAAACAAGTGACAAAGAACCCTAAACTCAGGCAGGCGGCAGCACGACAAAGGGAACCTCCTCCCCAGCTCTCCCTCTCCCTCTCTATCAAGATCACATCACGCTTCAATACCCCCACAGACCACAGCTCCGCCTCATCAAACCCAATCTGCTGCGCCGCTTTCGCCAATGCCAACTGTGTTCACGTGGCAGTATCCAATGACCTTAGGTAGAGCTGATCGGTGTCCCGTGTCCAAATCCGTGATGTATCATGTCAAGACAGGTACAGCAAGCCCAAGTGCTGAGTCTGGGTAATGTAGCTTATAGGCAAACTAAGAATACAGCTGATCTCACAATTGTGAAAAATAGCAGATAATAAGGTAATTTTATACAATCTATCAGTAGTAAACTCCACTGCACTATCTAATCCCACGTTTTTTTCTTTTTTCCTTTTAGTGGATGATACAATAGTTTTTAGCAACTAGCCACTGTCACTTTTGACTAGTGTCAAATCCCACACGAAATGAAATTGATCAATTGGGGGAGGTATTCAATGTAAATGAAATTGATCAATTGGGGGAGGTATTCAATGTATAGTTCAAACTATACACTAAATTAAACCAAATCTTAGCTTTACATCTTGGCACTGATTCCAGAGTAAAACAGTTCAGTTTAGTTTATAAAAGTTCTCAAATTTGACAAAAATGTGAAATCAAATTTAGCATATAAAACGTTACTATGCTTACTTCATTTTATTGTGAGCGTAATCAGGTGTTTTGGTATTGTTAGAAACTAAGTTTTAGTTTATAGACGTAATGATGATTGTATTCATTTTTTTCCATTAGTATAAGCATTATAAAAATTAATGAATCACAATAATATCATTTAAATCTCAACTTACAGTAAAAGAACAGTTTCAGATACAGAACTCAATAGCAGGTGCAAACCTTAAGCTGCACATTTTAAACTGGTTTTAATTGCTCATTCTGGTACCCAGAAAAAGGGGGGAAGATTTAAATTGTTTTATTGCGAATTGGTTTCATTTCACACAAAATGTGGCCAATCGAACCATACAGACCCCTAATGACTGAGGCACACCTCCAAGCAGCATAGCTACAGACCCAAACACCAAAGGGGGGGGGCATTTTAGTCACTTAAACGCTGAACCCAGTTCTTGTAAGTGGAGGAAACTCATGACTTCTCAGCAATTTAGGACTAACACTCACCTTTCTTCAGTAAAGTCACAACAGCGGATTCGTAAGTCATTATTATCAACTTTCTAATGTAAGGAACTTCATGCTGGACTCAAAGCAACTTTTGCTTTGCATGGTGTGAGGGGTATAAAATAGAATTGCATGGTGAATTCGAGAACATACAAAAAGGATTGAATCTATGGCTCTCAAAATCTTTCATTGACCAAAAAAATTCACGAATACCATGACCATATGGCATTTGTACCCTATCAGACGGCTATCTTAAATTTCTCAACCATAAATGTGATTTCTTATAGGCACTAGTGGAAATATATCCATAAAGAAAAACATAAAACTAGTTGAACACCTTACACATTAAAGACAATGACGATCTTTTTTTGATGAGTAATCAAAAAGTTGTATTAAACGACACTAAGGGGAAGTCACCTATGTACACAAGGAGGCAATCACAAAATAACATCATACCCTCAACATCTTTGCTATAATAATATCAACAAAATCCAAAAAAGTCAACTTTGCACCATTACCAAGAACTTGAATCCAACTATACAAAGTTCCCAAGAAATAAAATTTGAAATCTTGAAAAGGTTACCCTCAATAATCCAGCAATTCATCTCTTTGTAAGTGCACCACCAAATGGCCAATTGCATCACCTTTCAAACTCCTAAGGCACAACTCCTCCTTAAGCTTCTTTTTCATGCCACCAAAACATCTCTTCTAGCTTGAGGTTGCACCCAACTAATCTCCATCAATGATAATGACAAACGTCATAAAGCGGAGACCCACTGACAATGGACAAAAAGGTGGTCTACCCACACAAAACACAACGATCACCTACTACCTAACTTAAAATTTCTCCTTTTAAGCATGTACTCTATTAACCTTTCCTTTGGTGGCCGCCTAAGCTCGAAAGCCCATAGTGGCGGGAGTTTTAGACTTCCAAATTGTGTGAATTGGAAAATCAAGTTGAGTCAACCCTTTATACATCTATTTGCAGTAACTTTTGACAGCGAATTGTTCACTGAGTCATGAGGGCAAAGGATCTCATCGTCGACCAAAAAAGTCACCTTGATATTAGCAACCGAAGTAAAAAGACTCAACAAACCCTTTTCTTCCCAATCATGCGGACGAGAAAGCCACGACTAAAACCAGAAGGCCCCGCTGAATTTGAAACACCAATAGCAAAGACAAATGATTTATCCTATTGGAGAAAGAGCTCTTAGGGGCATGTGAATGCTTGTGATGCCAAAACAGCTTCACAAAACCGCATAAAGGTTTTCTCATAAAAGAGATTGGGGATGCTTGAGCGTCTAAGGTGCTATTCATACCGCTGGCTGCTGCGTTGAACATAGTTACAACTACAAGATGATTCGTAACCCATTTCATCTCACATCCATTGCCCTGGGGATGAATATAATGAGGTTGTGTTTATTTGCTATATTGTCTCCTACTGTCTTCCTAGTTTTGTTTGCTATACTATCTCCTACTTTTCCTAATAACATACACTGACGGATCATTGATGTTTCGCTTCAAACTTTATATTTGTACGCTCAATGGGATAATGGAGGCAATATGAGAATGCAACCCCGCTTCAGAAACATGTTTGCTAGGAGGGCCCTAGCATAAGCGTAACCCAGTGGTATTTCTGGATATCCAACTCGATACAGTATGATTGATGGGAATCTTCCAACATAGTTGTGTGCTTTTCCTAGTAATTGGTGTTTGATATTAGGTGGCCTTCCTTTTTTGGGGAACCACCCTCATTTTGTTTGTTATTGCTTTCTACTTCCAGTAAGCCATTCGTTATGGTAAATTGGGTGTTTTCTATGTTTTCTAGCAACACTCTTGAAATGATAAATTAATAGCGAAGAAAGTTACTATCGGTGTATATTATAGTTTAGAAGTCCCATTTTTTTTCCTGTTATTATGCTTTATTTCTTATGCATTTAACCTTGTTTAAAAATCATCATAAGATGACAATCTTCTTTTTTTATGACACCATTATCTTCTCAAATATATTGGAAGCACATAATCAATTTAGTCCTCTGTCTGAAAAATGATAACGAAAAAGGGATATTTATCAAATAAAAAACTGCAACTCTAGCTGAGTTATCATAGTATCTCTCTTTTAGTGTTAAATTTATCATTGTCTAGCACTATGTAGCATTCTAGTTGGAGCTACAAATTCCCCAGGACCTCTTTTTTTCTTCCCAACTCTTTCATGCTTAGGTCCCAAAGAAGTGATGACAAATAGTACCAGTTACCTCACAATATTCATTCCATTGAGAAATAAGCAAGAGGGAGGGCTAGCTTAAGGGATTGGCTACACAATGTCTATCATCTAATTCTATCTCCTAAAGGTTGGAAATAAATTACGAGAAAATAATTCTCATACTAAGAGTCCACCCATATAAATACCAATTCCCCATACCCGACAATCAGCTTCGGAGTAAATGCCACTAAATATGGAGTGATCAATCAACAGAGCAGACCAACCAACAAGTCAAGTTGTGAAGTACCTTATCAACAACATTATTATGAATAAACAAGAGCAAATTACGTATAAAAACAAACTAAAGTTCTAAATTCAGTGAATTACACATATCTGGTTAAGCAGTCATCTTCATGACGAGGCAAGTAAACCACCATAAATTCAGACGCCGCTTCACCGGTTGAATTCGACATCTGAAACACAAATTCCAAAATATTAAGAGACGAAACAAATGAGCAAACCAAGAGAAACCGAAATTCATAAACAAATTGACTGAAACCTTGACAACAGCCCTAGAACCAAAAGGTAGAGCAGAATCGGAGATGCCATAAGAGAAAACGAGCTTATCAGAGAAATCCGATTGAATTCGACGTCGAAGGCAATCAAAGCATATTTGCCGTTCCACCATTCTTACTCTTTCTCTCTCTAAAATTCTCAGTGATTTTCGCTCTTCTTCTTCATACCGCAAATCTTGCTAACGTGTCAGAAACGCCATTTGAGAAGCTACAGATTTCAAATGAAGCAGTGGCTTTCAGAACAAAGCTTCAGCCAACTAGTTGGTTGAATCGTGAAAACTTTACAATTCGGTACCTCCAATTTTAGCGCAGACGTTTTACCTAATTTTAAAATTCTTTACACTTTACTGACTTTAGTATCTTCAGTTTTAATACAAGTGACTTTTTAGTCCTTTTTATTTATAATTTAATCATTAAATTTTTAAAAATTACAGAAAAGTCCTGAAAAGAGTTAACTATATAAATAAGTTATTTTTAGGATTTTTTCACAAAATATGTTTAATTTAACTTCTTATAAAGATTTTACTGATACTAATTATCACAATCTACTACTTATGTCTTATATATTATATTTTCTGTTGTTGTAGGCCCACCATGCTTAACAAAAATAATTAAAATTTAATTAGAGGGTTTCGTCCGTTACCTGAACTTAGTCAGCGTTGGACCCTAACGTTCCTCTAACTTCCCATTTACAGAGATTGTTAATCTCAACCCCACCTTTCTTATATCAGGCCCAGCACAGATTTGTTTCGTTTCCTACCTCATACCGTAGTCACAAATTAAGTTTTATATTTTGAAATATGATGAGACTTTAATCAAGAAATTATAATATTTAAGAAATAAGGTTCGATTGAATAACGTTCCCTACTGGGAAACTTATTTTATTGAAAGTTTGACAGTGGTTATCATACAATGGAATGCTTTGAAGAGGGACTTAAGTTAAGATCATTAGAGATGCTTGCTCATAGAGAAATAGAGAATCCCGACTTCTCTTTTGCTCAAGAATGCTCAAATGACCGTGTTCCTCCTCAGCACTCGACATCTCTATTTATAGAGGGGATGGGGGTACATATGATACCCTAAAAAGCTACAGTACATAGAGGTTTTTCACATGGTTACAATACACACTGATAGCTATAATACACACTTTATTTTACAGACCAAACACGTGTCAAAATAGTACAATAATGGGGCAGCCACTTTTCAGAACTTTTAATAATGACAAGACTAGTCATCATTATTGAGATTCTGCATGTCTTTATCTCCAATTGTATCTTTTAGACCATCATTATCTGGATAATCATCAAAATTTTCATCAATTTGCTTAAAATGCTCTAGATCCCATTCTTCAAATAACTCAAGCAGATATTTTTTCCCTTTTTCTGATAAGAATTTTCCAACTCCAACGTCAAAGAGATAATCAAAGATATCTTCTGACCTTACTCCTTCCACCTTCATGTAGTCTTTAAATTCATTATCATATACGACGGTAGTGTTTTCACAATGCATTAATGTTTTTCCTTGTTCGATTAATGTCTAACACTGATGATAAATGTTGAAAAATTCAATGGCTCTTGATAAAGCATGATCAATAACTAGATGTTCTAGATTTCCATGAACCAAATTTTGTCGTTGATCATTGAGGTCGTCACAATCAACGATCTGAACAAGATAATGGGCTATTTTGGCATTTCCATTTTCATATGCAATTAGAGCGCTATAAACATCTAAAACTAGGCATCTACAAACTGGAATTTTTGTTGGACCATCAGGAGATGTAAGAATCCAATGGATCATTTTGAACATGCACTATTGGAATTTAGTTAAGTTTAAGAAAAATGGAAATTTTGGACCTGGAGTTTCTGTGAAGTAAAGTATTATCACGTATTTTCAGGCTTTAAAGACATGATCATTTGGAGATAATGAATTTGTTAGGGAACAAATACCACCGACTCCATATTTATTAGGAAAATAGACCGTTGTACTCCAAGACTCCCAAATGTCATAGGAATAATGATTATAGAAGTCGATGTGGGCTGCATACCACTCATTGAACCATTTTTCTTGAACATGATAACTTATTTGTTCCTAGATTTTATAAGGACATTATAGGTAATTAACTTGTAATTCTAAAAGGAAAAATATTTGGGAGTCGTTAGGTGTATCAAGGACGAAGAGGGTAAAGTGTTGACTGATGATGCTGAAATTAAGGAGAGATGGTAAAGTTTCTTTGCTAAACTCCTCAATGGGGAAGGGGAGGGTGACGACTGTAGTAGGGGCGGAGAGTGTAGCGAACAGCGTGCGGGCGACAGAATAACAAAGGAGGAGATTAGGGAGACCTTGAAGAAGATGGCGAAGGGGAAGGCAGTGGGCCCAGACCAGATACCGGTAGAAGTTTGGAAGTTTATGGGGGAAGTGGGTCTAGAGTGGTTCACGGAGTTTTTCAATGTTATTTACAGAATCGCCAAGATGCCCAGAGAGTGGAGGGCCAACACAGTCATCCCACTGTACAAAAACAAAGGGGATATCCAAGATTGCAATAACTTTAGGGGCATCAAGCTGTTCAGCCACACTATGAAGCTATGGGAGAGGGTGATTGAGATAAGGCTGCGAGAGGAAGTAGAGATTTCAGAGAGACAATTTGGTTTCATGCCAGGCAGGTCGACCATTGAGGCGATCCACCTCCTCAGAGGGCTCATGGCCTTATTCAGGGATAGAAAGGTGGATCTCCGGTGTTCATTGACCTGGAGAAAGCGTATGATAGAGTACCAAGGGAGGTTTTGTGGAGGTGTTTGGAAGAGAAAGGGGTGTCGCCCGCGTACATTCGTGTAATCAAGGATATGTACGAGGGAGGGCGGATGAGCGCTAGGACTCCGGGAGGGGTCTCCAATGACTTTGCTGTTAGTTTGGGCCTACATCAGGGCTTCGCCTTAAGCCCATTTCTTTTCGCATTAGTTTTGGATGAACTCACTAGAGGAATCCAGGACGAGGTGCCCTGGTGCATGGTTTTTGCAGATGACATCGTTCTTATTGATGTGACCAGGCAGGGGGTGAATGGCAGGTTGGAGAGTTGGAGGCATACACTCGAGGCTAGGGGCTTTCGGTTGAGTAGATCGAAAACGGAATACCTCCACTGTTGTTTTAACGGAAGGATAGAAAAGGGGAGAGAAATCGTACTGGATGGGAGGACCATACCGAAGGTCGCAAAATTTAAGTATCTGGGCTCGATCATAGAGCAGAATGGGGACATTGACGAGGATATTAGCCAGCGGATTAGAGTAGGTTGGCAAAAGTGGAAGTCAGCGTCAGGGGTGCTGTGTGACAAGAGAGTGCCCATGGGATTGAAAGGCAAAGTCTATCAGATGATAGTTAGATCGGTTGTTCTCTATGGATCGGAGTGTTGGCCTCTAAAAAAGACGCAGGTCCAACGGTTGATGGTAGCTGAGATGAGAATGGTCAGGTGGATGTGTAGTTTTACGAGATTGGACAGAATTAGAAATGGAGCAATCAGGGGTTTAGCTGAAGTGACCCCCATAGAGGAGAAGATGAGGGAATCGAGGCTCAGATGGTTTGGCCACGTGAAGAGGAGAAGTGTGGTCGCCCCAGTGAGAAGGTGTGAGACGATCTACCCCCCTGTGGTAAGAGAGGGAGGGGTAGACCAAAGAAGAGCCTAGAAGAAGTGGTTAAAGAAGACCTGAGAGTTGTCGGTCTTACGGAGGACATGGCTCTGGATAGGAGACTGTGGCGGGACAGGATTAATGTTTCTGATTTTAGGGGTCCGGCTCCGTAGGGGGCAGTAGCTTAGGCGGTGTAAGGGCGGGTAGGGTTTTTGGTGTGCTTGTCTGCAGGTTTGTGCCTTTCTGGGATGTGACGGCACTAGGCGCCCCTGGTTTGTTGAGGTATGTCTCTGCTCCCTCTTTATTTTCTACCCGACCCTTTTTCTCTCCCTCTTTCTCCTACTCGGTCAATGGTTTCGAAATCGTTTCAAAATAAACTTTTTTTTCATAAAACTGTTTTGTGGGTCTTATGGAATCAACCTCTATATGGGTAGGAATACCAGTAGAGGTAAGGTTCCCTACAGCTGGATCTCCCCAGACCCCGTGAAAGTGGGACCCACACTGGGAGTTTTTTGTTGTTGTTGTAGGTAAGCAGTAGAAAGTAAACCAAAACATGATCTACTTTTTGTATGAAATTCCATGTTATCAATAAGGACTTTACTAAAAGACGTAACCCGTTCTAGTAGGAATGACATTTCATTAAGGATCTCCTCCTTTTTGGGCAGGATGTCAGTTTTGATGATCACCATTGGCGAGTTATCGAGTTAGACTGTCTGCCAGAGAGTTATTCGATTCTTGTATATGTGCAATAGAGAAGGAAAACTAGTTAAGCCATAATTGCCAATGCAGGAGTTGCCCTTGCGCTTGCATATTTGATAAATTCTTTTTCATAAAATCAAGTATTCCTTTGCAATCAGTTCGAATAAGAAAATATTTTGGAGCTAAAAAGATTAAGAATTTTTCAATTCCCCTTATGACTGCAATGATCTCTTTTTTCATCGTGGGACAGTTACACTCTGCATTATTAAAGCTTCAACTACAATATTTGCAAAGTTTTGCTCCTTCTTTGATTTTGAGTACCGCACTCCAGTATTCATTGCTAGCATTTGTCTCAAGAATTAAATCATCTCCCTCGTTAGGCAAATTAAGAACATGAAGATTTTTACACATCTTTTTGAAGTTCTGGACAATCTTTGAATCGTTAGTGATCCATGTCCAGCTAACATATTTCTTGAGTTTTTGTTGCAAAGGTTTTTTTTAATTTAGCCAAATCTTTAATGAAATTGGATGCATCCAAGAAACCTTTTTAGTTGCTTCCTATCTTCAATATTTTTAGGAAAACTTTCTATTTTTTTCAAAATATGCTTTTGTAGAATAATATGTCTAACTTTTATCTCTAGACCTAAAAACTCAATTTCTTGTTCAGCATAAATGCACTTATTTTTTTCAAGTATAATACCATGATTAATGCATCTTTGGGTGACAGCCAAGATATTTTCTTTATGCTATTCTATAGTTTTGGAAAAAAAAACAAGGATATCATCAATGTAAACTAAACAACAACGATTAAGGTATTTGAAGATGTTATCCATTCTTTTCTGGAATATTTGAGGTGCATTTTTAACACCAAATGGAATTACTATCTATTCATAATGTCCTTGTGCGGTACTAAATGCAGTTGAAGGAATACTTTCTTCATCCATTTTTATCTGTCAATAACCGCTTTTGTAATTCATTTTCGAGAACCTAGAGGCTTCTTGAATTTTGTTGAAAATGACTGTTTTATTAGGAATATAGTAACCATTAAAGACAATATTATCATTAAGCTTTTTATAATTGATTACCATTCTAACTTTTCCTTTTTTTTCTTTAAAATGATTTCTTACTATAAAAGCGGGACTGGTGTAAGGACTCTTACTGTTTCTAATCAATCCTTTATCCAGAAGTTCTTTGATTTGTTTATTAAACTCTTGAATGTCCTGGTGGGTATACATCATTTGTTTAATCCGGATGATAGTGTTTGGATTTACTAAAGTGAGTTTAGCAAATGTTTTGTCTTTATCCCAAAATTTTAGAGGATTGTCAAAGAAGAGTTCTTTGCATAATTTTTCTTGTTGTTCAACAATTTGTTCTTTAACAGATAACTCAAGTAATGAGATTGTCAATGCTACTCTTGTTGTGCAGGCATTACTTTCTCACCACGCTGGCTGCGTGTAAATTCAATTTTCTAATGAGTGCAAGCCTTAATTTTTCAATAGGAACTGAGTGACCATTAATTGTAAATATTATTTGGTTTATGATCTAGATGCATGGAGAATATAATCTTTGAAAATTATTTCCAATAATCATATCATGAGATAGTTGATCAGTAGCCCACAGAACTGGTATAATGCATTGAACTCCTCCTAATTTTATAAATAATCCTTCAATGGCTTCATTGTGGCTCATAACACTATTATCAGCTATCCTTACTTGTAGAGGATTTTTAGCTCTTTTCCACATTAACTCAGGAAATAATGATGTTTTTTCAAAGCATACAGAACAACCACTATTTATGCAGGCACACAGTTCATATTTATTATATCCCTCTAAATATACCTTTATTGGGATATAGATGCTAGTAGGGTTTGTGTTGGTAGCTTTATAGCATATTTTCATAGTCATATTTTTGACTAATTCATCCTCATAAATTGGTTCACTAGCAGTTTTTGTTTTGTACCCAATGACCTTTCTATGTAGATTTATGATTCTATCTACACTTGGTCTTGCAGCCTCAAAACTCATTCTACTCATTTCACTGGTCATGCTAATTGTATCATTTTCTTTAAGCTCTTCGTTAGCTGATGAAGATCCTTCTCTCTAGTTTGACCTTGTACTCATACTTCTCAATAATTGGGGTTTAATGGTGATTTTGCTTTCCTCATCAATCTTTATTATATTTTTCCTATTGATTTTTGTAGGATTGGTAAAGCTAGATATCCATGAATGATCGATTTTTATTTATTGAAGATTGGACTTAATCCTTTAGATTTTTTGCATGGGGGTAGGACATTCAAATTTCTCTGCTTCTATCATTGTTACCTTAGTCTTAGGATCTATTGTATTATCTAATTTGTAGATAATTTTTCAAAATTTTCTTAAAGGATATCCTCCTCTTTTCATGTCCATCTCAACTATTTTTATCCTAAAGGATAGGAAGTTTTTAGCAAATTCATCTTTTAGACTCACATAATATTCTGATCGACAATTGAATCTTACTGACCCATCACATAAATTGATTTTTATTCCTGTGATGATTTGATTATTAAATTTGGTGTGCCTCATATCACAGAGTAAAGCGTAAAGATCAATATCTTTACCATAGTATTGTAATGGAGTGATCTGGACTTGGACACTTCCGACATGGATATACCTATACTTTCTATCTTTGTTATGCTTAAGGATATTTTCCTAATTAATAAGATTAACTTCCCCAACGTCATACTCACAATCCTTTATCTGAAGGTCTCCTTCCATCATTTCACATTTGTATTTGTTTTTTAGTTGAAAGATGGATTTTTTATAGATTGTGTCTTTTTTTATTATGGGAAGAACTCAATCTCCTTTGACTTCTTCATGATCATTGTCTACAACAAACTCTTCTCCTTGAGGATCGCCAAGGCTAACCAAACTACTTTCCATCATATGACTTGTTTCTTCACAATCACTTTCTTCATATTCATTGTCTAATATAATTTCAACAATTCCTTTATTGTTACTTAGGGCTAGGTCTAATGCCTCATCTACACTAAGCTTAACATAATCTAGGCTTCCTAAGGTTTCAATAAGTTTGTTATTCTTCCTATTTTTGTATTCATTAGCATAATGCCTTAGTTCTCCACATGCCCAACATTTGCAGTTGTTTTTTTCTGCAGGGCAGTAAACAGTTTTCCTAAAAAACTCTTCATTTTTTAGGACTTGGTTTGTTATAATATTTTCTTCTATATTTTTCATTTCTCTACTTGTTAAAGCTCTTTTTCTTATAGAATTTTCTTGTTCTTCTTTTCTTAGGTTCTTTTCCTCATTGATGAGGTGAATCCCATCAAGTCAAGAACTGCTTCTTATTCTTCTTTTACTTTTAAAGATCAAGACATTGTTTATTGATCCATTTTCGTAAATAGGAAATTCTTGAGCCAAGAGTATCTACAACATCAGTTCGTTCGAGCCATGCCATGTATTTTTCATTAATTATGGAATTTACAGGATATGGCAATTTGTCATAGAACATGCCAAGATTTGTTTTATTATGCCCAATTTTGTAATAGTATTGACTGAATTCAACAATATAATCTTCTAGATATCTCATATCCCAAAGTTTTATGTTGTTAATCTTTCTTTGTTATTCTCTTACTTTTTCTTCAGAATCTCCGATGAATTCAGTTTCAATTTCTTTGCACAAACTTCTAAACATAGCAACTGGTGTTTCCATCACTCTTAATGTATTTTTACCATCTTCACTTAATGAATCATACCAGTAAGCTACAGTGATAGAGAAATTATGCTCGATATAATTTAGGAAGTTTGCAGCAATCCATGTAGTATTTAGCTTTAAGATACTATTCATTTCTCTTTTCCAGTGCTCAAATATTTCTTCTCTATTACGGACCCTATCAATGTTTAAGATATATCAAGTTTGGCTAATTGGGGGTAAGGCCAATTCTTCATAGGTCGTAGTTTTCCTTGGGATAGACCTCAAGGAAAAATTGCTTGTACGCCCTACTAGAACGTACCTAGGTCTTAGGAAATGAGTATTTCTTCTAGAAGGTTTACCAAATTCCTCAGGTTTAGGAACGACACTCTTAACTAGATTAGTGTCTGTTTCATAGAGGTCGATTTCCTCTCTAATCTCATTGATTTCATTTTCAATAGTCATTTTACAATATTTCTTGTCAAGTTTTCTCTTGATTTCTTCTAATGGTAATACATTGAGATCTTTTAATTTAATCAGATTCATCTGCTGATATATTTTCTCTTCTAGTTAGACATTATTGGTCTCTTCATTATCATAAGACAAAACGTCATGTTTATCACTAATTGCGCCCATGATTTTATTTAATTCTTCCAAATTTTGCTCTGTTTCGAACATTTTTTTGTAGCTCTTCAAAAGTGTATTGTTTATACTCCATCTTCTTTTTCTTTCTTTTCAGTCGATTTTTCACCAGATTGTTCTCTTACTTTTTGAATTTTTATCTCTTGCAAGGGAAATGGAATCTTGTTTTTTGGGTTTTGGAAAGGATATTTATGCTGAAAAAGATGACTAATACTCGAAGTAACTTTTTCGCTATGTCTAACTTCGTTAATAAGAAAAAGATGGACAACGGCTAACTGATTCTTAAGCTCTTTTAGTTCAGTCTTAATTTTAGCTAATTGAGTTTTTAATTCTAAAACTATATCAGTGATATAGTTTAATTGAGGTACTAATGAGATATTTTCTTCAGGCGAGTGGACAATGTGTGAATAATTAGGACCAGGGCAAGCGGGTGATGATTCAAGCATTAATCGTAGTTAATTAGCTTAATTAGTCATTAATTAGCTTAATAATCTCAATTATTTTTGTGCACGTGACTCTGATACCAGATGAAAGAGGACGTCAAGAAATATGATGAAAGATGACGTCAAGATCTACTAGTGAACAAAAAACCACAAACACAATTTTAAATTTTTTAAAAGTAAGTTTTTAAAGATTGATGGTAGATTTGCAAATATGAAAAGTTTAGGGACTTGAAAGTAAATTTTTATTTTTTTGAATAATAACTTGTCCCCCAAATGTAAGTAGCACAAAAACTTGATAATCCTAACAGTAAAGTTTTTAAAAAGCTAGTCTTCTAAATGATTTTACCAAAACTTGATGCACCCAAATGTAAATTACCCTTGAATCGTCGAGTGGATACTAGTAGAAAGGCTGCTAAAATGACCCATTGTCAATGGCATCCCCAATGTTATTGTTGGGATCTAGAAAGAGTTCCACCTTCCAACTTTAAATTTTAAATAATAAATGTCTTGTTATAAGATACTTTTTATATCTTATTTTCGACTTAAAATCATATTATTGTACATTGAGTGTATTTGATAGAGGTGAAAATTGTTCTCTCAAAAAATAATTTTTTCATTTTATGATGTTTGGTAAAATAAGGAGGGAAAATTTATTTTAAGGTGAAAATCACTTTCCGTAGAATGAATTAAAATATTTTCACTTTGAGTAGAGCATAGGTTGATTTTACATTTTTTTGGGCTCTCACACAGTCTCACACTCTTTCTCTATTTCGTGTCTATTCTTGAACACATAGTTCGAAGATTAAAGTAGTGATATATGGTTCAAAGATTAAGGTAGCATATTAAAGGTTTGAGGATTTGTATCATCCCGATTCTCAAGTCGGTGAGTTTGATGATTGTGTTTTCATCAAAATTTAAAATACTCTGCAATTTGTTGTCAGGGTTAAGAAAATAGAGAAGCTCATCAGATTTTTCCTCTTCTTCGGTTGGATTCCTACTTGAATGTGGGAATTCGATAAGCGTTGTCAACATCAAATTGTAGGCAGCAAATAAGATCAAAAAAATTGTCAAGTGCACATATTGTCACAGATTTGATCTGGATGATACCACTATTGTAATATAATTTTCAAATGGAAAAAATATATAAATTACCATTTTTCTAAATTTTTTGCTTATTTTTTGTGTTTCATTAATGTGCCTCTTTAAAGCTTTTTTGTCCATTTTTTGCTAATCACACTTGTTTTCTAGAAAGTTCATTTTCCCTTTTACCAGACAACTGAAAATATCAGTTGAAAAATTATATTACATGAAAAATTATTTCTTAGGAAAATAATTTTCAACTTTACCAGACACACCTTAAATTTAAAATATTGTTGATCACATAGTATAAGGATATCGCCGCTTATAAATTGTGTAAAATAAACCTTGTATTTACAATTTTGTACAATTATTACTACTGAAAAAGCGTCAAATAATGATGGAATAATGGTGACAGAAAAGACAATTCGTCGCCTCTTTTAAGTATGTGGGAGCGGAATATCCGTCATTGCGCATTTTTTAATTTTCCTCTTACTGTGCAGCGATAGAATTTCCGTTGCTCCACAGTAAAAAAATTTCAAAAATGCCTGGCAATGGAAATTCCTTCGCTAGTTCCGTCGCCCAGTCAATTAGAAGTAGCAGATCTAGTTTCCATTCTCATGTTTTCAAAAGTCGGAGAGAGAGAGAGAGTGCAAGCGAACATCAAGAAGCACCACGTGCTGTCTGCCCACCTCCGTCTGTTGTCCGCCGCCGCCATTTGGTCCCTGCCGGCCACTGCCGTCGACCACCATTCTCTATTTCAAACCTTTTTTGATGAGTTTTATCTCATTAATTTAGTTTTAATTCTTAAAAATTATAGTATTGATTGTTGAAATTTTATAGTTGGTTCATGTTTATGTTGAATTGTGAGATGTGTTGAAGTGATTGCTTCAATTTGGTTCAAGTTATTCCTCAATGTAATTTAGGGTTTTGGTTTTGTAATTTGAATTAAAATGTGAAATTAGTGGCTTTTATAAGTGAACAAATTAGTGAAAATTGAAACTTGTGTGAAGTAATTGCGTGAAATTTTTGGGAGTTGAAATATGTGTGAAGGAATTGTGTGAAATATGTGGGAATTGAATTATGTGTGAAGTAATTGTGTTAAATTTGTGAGAGTTGAAGTGAACAATTTGTAGGAGTTGAAATTTGTGTGAAATTTAGTTGAACTTCTTTGTCAATGTGAATAATTTGGGTTTAGGCATGGTAAATTAGTTTTAATTAGTTTTAATTTAGGGTTTAAGTTTATAAGTAGAAATGTATAAAATTATTGCAATTTATATTTGAATTGTGAAATTAGCTGGAGTTGAAGTGAATAGTTTTTGTAAATTGGCATGCTTTGAACATGATAATTGTTGATATTGGATGATGGATTTAAGTGAGATTGTTGGCATAAACTTGATGTTATAATGTGGCTTGTATGGTAATGTAATTTGATCTTTTTGTTGTTTGTACTTAGGAGTAACTAGCAAATGTAACAGAATCTTTGGTAAGTTAAGTTGTGATTATTTAGGTGAATAATTTAAGAATATGTGAGTAATGGATCATGAAAATTTAAAAAGCTTCATGTAAGCTAGTGCATATTCTTATATATATTTTTGAGGATGAAGGTTAATCGATCATGGCTATTAAAATAGATGTATTATATATTTCAGTATTTTATATAATTATAATTATATAAATTGAAATTAATATTAATCCAATAACTTACATAAATATTGTTGCCTGAGCAGAATATGGCTGACCATACACATTGTTGGTGGATGTATAATAGATTATTGTTTGATCACAATGGTTATACACAAAAATTTCTAAATAAAGTAAATCAATTTAATGAATTTGCACGTACACAGCCAGAGTTTCAAAGTGGGGGGAAGTATAGATGTTCGTATGCTAAATGCAAAATAGAATGTACATAACACCAGATGAGTTAAAGATGTACCTTATGTATAAGGGTTTTGTTTAAGGGTATTGGTATTGGATAAGCCACATAAAAATAGAACCTCAACAATATGATGTTGGGTATTCAACTAGTGAAATGCTCGAAGCTGACGGTTTAAGTCATATTAATAATGACTACAATGAATCCTACATAAATTGTATGGAGTACATGGTTAGTGATGCTATACTGACAAATCAAAATGCAAGGGATGAAGAGTCAAGCACTTGCCAATAGCCATTTTATACTATGGTTCGAGCTGCTCAACAACCCTTATATAATGGTTATTCCACCCACAGTGAGTTCTCTGCTATTGTTAAGTTGTTGAGTATCAAGTCTGATTATAACATGCCACAAAATTATTTCAATAAAATTATTCAATTAATGAAAGAGATGTGTTCACCTAACAATTACATGCCAAACAACTATGGGCAGACGAAGAAGATTGTTGAAAATCTCGACAATGATGTAATACACATTAACTGTTGCCGTAAATGTTGCATGCTATCCTTTAAAGAGGACTCAAACCTCGATGTGTCCAAATTTTGTGGGCATTTGAGATGGAAGAAGCAACGGTCATAACAAAGAAATCAAAATCCATTACCATACACAAGGATGCATTATCTGCCATTGAAACCTGAACTTCAGAGGTTGCATGCATAAAGAAATAGTGCAAAACACATGAGATGACATTGTGAATATCGACGTGATAGTTACACCTTATAACACATGAGAAGAGGTAGCATGGAAACATTTCAATAACAAGTACTCTACGTTTGTTGCAGAGCCTCGAAATGTTAGGCTTGGCTGATGTGCTAAGTCATTTAATCCTTACACTCTGTCTTCAAGATCTTATTCCATTTGGCTGGTGATAATTACACCTTATAACCTTCCCCCTAACATGTGTATGATTACACCATTTTTGTTTGTCACTTGTGTAGTCTTCGGCCCAAAAAATTCCAAGAACAAAATATATGTATATTTACAACCTCTTATTAAGAGTTGAAGGAATTGTGGAATGTTGGAATTGAAATGTATGACATATCTATAGGGTGGAGATTTCAATTGAATGCTACACTTATGTAGACCATCAATGATTTTCTGATATATGAAATGCTATTTGAGCAGAGTACTAATAGTCAATTGGCATGTCCAATATGTATGAAACAACAAAAGGCTCTGAAACTGAAGAATGGAGGTAAATTCGCATGGTATGATTGTCATAAGTGTTTCTTGCCAAGGAATCATGTGTTTAGAAGAAATAGAACTTCATTTAGAAAAGGTAGAATTGTTATGGGGGTCCTCCTCATCGCATATTTGGGGATCAATTTTATGTTGAGGTGAAGCACTAACCAATGGTAGCCACAGATGATGAATTCAAATACCAGGATTTAAGGAAAACGAGCATAACTAAACGAAGAAAAGCATATTCTAGGAGTTACCTTACTGCCAACACCAACTGCTCCACTATAATTTAGATGTGATATACATAGAGAAGAACTTCTTCGAAAATATTATTAACACTATTATGGATGTTTATAGGAAAAAGGGATAATGTCAAATTAATAATGGATGTTGTAGATATATGTGATAAAGAAGAGTTACATTTGCAACCATGCCCTAGTGGTAAAACTGTTAAACCAGAAACAAAGTTCATTCTTCCTATGGATAAAAGAATAGGGTTGTGTGACTAGGTAAAGTAATTTCAAATGCCTGATGGGTATTGCTCCAATTTGAGGAATATTTTGAACCCTAACGATGCAAAGTTTAACAATATGAAAAGTAATGATCGTCATATGTTTATGGAGACTCGTTTACCATTGCATTCAGTGCTATCCCAAGTGATATTTTGAAAGCTCTCATTGAGATAATTCAGTTCTTTAAGAACTTGTGTTCAACAACACTGCGAGAGGATGTGCTTGAGGAAATGCATTGGAACATTGTCATTACCTCTGTAAGTTGGAGACGATATTTCTTAAGGCGTCTTCAATGTAATGAAGCACTTGCCAGTACATTTGGCAGAAGATGCGCAACTTGGTGGTCGTGCACAGTACTGATGGATGTATCAATTTGAGATGTAAAATAGATTGTATTTGATGAAAATATATTAAGAAAACTAAGCTATGCAATCACTTATAAGTATTACTTAATATTATTTTGTTAGATACTTTGGCTAATTGAAGAAAAAGATAAAACAACAAGCGTGTCCTAAAGGTTCAATCACAAAAGTTTACAGTTTACCTAGAAGCTGAAAGGACGTTTTTTGCCTCCTATTATTTCGGCTCAAGTGTGCCCATCATGCGCACTAAATGTCGGAGAAATGACAATGGTGATGAACATCATAATCATTTCCCAACTCTATCTATGTTTGAACCGCAAGGGACCGCTATTGGGAAGGAAAGATCAAGGTATCTCACAGATACTGAATAGATTGCTACTCATCTTCACGTGTTATTAAATTGTGATAAAATTAAACCTTATATTGAGTGTATGCTACCTTATATATTGTAAGTTTCAATTGTGATTATTCTTGAGAACACTAGTTTATTTCCCGCCTTTATAAAATGTGCGAGAATTTTCACAGAAGAAGTATGAATTGTGCATCCCAATGTTAATGATATTGATGTTAATACCATCATTGAAACTCAATTTGTAGATTGTTTAGTCAAAATGTAAGTAATTTAACTTATTCCCTTATAAATACTTTGACATAATTCGGTGCATTGTATTAACTAAAACCACATTCTATGTCACCTTAGGTGCATTACATTCAATTGTTCGACAACCACAAACATTGGTATTTGACACAATTCGCTGCGAAGCCTAATAGACATGTGTCAACGTGGATGACATATACAGTTAATGGATTTAAATTACACACAGAGGCTCGTTGTGTCGGGAAGAAAACATATAATTGTGGTGTTGGTATATGTGGGACTGGATAAGGTGACATTAAAAATGTTTATTATGGGATGCTTAAAGATATTATTAAAATTGAGTATGTAGGTGAACTACTTAAAAGACGTGTGCTATTTAATTATGAGCGGTTTGATCCCACATTGATTCGTGGGACACGATCTCATAAACTAAGCAAGTTTATTAAGGTTCATCGCACAAAAAGGTATAGAAAGTACTACCCATTCATCTTCCCAAACATTGCATCACAAGTGTACTTCATGCCACATCCAGATTGCTCAAGGGATAGAGTCAATGGGCTTGTTGTCACACCAACCAAACCAAGGGTCAGAGTGGATAACACTCAACCCATTGCTCACCAACAAACGAGTATGACGACACTCGTGGAACCTGTGAATGATGTTATCCCTACATCATTAGGGGATGAAAGTGCACCACTAGAAAAGGTTAATGATGATATGGGTCTTTCATTTACTCAAGTAAATGAAGACATAGATGAGGAAGAAGAGGATGAGGGTGATGAAAAGGCTGAGTGAGATGATAAGAATGAAACAAATGAAGTAGAGGAAGATCTGCGTTTATATGATGATGATAACGATCACGATGATGAGAATGATGACAAGGATGGGGGTGAGGATGATGATGAAGATGAAGATGATGTAGATAACTAAATGCTTATGAATTGTTATGTATTTCATTACTTAGTTTTGTAACACTTGGCTATGAATTTACCTTTATTATATGTGTTAATTTTGAAGGGGAGCCTTGAAGCAATGGTAAGATTGGCTCCGCGTGGCCAAAAGGTCATGAGTTCGAGCATTGGAATCAACCACTAACAAAGTCAGGTTAGACTGCCTACAATTCAACCCTTGGGGTGGGGCCCTTCCTCAGACCCTGCTTGGACGTGAGATGCTTGTGCACCGGGCTGTCCTTTATATGTGTTAATTTTGAAACGTGCTATTCTCTACTTATTATGCTATTGACTAAACTGTTGATATGTACAATCGTTATTTATGCTTACATTTGTTGTCAAGTATTTCAAGTATGGATCCCACCCCTCATCAAGGTAAATCCTCTACTCGAGGTAGAGAAAGAGGGCGTAGGAGCTCCAATGCACATCCTAGTGCTATGGATATTGACCAACCTTCCTCCCAAACAACTCATACCACATTTGCCCCACCAGCAACAATGAGTGCTTACATGCTAGGTGTTTCAGGAACAATCCCAATCCCTAATCAATTTGGGACCATTCCTATTGGGTCTTTCCCTCGTCATACCCCATATATTCCAACCAAACATTAATGTACCAACAGTTTTGATATACCATTCCAAACAACACCTCTACTGACAACACTGTGAACTCTACCCCTAACACTGCCCATACCGTTGACCCCAACTCTAACTAGTACCAACAAGACATTGGAACTGGAGATAGTGAAGCACAATCTAGTCATGAAAGCACTTGAACCAAGACATATATTGTGTTAGATGGTAACGAGTAATTTGAAAAATTGTTACGTATTTCTAAGTTGAACTATTTTGTGTCATGTGGCGTTATTTTGATGTGTTCTGTTGAAATAGGTTTATCCCAAATGAAGGTAATGTTACTAGGATTTCTTTGATCTTTCAAGGTAAATATGATGCACCTTGACTTTCTTGGGGTAAAGTGCCTAAATCTATTTGGGATTTGTAGTTTGGAGAATTTAAGGTAACTAAAGTGACTACATATTAACACTTTGTGTGTATTGAATTCATTACTATGACATTATTTGATGTGTTTGTTACTTTCTTAATTGCATGAGTGGTTCACTTGGAATCCTATTCATGAGGACCGAATCATAAGAAATTTTGAAAATAGAGGCAATGAACATTTGAGGGACTTCCTTGGCAAAGTAAGGAAGTACAACAAGCAACCTAAATGGCTCGGTGATGAGCAATGGAAATGACTCAAACAATATTGGGCAAACGAAACGTACAAGAAATTGTGTGAACAAGCCCAAAAAAATCGGCGTGGTGATCTAGATAGCCTTGGACCGTCTCTCCACACCTGTGGCTCGATCCTTATGCATGAGTATAGAAGGCGTCTGGTGACTAACTGTACGTCTTACAACTTTTTGTAGTTATTTGTTTGAGTGTGGTGTTTCACGTGTTTTTCTAAATTTGTTTGGCAGGTAGAGGGAGCAACTTAAGACGGATCCCACAATTGTTGAGTTATTCTCCCGCACTTACAAACTTCATGGAAACGAAGATGGACCTTGTGTTGATAAGAAATCACAACAAATATACGTAAGTTATTCTCGATGTTCAATCTTAACTAGTGGTTCAAGATGGATTCATGTACTTTCATTATGTATAATATATTTGATTTTTTACAAATGTTGTGATGTCGTAGGAATTCTTTGAACAAGAATTTCAAAATATCATCAATTTTCAAGGGACCTCGAATAACAATTCCCAATATCCATCTCAATTACTTCTAAATTCAAATGAGTTGTAGGTGAAGGCCTATATGAACAAAAAAGGTTGTATTTACGAAATTGGAGATGAGGTCGTCAACATTAGAGAATCCTGTCACTTCAAGACTTCTCAACGAGCCAGTATAGTAAATTTTAACACTATTCGTATTTGAGCCATTAATATAAAAGTTCAGCATAACGTAACTTTAGGATAATTTAAGTTATTATTACTAATTAATGTATGCTTCACATAAATGATTTTTAGTAGGTAGAGATTATGTGCCATCCCAAAAGGAGTTAAATAATCTCAGGGGTACGGCAGACAACTTTGGGGGGTGAGCTCACTTTGGAAGCTGAAATGTATCGGATGCTCATGGACAAATATAAGCAATTAGAGGAATCCAACCAAATGCTAAGTCAAAGCAATAAGGAACTCAAGGAGGAAGTGCTAACTGCTAAGGGAGCAAATGTGACTGAGCTAACAAATGATGAGTATCAATCAGCAAATGCAAGCCTTTTTTCATATGCAACAAACTTCCAGCTCAGGATATCAACCTCATTTTACTAATCCTCTGCAACATGATGAAGAGAATGACGACGATGATGAAGATGAGGATGAAGAGTACGATGATATTATCCTCGGAGATTGATTCCTGAGTTGCTTCCGTCTCCCATCTCTATTCCTTCTTATATAGGTGCATTTGCATGTATGTTGCTCTCTTGACTATGGTGTTGTTAAGTACACTTACGTTTTCAGGAACTGCATGTTGTTTCTACGAATTTGTGACATGAGACACACTTAAAACAATTTGGTTGTATATGATGTTTAGCTTGTCTGTGGACTGAGAATTGTTAAACGCTTCGAAGGAAGCATTGGTATTGAATGGATTGAATATCCTCTATGTAATTTGTTACAGGGAATGAAATGTATTGTACTAGGGGATACTCCAAAAAAAATTATTTTATTAAAAAAATGTCAAAAGTTGGGACAAACTAGCAATTGATAGTCCGTCTCAATTTTTTCATTTCTTTAAAAATGACAGATGAGTGTAGTATCTGTCACCATCAGCGATGGATCCTGCATTCCGTCGCCCCTCGTGCCCTACCATCCCTTGCTAGTCGTCACCATGTGGTGATGGAATTCAAAAATCCGTCACTAAGGCTCTGTTCTTTTCGTGGGTAAATTGGGTGGGTAAAAGGGTGAAGTAGGTTGAAATAGATTGAAGTGGGTTAAGGTAGGTTGAAGTTGGTATTTTTTTTCAAAGTGGGTTGAAATAGATTGAAGTAGGTTGACATGGGTTGATGTAGGTTGAGGTGGGTTGAAGTTGGTATATTTTTTATGTGGTGGGTTGAAGTGGGTTAAAATAATGAGAATATAATTAATATGTGATAATTTATGAAGTTATCAAAATTTTGTGAAATTTTTGTTTAATCTTTTTTAATTTTTAATTTTTAATTTTTAATTTTTAATTTTATTTTTTAATTTTATTTTTAATTTCTTTTGTTTGTTATTTTTTTTTATTTTTTTTTATTTTTTTTTAAATTTTTAATTTTTAATTTTTTATCTTTATTTTTTATTTTTTTTAATTTTTTTTATTTTTTATTTTTTATTTTTTATTTTTTATTTTTTAATTTTTAATTTTTTGTTTTTTTTTAATTTTTTTTATTTTTTTATTTTATAATTTATAATTTTTAAATTTTTATTTTTAAATTTTTATTTTTTAATTCTGTTTTTTTTAATTTTTAATTTTTAGTGTTTAATTTTAAAATTGTCAAAATTTTTAGTTTTATTTATTTATTTTCTTTTTTCTATTTTTTTAATTTTTATTTTTTCTTTTTTTCTTTTTTATTGTTTGTTTAGTATTTTTTTATATTTTATATTTTATATTTTCATTTTCATTTTCATTTTTTTTATTTTTTATTTTTTATTTTTTATATTTTATGTAATATTTAGTTTTTTTTATAATTTTTTATTTTTATTTCTTATTTTTTACCTTTTATGTTTTATTTTTTATTTTTTATTTTTTATTTCTTATTTTAATTTTTTATTTAGTATTTATTTTTTTTATTTATTATTTTAGTAGGTTGGAATTTTCTGTAGCTTTTGTTTGGAATAAAAAAATTTAAATTAAAAAAAAATATATAAATACAAAAATACAAAATAAAATTATAAAATTAGAAATTAAAAAATAAAAATTGATGCCAAAAAATTAAAATAAAATTTAAAAATTTAAAAATTTAAAAATTAAAATTAAAATTAAAATTAAAATTAAAAATTAAGATTTAAAAATTAAAAATTTTAAAAATTAAGAATTATAAATTTAAAAAAAAATTAAAAATTAAAAAATAGAAAATTAAAAAATAAAAAATAAAAAATAAAAAATAAAAAAATAGAGAACAAAAATTAAAATAAAAAATTTAAAAAATTAAAAATTAAAAATTAATAATTAATAATTAAAAAATAAAAGAATAAAAAAACAATAAAATAAAACAATAAAATAACAAAAAATACAAAATCAAAAAATTAAAAAAACACAAGGAATAAAAAAATAAAAAATAAAAATAAAAATAAAAAATAAAAGATGAAAAAAATGAAAAAATAAAAAATAAAAAGTAAAAAGTAAAAACAAAATAGCAAAAACCAAAAAAAAAAGAAGAAGAAAGAAAAAAAATAAAAAATAAAAAAAGAAAAAAAAATTTTAAAGTGAAAATTAAGAATTAAAAATTAAAAAAAAAAAAAAAAATAAAGAATAAAAAAATAAAAACTAAAAACTAAAAAATAAAAAAATTAAGTGCAAAAAATTAATTATTAAAAATTAAAATTAAAATTTTTAAAAATTTAAATATATAAAACTAAAAAAATAAAAAAAACAAAAATAAAACAATTGCAAAGTACGATAATTTACGGAAAAACTAGTACAGTGAATTTTTTAGTGCAAGCATGATTAAATCTCACATGATATTTTACAAATTATTAAAATTATGAAGAGGTGGGTTGAAGTTGGTTGAAGTAGGTTGAGGTAGGTTGAAGTTGGTATTTTTTTTTTTCAAGTGGGTTGAAGTAGGTTGAAATAGGTTGAAGTAGATTGAAGTGGGTTGAGGTTGGTAAATAGCAATTGACCTACGAAAAGAACAGAGCCTAAGTCCTCAATGACGAGCTAAAAAGTGACAACGTTGTTCCGTCGTCATTTTCGTCGCTGATTTCACCATTTTCGTTCCTGCTTCCGTTGCTGTACGACTTTTTTTTGTAGTGTATAAAATTACGTATAGGATACGTCATCAAGAATGAGGTTCATCCAATGGTATCATTTGTGCTCATCAACATAGCTGATGAATAGTAAAGTTTCATAATTGATAATTAATTATAACTATTGAAAATTTAAAGATTTTGAGGTAGATAATATATATTAATTTATGTTAAAATAAGATAGTTAAAAATATATTGCAATAATACATATATCATAGCCCTTTTAAAATATCATTAGTAGATTTAAAAGCAGTCACATGATGTAGTTTTCATTCTAAATTCATAAATTCATGTAAATTTAAAAAAGTAAATATTACAATCGATCTTGAAAAAATTTAACAGCTCAGCCTAAATTTGATGTACGGAAAAAAAATAAATAGAAATCTCTATAAAATGGTCTTTAGGGATTGAATGTAAATTGAATTTCAACCTAACAACCAACTATCCTCCTATCCATGGAACCATTAAGAGCTTGCTTAGGTCTGAAAACAAATCCTAGTTCAAAAAAAGGTTTATGATGATTTTTAGATCAATCTTTGAGCGTTAAATTATTTTGATAACGTTTTTCCAATCAAGTGGGTGGCACACAGAAGCATTGTAGTTACTTGATGGAATCAATCAAATAGCAATTTTATCAATACTCCTTTAATATCAGTAATTCTACCATACACATTTCTATACAATGCTAAGTATACACTATAAAAAAGATCCATCATATATCAGGAAAGATTTAGTATTTCCCTCCAATGTCACCATCTCTTTTGATTGTTTTATCCTCCTACTGATGGAGATCCCTCCACTGAATCCAGTACAAGGCAGAAAGTTCAGACCATGGTTCTCCAAGGGCCCCGAATTTATCTTGGTGGTGTCCAAGACCAAGTTCAGTTTATCTTGGTTCATTGAGTTTTCTCAGTTAACTTCAGTTCTGTTCAATCAGACTTGCTTAGGCAGTTTGATTGTTTGTTTCCAGCAGCATTCTGTCTTGCTTATTAACCATCACCTACCTTGCAACCTATATTTCAGCCATCTAAAGAAGCTCACCAAGGATTACTACAAAGGGGTTGATGCAACGATTTCTTGATATGGGTGAAATTAGCATACTAGTAAAATGGTGGGAGAAAATTGTCGGTTAAGGTTTCATGCAAGGGACTCAATTTTAAATGAAGCTAATATCTCATTATGTCAACGTAAACAAATTTATGCAACTGTATAAAATTCTTTTAAAATGTTATTTTTTTTCTAAGCCCCTAAAATTTTTTTAGTAATATTGAATAAAACGTGATCGAGTTACATCGTAAACATTCTCAATCAAAACAGGGGATAGACCCAAAGGAGAATCATGATATAGAACTAGATTCTAACTTCGATCCACTCCTACATTAGCTAAATAATCGGCCACCCTATTTGAATCCCTATACATATATATAGAGAAAAATATATATTTATATATATATATATATATATATATGACTTCATTGATTAATTGATATGCAGAACATCCTCTCATAGACGGTGATTAATCCAAACAGGAAGGCGACAACCGACAAATTAAACATCTTTTTTCTATCCTGTGTGCCACCTCGTTGCCTGACTTTCTGACCCATGCAATTTGCCTCATGTTGCTGTTATTCCACATACGAACGTCTTCAAGAATTAAAGAGAAAGGCCCTTGCAGGAAGCCAGGAACCACACTTTGGGAATCTTTTTCAAGCAAAATGATAAGTGTCTTGCTACAAGACACTTCATATAAGTATATTGTTTTGACTTAAAAATCATACTATTATGTTTTTAAATTGAAAAAAATGGTAGGATCGAATAGCAGAAACATATTACAACTTCTAAATTATATAAAGTTATCTTTTTATTCATAATTTATCAGATTTCTAAAATACGCGTATCATATGTACTTGCAGATAGGGTTGATGCGATTAAGGTATCATTTAATATTTTATCGGTGTAGCCGACAAATATTTAAGGTTACCAATTTATAATTAAGACTAATCATTGAAAAATTTATGATTTTAAATCATAAAATATGTTAAATTATGATGAGACAAGACACTTAAGAGTGTCTTGCAGCAAGACATATATCACTACCTCTTTTTCAAAAGCATATCTCTTACAACCCTTTCATTCAGTCATCTCAATTGCAAAAACAATGTACTTCATCTCAGCCATGCCAATTCAGGATCAACATGCATGAGATAGTAGGAATGTCTGACATTCTCACTAAAACAGTTTAAAAGAGATTGACATTGTTTCACAATGAAACAGAAACCTTAATTTTGCAGTACCTCCTTTCTTTAGTTTGTTCATAACCAATTAACCATATGAGAGAATCCATGTGAGTTATGAGGCTGTTGAAACCTTTACATTTTGCGAGCCGTAAACCATGCCAAAGACTAAGCAGCTCTCCTTGACTGATATATAGATGTCTAAATGAACTAAAACTCCTGGCATCCAGTTGCCCAGTGAACCTCTGAAAACTCCACTAGGCACAGCCAGTCCAGGGTTGCCCTTTGATTCTCGGTCTAAATTGCGCTTGGGCCATCCACATCAAGGGGTTCCTCTCATTGAACAAAAACTTCAGAGCATGGATTCAGGAGAGCACTACCTCATCCTAATTACTATATATAGTTAACATATGGTAAATGGCAATTTCCCAGTGTGAGCACTCTATGTTTAATTGAACCCCATGCAGTCTCACCGATTTTATTTAGCATATATATGTATCTTTTTCTACAAGTTAATTAGTTATTCCCTACAATATAAAATATAAGTGGCACACTTAGTTCAATGTGAACCCATGCAATGCACACATTCGTCACAAGTTCAATGCGTAATAAAGACGTGACATTATCTGCATTTGTGTCTGCATCAGACAGTTTTCAGCAAAACTAATTCGTTAGCAAAGAGTAAGCAAGTAAACAGCCAGTAGTAATGAGAGTAATGAATATAATCTAATAATTATATACGGGACTCGGTGTACAAATTACACAAAAATGGATAGAAATATGTGTGTGTCAGCAAGAAGCAAAAGCACTCCCAAGCCTAGAATACATGCTTGGAATATGGTCCCTGGTGTCCGACGTTCAGCTGCGTCCGAATCATCTGTGCCTGCAATGCAAGCCGAGGTTATTCAGTTCTATTGGAGCATGGTTATTCTGAAACAACACACACACAAAGGCTCCATAGTACCTGTGTCCAATTGATTTTGCAGGTGTGTTACCGTATCTTTTAAGCATTGTTGAGTTCAGTCAATTATGAATTGTAGAGATGTTAGGACCAACACACACAAAGGCTCCATAATACCTCTTTAAGAACATTTATACATAATTTTGGACAAATTTTTGTGAGTGGCTAGTCCGAAACAACATAGATCTTCTAGCACGATTCTACAAGACAAGATGTCAGTATATATATCTTTTTTGATGTTATCGAGTTCTATTTTGATGATTCAAATTTAGGATGTAAGTGGAACCAACAATTCCACTGCAATATGCATAAAAAAAGATGAAAAGTTGATGAAAATAAATTTAAACTTATATTGCTTTCTGCACAGCCCCCCCCCCCTCTTCACCGTCTAAAATTGACTGATTTCATGTATATGATAAACATTGAAATAATTTTATGCCATCTAGCTATAACGACAATAAAATATACTCCAATTTTTGCCACAGATCTACTTTAGGCCATTAATACTAGAGAGATAATGAAGGGATAAACCAAAAGATACCAGAACTCAGAAGTGACATACCACATTGTCTGGTGGAGTTGTTGGAGCCAGAGCAAAGGCACATCAAGGCTTCAGTCTCAGCATCAAACCCACAACTCCCACCGGACTTCCTACACCTCTCACACCCCATATCCGGCACGCTATAGCTGAACTTCACCCCGTACGACCACTCCATGGGCTCCACCCCTTTCAACTTGTCCACGTCGTAAAAACTGGTAAAATGCGTGCAGTCCAAAATGTCCATCCTCATCGCCCTTACGGTGCTATACCCCGTAAAGCAGCAGGGGGGTGGGGGCAGACTGGGTCCCCCGCCCCCTGTGCCACTGCTTAACGGGGGATTATTATTGTAATTAGGTCCACCATAGTAATTACCAGGTGGCCCTCCGGAGCCAGAGCCACCTAGGCCAGGCCCACTTTCTCCCAGGCCGCCGCCTGGTGGACTATTGTTTATGGGGAAATTATTAGGTGCACCTGGTGCACCGTAGTAACCAGGCTGACCACCGGTGTTGCCAAGGCCTGGTCCGTCATCAGCAAGGTCTAAATTATGAGGTACACCAGGTGCACCGTAATAACCAGTGTTACCTAGACCAGGTACACTATTGTTCAGGGGGAAGTTATTAGGTGCACCTGGTGCACCGTACGAGACAGAAGGGCCACCGATGCCAGAGGTAAAGATGCGGAAGGAGTTGCAAGAGGAATAGAGATCTTGGCATCGGTGACCTGGGAGATCAAAACATAAAGAGCTGAAGTGGTGGAGGAGAGGGGAGTCGACAGAGCAGTTGAGCAGGGCGAAGACAGTGTCAGGGGATGGGGGAATGATGGCGTACTGAAGGTCAGACAAGACGAGGTCATGGTGAGGCTGAAGGATGGTGCAGGTGGACATGTCCGGGTCGTAGACGGTCATGGTCTGAGCCTTGTAGTCAATGGACTGGACCTTGAAGTTGCCATTGGGAGTTATGAAGAAGAGGGAGTTGGAGGTGGTGTTGCATGTGAACATGTGCCTGAACTGCGGGGCTCCACACCCGTCGTCGATCCCAAACGGGTAGTGCACCGGGATTGAGCTGCATTGGTCCCGGCATGGCCGGTCCGAGTCCGATGTGGAGGGGAAAGGAAGGGAGGTTAAGCTGAAGAGGAGAAGGAGGAAGAGAATGGGGTTGTGTGAGAGCTTCATTTTTGTTGAGTTTGATTGTTTTTGGGTGGTAGTAAGAGAGTGAAGAAGATAAGCTAGCTGGAGAGCAAAACAAAAGGCTAACTTTCCTCTCGTGTACTGTAAACTTCGATGTTCGTTTGAATTTTTGTGGTCCGAGGAAACCAAATTGCATTGGTTTTTGACATAGTTTAATTTTCCGAAATCCAAATGAGGAATAATATGTCTTATCTTAATTCAAATTAATATATTTTATAATTTAAAATTATCAAATTTTTAATAATTACAACTTGTTATGAGTTTATAAACCTTTAATATTTGTTGGTTACGCTAATAAATACAAATTGACACGCTAACTGGATCAACCCCATCCGCGAAGGAATATCATATGTGTGATTTTGTAAATGTGAAAGATTATGTATAAAATGATGATTTTACATAATTTATAAGTTTTGATATCCTTCCACTATTCAATCATACTATTTTTTTTCAATTTAATATGTAATAATATACATTGTAATTGAAAACAAAATATTTAAAAAGTGTTTTGTAACAAGACACTTATCATTACATGACTTCCTATACATTTACGACGCCAGTTTGGCTTAGAACTTAGATTATTGTCTATCACCCTTTTATTCTTTGCAACCAAAATATATTATTTATGTTATGTATGTGTACATGCCAACTTAATTATAAGATTTCAATCCAAATGTCTAGTTACTTACTTTCAAATCTCAAATACACACCAGTTCAATCAAGTGATAATAAGAATAAACATGCTTATAGAGTACAAATAAGGCGTGTATCCATTAATTGAGATTTTTTTATAAAATTTTATAAAAATTCTTAAAAACTTGTGAAATAACACCCATAAAAATTAATCCATATCCATCAAATTACACACTTCTGAATCACCCAAATTTTGTATTTGCTATTGTATGCTAGCAGCCAAAGTGGACATGATACAATTCCCTAGCGTATGACTGAGTGACTGACTGGACTGGTCATTGCAGATTTCTGCAAATCAATAGATGTCATTGATGCTGGAAGAAGGTTTGAAAAATGTGGCTTTCAGCCTTTACTTTCTTTTTCCCCATTCGCACTTGCTCTATGCGACTATGCCCGTGAATACTGGCCAAGATTATAAAAGTACGTGCCTGATCATCTTTGAAAAGGAGGGAAATATACTTTGGAGTGGGGGTACTTTTAAAAAGCTCCGCAAATTTCTCCCTCTTTTGACCATTTTGTCTATGTCAATTGTCATGAGCGCAGTGTGGGACACTACTCACTCCTCCAGATGCTGCTGTGATCATAGATAGACAGAAGTAATGGGGCATCCCGAGGTTGTAACCCATTCTCACTTTGATGCCTTTTAGATATTCATACATATGCATATAGTCCTTTTTTTTAAAATGAGGCCAATGGGCCAGCCAAGCAGGGACTCGTAGGGTATGGGGAGAGGGGTGAAGTGGTAAAATACTATTGACAAAGGCCATGTAGCTTGTTACTGACCAATAAGGGTCTGTTTTTTTCGTAGGTAAATTAGGGTGGGTAAAAAGATGAAATGAATTGAAGTAGATTGAAGTGAGTTGAAGTAGATTAACGTGGGTTAAAATTTTTTATGGGATAAATTAAACTTGGTTAAAATAATGAAAATAGATTGAAGTAGGTTGAATTGAATTGAAGTGGGTTAAAGTTGATATTTTATTATTGATTCACGAAAAAAACAACCTCTAAATCTTCCAATCACTAAGATTTGGTTTTTGGTGCCCTTTTCAATCCCCATGGCATCGTGCCCTTGAGGATATATTTACTTCTAACGGTTTATATGGCTCATATCTCACATCTTGAGAATTCATATATTTCCAAAAGTTTTTACTTTTATATATCAACTACCTCATTTTGAAAATCTTTCCTCCTGTTTTGCCATGAATGACGTCATGCAACCATCATGTCACTATTTACATTGCAGTCTCTTCAGTGACATACCTTAAGATTAGGCCTGACAAATAACAACAACAACAACAACAATAATACATCCCAGTGTGGGTCTCGCTTTCGCGGAGTCTGTGGAGATCCAGCTGTAGGCAACCTTACCCCTACCGGTATTCCTACCTGTAGAGAGGTTGATTCCAAGAGACCCACGAAAAAGGCTTTGTGAAAAAGTTTTATAGAGAAAAGCGCTTGTAAAGCATTTAAAGAGGGAAAACAGTATCAAAGAAACTGAAGCTGAAAGAAAGCTGAAAGAACGTACCTCAACACTCCACGTTAAGCAGCTGCCGTCACTATCAGAAAAAAGCACAACTTGCATATGAGCCTGACATACCCCTACTAGCACCAAACCACTACAGCTACTAACAACTACAGAGTCGCTTCTCTACCATATAAAATTCTAATCCTATTCCGCCATAGCCTTCTATCTTGAACCAGATCCTCCGTCAAACCCACTACTTTCAAGTCCTCTCTAATCACCTCATCCAAACTCTTCTTCGGTCTACCCCTTCCTCTCTTACCACCGGGGAGGTCGATCAACTCACACCTCTTCACTGGGGCGGCCATATTTCTCCTTTTCACGTGGTCGAACCATCGGAGTCTTAATTCCTTCATCTTCTCTTCTATGGGGTCCACTTTAGCTAAGTCCTTGATTACATCATTCCTAACTTTGTCCATTCTCGTAAAACCACACATCCACCTGACCATCCTCATCTCAGCTACCATCAACCTCTGAACATGTGTCTTTTTTAGGGGCCAACATTCCGATCCATATAGGACAGCCGGCCGGACTACCATTCGATAGACTTTGCCTTTCAATCCTACGGGCACCCTCTTATCACACAGCACCCCTGAGGCAGACTTCCATTTTTGTCATCCCACTCTTATGCGGTGGTTAATATCCTCGTCAATGTCTCCATTTTGCTGGATGATCGAACCAAGGTACTTAAACTTATCTACATTAGGTATGTGTCTCCCATCCAGGGTGACTTCTCCCCCATATTCTATCATTCCACTGAAACAACAATGCAAGTAATTAAACTTGTCTACCTAAGGCCTGACAAATAAATTATTCAATTTGAGATGAAAATGGGGTTAAGGCCCTGTTCTTTTCGTTGGAAAATTCACCTACTCCACACTCACCCACTTCTTCTCCCTTCTTCCTACTCCTTCTCACACTTGAAAAAAAATACTACTCTTTCCCACATTCACCCACTTCTTCCCTCACCTACATAAAACAATCATTTCTCATATTCTGAAAATTTTTATAATTTACGTAATTGTGTATACGAATAATCTAATAGCAATTATGAGCAATTTTGATTTTTCGGATGTTATGGAACAGTTTTTTTTTTCATTATTTTCTAAATTTTTAAATTTTTTTATTTCTATTTTTTATTTTTTATTTTTTTATTTTTTTATTTTTTTATTTTTTTGTATTAATTTTTAATTTTTAATTTTTAATTTTTTAATTTTTAATTTTTTAATTTTTTATTTTTTATTTTTAAATTTGGGTGTTTGTTGTTGTATTTTTAAATTTTTAAATTTTTAAATTTTTAAATTTTTTATTTTTTTGTATTTTTTATTTTGTTGTATTTATTTTTTTATTTTTTATTTTTTTATTCCAAAAAAAAAACCAACAGAAAATTCCAAAAAAATAAAAAATAAAAAAATTTATACAAAAAAATAAAAAATAAGAACATAAAAAATAAATACAAAAACATAAAAAAATTTAACCTAAAAAAATACACAAAATTTAAGAAAAATAAAAAATAAAATAAAAATTAAAAAAAATTAAAAAAATTAAAAAAAAAAAAAACAAAATAAAAATGCAAAAATAAAAAAATAAACAAAATAAACAAAATAAAAAAGAACAAAAAAGAATAAACAAAAATAAAAAAATTTCATAATCATTAATTACTATCACAATAAAATTATTACATTATAAAACAAAAAAATATTAATAACTAATACTTCAAGTTCATTCAATTATATTCAACTTTCACCCACACTCACCCACTCTTTCCCACACTTAAAAAAAAATATCATACTCACTTACTCCTTCCCCCCTTTCCCACAATCACCCATCCCACACCTCTCATTTTCTACTGAAAAAAACATGGCCTAAGTGTAAACCAAATCATACTTCAGATCAAGGACATTTCAGTTCAGGTTAGATTTTAATCAGATGAATTTCTATTCAAATCAACATTTCAATTCAAATTAAATTCTAATCTGATGCATTTTTGTTCAAATCAACAACATTTCAATTCAATTAAATTCTTATCTAATGAATGAATTTCTATTCAAATCAACAACATTTCAATTCAAATTAAATTCTAACCTGATGAATTTTTGTTCAAATAAACAACATTTCAATTCAATTAAATTCTAATCTAAACAACATTTCAGGTTGGGTTGGTCTACATTGTCAACAACATTTCAGGTTGGGTTGGTCTACATTGTAGTGAACTTAATCAACAAAATTGAAAGAAGGTTTAGATCATTCAATTCAGATTTTAAGTCTTAGATCATTAAATTCAAATTTTATGTCTGGAAATTGAAAGAAGTTGTAGATCATTCAATTGGGATTTTAAGCCTAGATCATTAAATTCGAATTTATGTCTCATGCCAATTTGACGAGACCTAATCGAGATATTGCAACATTTACAATTAATTTTTTCCACCTAGTACTTCTAGTTCCTCTAACATGCATCAATGATGTCCATAAAGTTTGATTACTTCTAATTTTATTAGCGTCCTATTTCCTCCAATGTTTGCTTAATGACTAATGACTACTATACCGATATTTGTTGGTTGTGCCTGGCTAGTGGCTTGTGTTCTCTCTAGTCTCTCTCTCTCTCTCTATGTATATATACTTCGGTTATTTTCCTGGAAATATTTTAATATAAACGTGCCAATAGGATATCTCACATTTTCTTTTCCCCAAGAGAACTCTGAGGGATACCATACCACAAACATTGTAATAGACACGCAGCCACGCCGAAGCGCAAAATTACAATATTCACGTACGCCATAAGTAAAGGACAGGCCTAAAACAAAAACATTATTCCACACAAACATATCTGTGACTTGGCAAGGTTTGCCCAAGTTGCCAATTTGTCAACCATAAGTTCAAACAAGCGGATTCTAAACTTTAGTGAAACGCAAGTAGCCCTTCTTGGACGGGAGATCAGCGGTTTCGAAACCCTGTGGGAACATCTGCTTGGCCTGATTGTTGTTGACGCTAGGAGAGATGACGACCGGGTCACCCGGTTTCCAGTTGGCCGGGGTGGCGATCTTGTGCTCTGATGCCTTCTGTAGGGACTCCAATACCCTTACCACTTCATCCATGTTCCTCCCGGTTGTCGCCGGGTATAAGAAACTCAGCTTCACCTACATTATTATATATGTTACAATTGCATACAATTTTTAATTTACGTACTCGATCAGGTAATCAATTAGGTGAATTACTTAGCGAGCTGAGACGGAAGAATTAATTAAGACAAAATTAAATCACCATTTTGTCAGGTCCAATCATGTGCAAGGCACGTGAAGGAAGAGGGTTGCCACTGGAGTCTTTTTCATCTGGATCCACCATGTTTAGCTGCTTCATTATTTCCCTCTTTGGATCCGCTATTATTGGGTATGTCACTTTGTGCCCTCCCTATCAAAATGTTAACTAAAATGAGAGTCCCATTAAGAAATCCCACCAGATAATCAATATGATACCGGTATATATATGAAAAACTCAAAAACAAACTTAACTCTTTGTTTCATACCATCATCATGGAAACTCCAAGGTACATATAGTAAAGCTCCTATTAATGAAAATCTCAAAACTCCAATGAAAATCAATTTCAAGAGTACGATTCAAAAACATATTTTACATGTTACCCGACACATTTCAAAACAATTTCAAACCTTATTAAAAATTTTACAGATCCAACAAAGCGGAACATATACTATGAGAAGTTGTTGTGGTGGTGTTAGTAAGAAACTTCAAAGTTGCATGAACGGTGGATCTATTCAAGTTGATTTACCAAACATTTCCAAGAAAAATCTAAGCACATTAGATGAAATGAACATAATCATTAAGAGATCAATTCCTAGAATCCTAGTAGTAAAGGGAGAGGGATGCTCACAGAATAGGCTTCAACATCTTTGATCCACTCCTTATGGGAGGCAATATCATCACAAGAGAGGCCTAAAAGCTTGACACCTCTCTTAGAGAACTCGTCGGCATACTTCGCCATGGCCCCGAGCTCAGTCGTGCAAACCGGTGTGAAATCACCTGCCACATATAACATATTGCATGCACATATCACAATCCAAAGTATCAAACTAAGATCATATATACAAAGTCATTATAATCAAGTCCAATAGAGCAAGCAAAATTTCCTGGGTTCTGTAGAATTGATGAAGAAAATGGAAAGAAAATGCACCTGGGTGAGAGAAGAGGATGGTCCAACTATCACCAATGTAGTCATGGAGCTTGAATTTGCCATTGGTGGTCTCAACTTCAAGGTTTGGCACCGTGTCTCCTATTGTAATTCCTGGCATTTTTCTTTCTCTCTCTCTCTTCTTTTCTTTTCTGTGATCTATAACTAATGAATTAAAGCAGAAGTTAACGTCCCTGACAATATTGCATATTTGCATGTAAGTAGACGTAGGAATTGGAAGTTGGGGGCTGATAAATGAAGGCATGCATGCATGTAGAGAACGTGGCAGGTGAGGTGGCTAACTTGCATGGCTTTTTTAGGGTTTGCCATTTGACTCTGGACTCTTCGGTGTTCGTCCAACTCTCTCGACTGCTTTCCCTAAATCTTGTCCACGTGCCGCCCTATCGGCTCCTACATTTCAGCTCCTTGCTTTCACCAGTAGTGTAGATTATGCAAATTAAATTTTTCTTAGCTTATAATCACGTCTTAATAGACTGATGTGCGATGATACGTGACACTTTTAAATGTCTTATTTTTATTTAAATTAATGTATTTTATGATTTAAAATACCAAATTTTTAATAATTATAACTTATTAAGTTATTATGAGTTATAAAACTTTAATATTTGTCAGTTGTGCTAACAAATAAAAATTAATACCCCAACAAAAGTTAACACCCTAACAGGATCAACTCCATTTGCGAAAGCATATTATATGTATAGTTTTGTAAATGTGAAAAATTATATATAAAAGGATAATTTTACACAATTTGTAAATTTTGACATCCTTCCACTATTCAATCATACCATTTTTTCAATTTAATATGTAATAAGATACATTTTAAATGAAAATAAGACGCTTTTTAAGTGTCTTGCCGCAAGACATTTATTATTTTGCATATGTACATTAAAATTCCATGTGAAAGTTAATTACTTATACAGCCTTTATTTTTTTAACGTAACACAAATTACACTTTAATTAAGAGTTAATTCAACCTAGCTTTTGATACTCGTGCATCACTTTTTAAGCAATTTCCAATTTTAACTGTTTTTAATCATAACAATTAGCCATGTAAATCTTAATTGATTGTATCAAAAACAGCCTATGAGTCATTTAATGAAAAAAAATTGTAGCAATTGAGAGTTCATAGCCTTAAGTAGCACTCAATTATCAATTTTTTTTTTCCAAATTAACATTAAGTTATGTTCTTTTTCCCCGGTAGCACTAAGTTTACAATAGTTTTCTAAAGTAATACAAAGTGACCTTTTAATTTAGAGTAGCAAGTAACTTGTGTTTTTTAATAATAATAATAATAATAATAATAATAATAATAATAATAATAATAATAATAATAATAATAATAATAATAATAATAATAATAATAATAATAATAATAATAATAATAATAATAATAA
>JACYFF010031958.1:13995660-14115766 GCA_017589665.1 Selenicereus undatus | reverse complement strand
TTAGGTCTCAGACTCGATTCCCCCCTCCCTCATTGTATTATACTTTTTACTGGACATATTAGGTCTTAAGTTCTATTTGCCCCTTTCTCATTATATTGTATTGCCCTTTGTGGCTCCTACGGACCAAAACGTTTTTTATTTCCATCATTATTATTAATATTTTGTATTTTTCAATACAAATATAAATTTGAGCATGTATTATTAGAGATAATAGAATAATAAATACAATTTTCATGATTATTTTCATTATTACTATTGTTGTTGTTGTCGTCATTGTCGATGTCGACAATGTTATTTTCCTATTTGAATTTGATGACATAGTCAATATTAATTATCATCATCTAATTATCAAAGAGAGATTAGGAGATTATAATAGATATATATTTTTTTATTATTTCATTATCATAGAATAAGTTCATATTTTAGAAGTTTTAACTTAAGAAAACTGAATTATAATTACTAAACAAGCTGTAAAACCTTATGTGACACCTTATTATTAACACATAATATAATATACACATTTATATAGAAATAATAAACATTTTTTATTTCCATGATTATTATTATTATTATTATTATTTTGCCTTTTTTTTTATACAAATATACATAGAGCATGTATTACTAAAGATAATAGAAATATAAATATGATTTCCATAATTATTTCCATTATCACTATTGTTGTTGTAGTCGTCATTGTCATAATCTAACAAATGCTAAAATGGATAGAGTGCTCATAATTGAGGAATTCTCAAATACTGTATTGAGAGTGATTTGTGGAGTTTCACTATCTTACAAATGCTAGAATGGGTGGATGCCTAAAAATGCTTCCCTCCCTCAATCCAAACTTCTCATTAATCCAAGCTTCACAACTGTTGATCAAAATCTTAGGCAATCTCAACCCCTGGACTTATCTTGATAACCGTCAATCTCTCCCTTTTTACTGGGTACATTAGGTCTCAGGTTTGATTCCCCCCTCCCTCATTGTATTGTACTTTTTACCTCTCCCTTTTTACTGGGCACATTTGGTCTCAGACTCGATTCTTTCCTCCCTCATTGTATTGTACTTTTTACTGGACATATTAGGTCTCAAGTTCTATTCGCCCATCCCTCATTATATTGTATTGCCCTTTGTGGCTCCTACGGACCAAAACGTTTTTGATTTCCATTATTATTATTATTTTGTATTTTTCGATACAAATATAAATTTAAGCATGTATTATTAGAGATAATAGAATAATAAATACAATTTTCATGATTATTTTCATTATTACTATTGTTGTTGTTGTCGTCATTGTCGATATCGGCAATGTTATATTCCTCTTTGAATTTGATAACATAGTCAATATTAATTATCATCATCTAATTATCAAAGAGAGATTAGGATATTATAATGGATATAATTTTTTTTATTATTTCATTATTATAGAATAAGTTCATATTTTAGAAGTTTTAACTTAAAAAAACTGAATTATAATTACTGAACAAGCCGTAAAACCTTATGTGACACCTTATTATTAACACATAATATAATATACACATTTATATAGAAATAATAAACATTTTTGATTTCCATGATTATTATTATTATTTTGTCTTTTTTTGATACAAATATACATAGAGCATGTATTACTAAAGATAATAGAAAAATAAATATGATTTCCATAATTATTTTCATTATCACTATTGTTGTTGTCGTCGTCATTGTCATAATCTAACAAATGCTAAAATGGATAGAGTGCTCATAATTGAGGAATTCTCAAATATTGCATGGAGAGTGATTTGTGGAGTTTCAGTAGATAGCAACCGTGGATTTAAACTCAAGAGTGAATCCTTACCATTCAATTATTCACATTTTAAATTTTAAAACATTTATAAATTAATTTGATTTTAAATTTTAAAATTCATAAAAATTGACAGGTCTCACAGGTCCCAGGATCGAAACCTGGCTCTGATAGAAGAGTTGTTTCCCTGCACTCCTCTGTTTTTTTGCTCTTCAAATAGCAACCGTAGATTTAAACTCGACAGTGAATCCCGACCTTTTAATTATTCACATTATTTTACATTTTAAAATAATTAGAAATTAATTTGATTTTAAATTTAAAATTCATAAAAATTCACAGGTCTCACAGGTCTCAAGATCGAAACCTAACTCTGATAGAAGAGTTGCTTCCATACGCTCCTTTGTTTTTTTGCTCTTCAATTTTTTTTCCCAGACAGGTCCCAGGATCGAAACCTAACTCTAATAGAAGAGTTGCTTCCTTCCCTTCCTTTGGTTTTTCGCTCTTCAATTTTTTAATTTTCCCCCCTATTTCTGTTTGCCAACAGTTTGAGGAAAAGCGTGAAATAAAATAAGTTCACTATGAAACTTTCCAATAAGGGTTGAACTAATTCTCTCCACATACTTACTCTTTTCATTGATTAATACTGTGGTCAATGGCCTTGCAATATAAGGTTTTTAATAAAAAGTAAAAGTTAATCTTCTCAACGTTATCGCACATAGTAAAAGAATTATATACACATCTTTATAAGATAAGTGTAAAAATGAATGGTAGCCTAAGAATACTTCCCTCACTCAATTCAAGCTTCTCATTAATTCCGTTAAAATACTCAAAACAGTTAGAAGTTAATTTGATTTTAAATTTTAAAATTCATAAAAAGTCACTAATTGATATCCCCTCATTTCTCTGCTTTCCCACGTTACCCTCTCTATCGTCAATAACCACCTAAAATTACATTCCCGCGAAGAGAGGATCGAGAAGATGTGGATATGGAGGATGGTTTTCAGCAGGAAAAACAAAAAAAAAGTTATATTTCATTATCATTTTCTTGGAGCAGATCTGAATTAATTAGCAATCTTAGTATGTCATAACTTGAATCATTAATTTGTATTAACATCCGGTATGTAAAGTATATCATATGATCATAAACTTTTATTTTACATTTCTTTTTGGGGGGGTACATTTCATCGATGAAGTATATCATACACACACACACACACACACACATGTATATAGATTGAAGTTTTTTTTTTTTTTTTTTGGGAAAAGAGAGAGACATATGGATGAGAGAGAAGGCGGAGATGAGAAATAGAAAGAATTGTCACCATTTTCTTCCTCTTTAGGTACAATCACTAATCTGAATTTTACCATTTAACTCTCATCCCCTTGATTTTCCGGCGAGTTTGGTGACGAAGGCGGTCCAATCGGCTTCGATTGGCATGGTGTCGTCTTTCTTGGAGCAGGGTGGTGGTTTGACAGTGGAACTGGTGATTTAGACGGCGGCTTGGGACGTCGACGGCTGGGATTTCGCCGGCGACGTCGATGAGGATTTGATCGTAGACCAAATCAACGCGGGAAATCCGAGGGTAGTATTTGGATTGGTGTCGAGTCTCCAGTAGAGCAACAATGCTACTTCTGAATTGAAGGATGCACTTAAAAAGTAATTTCTCTCTTTAACTATTTGAATATTTTTTTTCTTTAATTGATTGGAGATATTAAATTATTAATTGTCGTTTGTTGTTTTATTGTTCGTCGTTTAGTCATTTGTTCGGAAGTTCTAATTCTGATTTTCGATCATGTTTATGGCACGCTAGAGGACTATTACTTATAGGTAAAACATCATAAAAATCCTAAGTCTATTCAAGTGATGGTCGACTTATCTTCTTAATAATATTTTTTAAAGGTTTATTTCATTAGGCATCGTGCAAAAGCACAAGTTTATTTTATTAGGCATCGAGATAGGGCTATGTGGTATATTTTAATTTCTTTTCTCAACATTGTAGTAACTATGTAATGGAAGTTTACTTATGGTAGAAATTTAGATTGTGTTATTCCAAATCATAATTACTAATGGTGTATGGTGTTGAAATGAGCAACAATATTTTATATGTTTTATTGTTGAAATGAGCATCAATATTTTACATGTTTTGGTGTTGAAATGAGCAAGCATATTCTACATTTAATCAATTTTTAATAATTAATGTATTTCGTTTTTTTCAAAAAAAGGACAAATTTGATAAATATTAATTTCCTATCTGGCGTTTATAATCCGGATTCAATGCAAAGAAATATATTCTTCAATGTTAAGTAAAACTTTAATTTTGAAAAACTTAAATTAAAACAAAAATAAGCAGCTGACTTTCTGTAAGGACAAATTTGATAAATATTGATTAGTACACAATATTAATTTCTACACATATATAACCATAAGAGTCTTTGTCATTGGTTTTAAAATTTTTAATTTATTTTTTTAAAAAATATATCTTATATTTAAATATTCCGTGCATAGTACGGGTCCATACTTGTTGTTTACAAACTAGAATTGATGTTCTTATATGCACTTCTCAGCATTATAATTAACAATGCCAATAAATGACGTTGACAACCAAATTAGCGTCAATTGAGGACATCGTAAGTAGATTTTCCAACTAATTTCCAAACTAAGATGTTTACGCTAAGAGATTTATACCAAATTTAATTTTAAATACTCAAAACGTAGCTGTTAACATTCTTTTTTTAAAAAAAAATAAATATTCTTAGCTTCATCATGATCATCCTAGTGATAATTTTGTTTAAAAGCTCATTGAGTTTTGTATAAATAAAATATTTTCTTTAAGGCTCCGTTTGGACTTTGAAAAATTTGGTGGAAAGAAAAAAATTGGGAAAGTTACTTTTTTTCTTGTGTTTGGTTTAGAGAAAATCACAAAGAAAAAAAATATGGAGGAAAGTTAGATGGAAAAATTGTTAAAAACAAGTGATAAAATTTTCCTCGTAAAATTGTGAGGAAAGTTTGAGAAAAATTCTTGACCTCATCTAACCTCGTATTACTTAGATGACATTAACATGATTTAAATAGTTCATCAACATTCAAATTTCTCATCCAAATTCTTGTATTTTTTCCTCAATCCAAACAAGAGAAAAAAACTCATTTTCTCCCTACTTTTTTTTCCTTTAACTTTTCTTTCCATTAAATTTTCTAAGGACCAAATGGAGCCTAAAATTGTTTTACATTTTGTTTCAATCTATATATCTTATTGGTATTCCAAACGTGATAAACAATTTTGCAATGCATGGACTTATGCACTCACCTATATTATCTGATCATATTATTTATGAATCTAAGTTTATGCTTTTGATTTACGTTTGTATGTAGTGCTACATCTTTATGTAATCTTCTTTTGTCACCTTTTACATGTTTGTAAATGATTTTATGTGTGTCTTTCATACTATACAAGGCCTTGATCATGATGTGTTTATGTAAGATTGTGCATTAATTAGTAGCAAAATAGGATATTAGTGTTTTTTTTTTGAGTCGAAATAGGATATTAGTTTTATGTTCTTATATCCATTTCAACTTTCGAAGGTATTAATTTCAGTTTGAGACACTTGTTTGGACTGACTTCTATAAATTTTCATATTAGATGAAAGTTTGTATTCAATTTATTACTTTATATATGGTTATTATTTGGTTATTACTTAAATATTGAAATTGGGAAAAACTATAAAGATTTGAATAACACTCAATAAAAAATTCTTTTCATCGTAGATCATCATGTGAGTTTAGGTAAATTTTTTTTTCTTTCTTTTCTGTTTTGACATAAAATAAACTTTTTTCCTAGTGTGTCCTTAAAATTTCTCCCTTTTTTCTCAGAATAATCTTTCGTTTCTCCCCTTTTCCACTTCATGGAAGTTAAGAATATCGATATGCTTAATTTTAAATTTTGCACCATTGCTCATTTTTTAAAAAAGTGGTTATACTATAGTCTTCAGTTTAAAGACTCCAAACATGTGTCACTCAATTGCTCCTATCTAACAGGGAAAAGCGAGGAGGAGTTTTAGGGAGGAAAAGCCTTTAAAAAATTTAAACTACACTCTATTCAGACGTAATGCGTGTGAATTTTATACCTCATTGTACCTAGATCTAGCTCAAATAATTGGTAAATAAAGAGAATTAGGTTGTTTATTTGTGTTTTATTGGTTTTGTAGGTAATAAAGAGAATTACTCAAATGGTGGATAATCCATGCAAAGCATGCCAAAAATTAGGTACGTTAACCAAGAAAACTTTGGAGGATAACCTATGAAAATCATGAATCAAGGTTGGGTCAACAAGCACAACAATTGTGGGAGAAATAAGGAAAAAGAACAATGCAGAAATTTAACATGAGTTGCTGGTGCTAGGTGGCATGGGGTGCTCATGTCAAATCCTATTTCTTCTATATTTCTGTGCAGAATTTCAGAAACTTGGTGCGATCTGCCGTGCCATATAGCACGATCGTGCCAAATTGCTGCATTGGGATCTATTTAAAGCCCCCATCCCCCATTTGTGTAATCATCTAATCTTGAGGTTTCAAGAATAGGGTTTAGCATAGAGTTTAGGAGAGATTAGTATAGATTTAGTTTCATTTTGTAGTCACATTTCAAAAGTAATGAAGTTTTGATGCAATTAGCTTTCTTTCTCTCTCTTTAATTTTCACTTCCATTCAAGTTCTTATTTTGTTGAATTTGATTTACTAGTTTAATGCTCAAATTTATACGCTTTTGTTTGTTGATGGATTGAAATTAGTGCCCTCCTTTCCTACGCATCCTTTTATTCTCTTTTCTACTCTTAATCTCTCATTCTCTTTATTAAAGAATGCAAATTTCAAGCTCTTTCTCTCTCCTCCATCTAAGTGTTTGAAAACTCATTTTAACAAGTTTGAGTTTTTAGCTCTCAATGGGTTAGATTAACAGTAGTTGAGTTAGATTAGTAAGAACAACTGGAGAATTCACCTCCAATCATCATCCACTTACTCCAAATTGAGGCCAACCTCCATTGTTGAATTTTCAAGTTTTTGAGGTACTCCCTTTTCTCTTTCTTCTTTTCATTAGTAAATTTAATGCTTATTTAGTTACTTCAATGCTTGGCTAGCAATTGTTAGTTAATATGATATTTTGGATTGATTTTGTTAGTTATGCTTTGTTTTAATTTAGTTTAACTAATCATGTTTAGATTAGAATTAGTGAGTAATTAGTTTAATTAATCATACTTAGTGACATTTATTGCTTTTTGTAGGTTGAAGTTGGGGCTGAAAATAACTAATAGCTTGATTTTCACACCGTCCCAGAGGACGACAAATTTCCACCCTTACCCCCTCCCCAAAAACTACATCTACACCCTCTTAGAGCATTAGCAGCATGAGGACCGCGTGGGAGAAGGGGGGCCCATGTGTCCCCATGCATAGCAGCATTTGCTTGGTAGCCAGCGTGAATTGCGTGGGAAACGGGGGGGAGAACGCACTGGCGATTCTCCCCGCGGGACACTCCTCTTTGTCATGTTGTGATTTTTTAATTTGTTTTTCTGTTTTTTTTAAATAAAAAAAATATTATTTAGGTACTTAAAAAAATAGTGGTGTGTTATAAGGTGAGTCCAAAATAAAATATTTAATTCATTTGTTCTGAAATGAGTTCCATTGGTTGGGAAAATGAAGGAATGCAAGTTCCAAAATTGTGGAACTTTTACTAACCTGGCAGACCAGAGTTTCAAAATCTGAAACTCCCACTGGGAATGGTCTTAGGAAACTCTTTTCTAAGAAATATTTTAACAAACATCAATCACATATGAAATAAATTTAAAACTCTTCTCTCTACTATTCAAAACAATGTACATTGATCTCATGCTCGTATACGTTAAGTGCTATTATTTTCGCCAATTAAGGATTTCTAGGATTTCCTAATTCTTTTATAATGTCATTATTTTGTTGGCATTTTTTAAATTCATGTAAATCAAAACTAGTAGAAGATAATGCCAACATCATAGCACCACCAAAAGGTACCAAATTGCTTTAAATTTTCATAGCACAAGAGTCCAGGTAGTATTAGCAATTATTCTGGGTAAAACGATCTTCCATTTAATACATATTCTTGTTGTGACAAGCAGAATTTTACGATTGCTTTTAATGATCCGAGTAGACGAGTGCAAGCCTGTATTATGAATTTTTTGGTGGTAAGATTATACTGCCCACATATTATGATAAGTGAAAGTTTTCTTAACTTATAAAAATGAGTGATAGTTTTATTTCATGTCTTACCATCAAACTACAAGCAAATGATGATTACTATAATTGTAATTTTTGTATGTGTAATTGTAATTGAAAAATTGTGTATTGCATGCTTGCTATTGTAATTTATATAATAATTACTGAAATTTAAAATTCATGGGATTTCTCATGCATCGCATGGCTATAGGAATATTAGTTATACTTTAATTTCTTCTTTATTGTTCTATCTTTAACACAATGCATTTGTCTTCCACACAATGCATTTGTCTTTCGTGGTCTACCTCATGCAACTTGACACTAGTATTTAATATTTTCATTTGACCATTAGTTTTCAATCTTTTGAGATCAGCAAAAAATGTTTCACAAAACTCTCCCCAACCATGCTTAATACTAATATTTGATGGTTCAATTACTTGTTTCAATCTCAACACGACAAAATGTTTTTCAATATGTTGAAATCTGTCGTTCTATTTGTAGACATGTATGCAGGGAAGGCTGCAAACTTTTGAATCTCTCCAGGCCCTTCAAAAACCAAATTCGCATTGCAAGTTGCTGCTGTTGTTTGTATGATTTTTCAAAACATAACTTTTAATAGGGTGATCAACAATTCTTAGATTAGCATGGTTAACATTAGATAAGTACATTTACATTCTTCCTTTGTCCTTAGAAGACATTTCTCCGAGTGCAAGCACTTGCGAGTACATGGTACTTCAACTTTAGGATATGTACATTATGTTACTTTCTACATGATCTTTTGAACAATTAATCAGTTCAAACTTTTGACATAATATTTTCCATTTATATGTATTGCAATTTAATGTTTTTCTTGTTCTTCATTATTAAGAGCATGAATATTCATAATGTACTTGGTGCATTTTATCAAGCAAAATGGTGAACCCTCCCCCTCCTTGCATGGTTGTAGTCTAGCATAATTTGATTACTTTTATGCAGCTATTTCATGTTAATGTTTTCAATACAACTGGTACCACATCATATGTCTTCTTTTATAGCTTCTTTATGAACAAAATGAAACATTATCTGATCTAGTCTTGATTGATAATTTCTCAAATGTTAATTGTGCATAATTTTTTTTAGCGTACTTAAAGGAAATAATTGTCAAATTATTTAGAAAATTTAGGTTCTGTTCTCTTTGACATATTTTTTGAAAAATAAGTTCAGATAAATTCAGTTCAGAATAAGGCCCTGTTCTCTTCGACGTGTTTTGTCTGAACTTATTCTGAACTGAACTTATCTGAACTTATTTTGAACTTATTTGTTGAACTTATTATGAACTTATTTTGAACTTATTTACTGAACTTATTTTGAACTTATTCTGAGCTTATTAAGGCAATATTCTCTTTGCCTTATTTTTTTGAAGAATAAGTTCAGATAAGTTCAGTTCAGAATAAGGGCCTATTCTCTTCCCTTTATTTTTGCTGAACTTATTCTGAACTGAACTTATCTTAACTTATTCTGAAATTATTTACTAAACTTATTCTGAACTTATTTTGAACTAAACTTATCTGAACTTATTCTGAAGTTATTTACTAATTTACTAAACTTATTATCCTGAACTTTTTGAACTAAACTTATCTGAACTTATTTTGAACTTTCTGAACTAAACTTATTATGAACTGAACTTATCTGAACTTATTCTGTCTAAAAATAAGTCGACGAGAATAGGCCCTAAGTTTAGTAAATAAGTTCAAAATAAGTTCAACAAATAAGTTTAGAATAAGTTCAGTAAAGAAGTTCAGAAATTTGTTCTTAATAAATTCAAATTAAGTTCATAATAAGTTCAGCAAATAAGTCAAGAAGACGTTCAGTAACTAAGCTTAGAATAAGTTCAGATAAGTTCAATTCAGAATAAGTTCAGACAAAATAAATTGAAGAGAACAGGGCCAAAGATCATATTCTCTTCGATTTATTCTTTAAAAAAAAGTTCAGATAAGTTCAATTCAAAATTAGGCCCAGTTCTCTTCAACTTATTTTGTCTGCACTTCTCCTGAATTGAACTATCTGAACTTATTCAAAACTCATTTGCTGAATTTATTCTGAACTTATTCCGAACTTATTTACTGAGCTTATTTTGAACTTATTCTGAACTTGTCAAGAATAAATTTATGAACTTATTTGCTAAACTTATTCGAAACTTATTTGTTGAACTTAGGCCCTGTTCTCTTAGCCTTATTTTGTCTGAACTTAGGGCCTATTCTCTTCGACTTATTTTCAGACAGAATGAGTTCAGATAAGTTCAGTTCAGAATAGTTCAAAATAAGTTTAGTTCAGAAAGTTCGAATAAGTTCAGATAAGTTCAGTTCAAAAAGTCCAGAATAATAAGTTTAGTAAATAATTTCAGAATAAGTTCAAATAAGTTCAGTTCAGAATAGTTCAGATAAGTTCAGTTCAGAATAAGTCAGTTAAAATAAGGCGAATAGAACAAGCCCTTATTCTGAACTGAACTTATCTGAACTTGTTCTGAAGTTATTTGCTGAACTTATTATGAACTTATTTACTGAACTTATTTTGAACTTATTAATCACAAATTTCTGAACTTATTGCTAAACTTTTTCTTAACTTGTTTGTTGAATTATTCTGAACTTATTTACTAAACTTATTCTAAACTGAACTTATCCGAACTTATTCTTCAAAAAATAATTAGAAGAGAATCACTACAAAAAAAACTCGCGTTTTGAAACCGCAATTTGAAGCCGATTAACATTCGATTTCTAAAGTTAAAAATTGAAACCGAAATTTAAAACTGATAAATCAGTTTCTAAATTAGAAACCGATTTTGACATTCGGTTCCTAATTAGAAACCATGTCAAAATCGGTTTCTAATTAGAAACCGTTTTTCAATTCAGTTTCTATTTAGAAACTGTTTATCAAGTTCCGTTTCTATTTAGAAGCCAAAATTAAATTCATTTTCTAGCTTTAAATTTGCTTCGACCCCCACCCCTTCTTTTCGGCGTTTTCATGAATTCCCCTTCTCTCTCCTCCAATTTTTGCCTTCTCATCTTTCAAGCCAAATTCTCACCATGGCTACTCACCCCCTTTCATAAATAATTAAGCATCCCATTACTATTACTCACCATTAACCTCAAAATTTCCTTTCCATCTTGTCTTGCACAACAACACTGACAGTGGTTGAAGGGATGAAGACAGGAGTTCACCTTCAAGTCAAGCGTGCATAGCGGTGCCATGATAGCAGCATAGCTAAGTAAGATTGTTGGTCAACATCACCTATGGTGGTGTATTCTTGTTCCAAATCGAACTAATTTCGACAGATCGAAATTTTTGGGTTATCCAACTAGCAATCTCAGACATGGTTGCTTTGTCTGTACTTTCCCCCCTTTTTATATTGTTGTTCTAGATCCGAAAATCTTGTTGTATGTTTGAGATTTGCCCCAATTATTCAAAAATTTTGGTTATTTGCAGTTGAATTTTTTTCTTGAAAACTAGATCTGGATCTAATTTCCTATTGGAAGTAAGAAGGTTCAAATTGGGTGGAATAATGGATGTGATAGGATGACACTGAGTATGTATTGAATGTTTTCCCGGATTGTATATTTATGTTTCTCTTATCCATTTAATGCACACACCATGGATGCATTTTCGTCTATGGTGTTCAAGTTAAACAAGAATGGTGCTTGAATACGCTATGCGCTTCCCAGATCTGGTTTGGGCAAGCGATTTTTTTTTTTTTAATTTGTGAAGTTTCATTTTGAAACCAAAATCGGTTTCAAATTAGATATAGAAATTGAAGCCAATCAGTTTCAAAGATTTGAAGCAGATTCTAACGGTTTCAAAACCCGGTCTCAATGTTTGAATCGACAATAATTGGTTTCAAAATAATTTTGCAACCAAGCTTCCAGAAACGAACTTGACTCGGTTTTAAATCGGTTTCTAAATGCATTTTGAAATCGATTTTAAACATTTACAGACTAATTTTTTCGATTTCAAAATGCTAGTTTTCTTGTAGTGAATAGGGCCTTATTATAAACTTATTCTGAACTTATTTACTAAACTTATTTTGAACTTATTTTGAACTGAACTTATCTAAACTTATTATTCAAAAAATAGGTCGAAGAGAATAGGGCCTAAGTTCAACAAATAAGTTTGAAACAAGTTTAGAGTAAGTTTAGCAAATAAGTTCAAAATAAGGCTTTGTTCTCTTCAACTTATTTTTTGAAGAAAGTTAAGATAAGTTTAGTTTAGAATAAGTTCAATAAATAAGTTTAGAGCAAGTTTAGAATTCAGCAAATAAGTTCATAATTGGTTTAGCAAATTAAATATGTTCATAAATTTGTTCTTAATAAGTTTTGAACAAGTTCAGAATAAGTTCAGTAAATAAGTTTAGAATAAGTTCAGTAAATAAGTTCAGTTCAGAATAAGTTCAGACAAAACTAAGTTAAAGAGAACAGGACCTAAGTTCATAAATTTGTTCTTAATAAGTTCAGAATAAGGTCAGAATAAGTTTAGTAAATAATTTCAGAATAAGCTTAGTAAAAAAGTTCAGAACAAGTTCAGGAAAGTTCAGTTCAAAATAAGTTCAGACAAAATAAATTGAAGAGAACATGGCCTAAGAACAAATTTATGAACTTATTTCTTGAACTTAGGCCTTGTTCTTTTCGACTTATTTTTTGAAGAATAAGTTCAGATAGGTTTAGCTTATAATGAGTTTAATAAATAAGTTCAGGATTAAGTTCAGAATAATTTCAACAAATAAGTTCATGAATTTGTTCTTAATAAGTTCAGAATAAGTTCAAAATAAATTCAGCAAATAAGTTTAGAATAAGTTCAACAAATAAGTTCAGAATAAGTGCAGATAAGTTCAGTTCAAAATAAGTTCAGATAAAATAAGTCAAAGAGAACAGGACTTATTTTGAAGTTATTTGCTAAACTTATCCTGAACTTATTTACTAAACTAGTTGTGAACTTATTCTGATATGAACTTATCTAAACTTAATCTTCAAAAAATAACTCGAAGAGAACAGGGACTTAAGTTTAGAATAAATTTAGTAAATAAGTTCAGAATAAGTTCAACAAATAATTCAAAATAAGTTCAGCATATCAGTTCAGAATAAGGGTCTGTTCTCTTCGACTTATTTTCAGACAGAATAAGTTCAGATAAGTTCAGTTCAAAATAGCTTAGAATGAGTCTAGTTCAGAATATGTTTAGATGAGTTCAGTTCAGAAAGTTTAGAATAATAAGTTTAGTAAATAAGTTCAGAATAAGTTCAGATAAATTTAGTTCAGAATAGTTCAGAATAAGTTCAGTTAAATAAACTTCAGAATAAGTACAGATAAGTTCAGATAAATTCAGTTAAGAACAAGTTCAGTCAAAATAAGGCAAAGAGAACAGACCCTTAATAAGTTCAGAATAAGACTCTGTTCTCTTCGACTTATTTTGTATGAACTTATTCTAAACTGAACTTAGGCCCAGTTCTCTTCGACTTATTTTTTAAAGAATAAGTTCAGATAAGTTTAGACAGAATTCAGAATAAGTTTGGTAAATAAGTTCAGCATAAGTTTAGAATAAGTTCAGCAAATAAGATCATGAATTTGTTCAGAATAAGTTCAAAATAAGTTCAGTAAATGAGTTCAGAATAAATTCAGAATAAGTTCAACAAATATGTTCAGAATAAATTTAGATAAGTTCAGTTCAGAATAAGTTCAGACAAAATAAATCGAAGAGACCAGGGCCTTATTTGAACTTAGACCCTGTTCTCTTCGCCTTATTTTGTCTGAACTTAGCGTGAACTGAACTTATCTGAACTTGTTCTGAAGTTATTTGCTGAACTTATTCTGAACTTAATTATTGAACTTATTTTGAACTTATTCTGAAATTATTAAGCACAAATTTATAAACTTATTTGCTGAACTTTTTTCTGAACTTATTTGTTGAACTTATTCTAAACTTATTATGAAGTTATTTACTAAACTTATTCTGAAATTATTCTGAACTGAACTTATCTGAACTATTATTCAAAAAATAAGTTGAAGACAACAGGGCCGTATTCTGAACTTATTTGTCGAACTTATTCTGAACTTATTTACTGAACTCAAGTCCTGTTCTCTTCGACTTGTTTTTCAAAGAATGAGTTCAGATAAGTTCAGTTCAGAATAAGTTTAGTAAATAAGTTCAGAATAAGTTGAGGAAATAAGTTCAGATAGGTTCAACAAATAAGTTCATAAATTTGTTCTTAACAAGTTCAGAGTAAGTTCAAAATAAGTTCAATAAATAAGTTTGGAATAAGTTCAGAATAAGTTTAGACAAGTTCAGTTCAAAATAAGTTCGGACAAAATAAGTCGAAGAGAACAGATCCTTATTTTGAATTTATTCTGAACTTACTAAGAGTAAATGTATGAACTTATTTGCTGAACTTATTTGCTAGGCTTAGATCTTGTTCTCTTCGACTTATTTTTTGAAGAATAAGTTCAGATAAGTTCAGTTCAGAATAAGTTCAATAAATAAGTTTAGCAAATAAGTTCATAAATTTGTTCATAATAAGACCTTATTTTCTTCTCCTTATTTTGTCTAAATTTATTCTGAACTGAACTTGTCTAAACTTGTTCTGAAATTATTTATTGAATTTTTTCGGAACTTATTTACTGAATTTATTTTGAACTTATTTTGAACTTATTTACTAAACTTATTATGAACTTATTCTGAACTAAACTTATCTAAACCTATTCTTCAAAAAATAAGTCAAAGAGAACAGGGCCTAAGTTCAAAATAAGTTTAGTAAATAAGTTTAGAATACGTTTAGAAAGAAAGTTTAGAGTAAGTTCAGATAAGTTTAGTTCAGAATAAGTTCAGTCAAAATAAGTCGAAGAGAACATGGCCTTATTCTGAACTTAGGCCCTGTTTTCTTCGACTTGTTTTCTTGAAGAATAAGGGTTTGTTCTGTTCGACTTATTTTCTGACAGAATAAGTTCAAATTAGTTCAGTTCAGAAAGTTCAAAATAATAAGTTTAGTAAATAACTTCAGAATAAGTTCAAAATAAGTTCAGAATAAGTTCAGTTAAAATAACTTCAGAATAAGTTCAGATAAGTTCAGTTTAAAATAAGTTTAGTCAAAATAAGGCGAAGAGAACATGCCCTAAGTTCAGTTCAGAATAAGTTTAGAAAATAAGTTCATAATAAGTTCATAATTAAACAACAAATAAGTTCAAAATAAGTCTAGCAAATAAGTTCATAAATTTGTTCTTAATAAGTTCATAATAAGTTCATAGTAAGTTCAGTAAATAAGTTCAGAATAAGTTCAGTAAATAAGTTCAGATAAGTTTAGTTCAAAATAAGTTGAGTCAAAATAAATCAAAGAGAACAGGATCTTATTTACTATACTTATTCCGAACTTATTTTTAACTGAACTTATTTGAACTTATTTTTCAAAAAATAAATCGAAGTGAATAGGGTCTAAGTTCAGTTCAGAATAAACTCAACAAAAAAGTTCAAAATAAGTTCGCTAAATAAGTTCAATATAAGTTCAGAATACGTTATAAGACCCTAATCTCTTCGACTTATTTTATCTGAACTTATTTGAAATTAAACCTATCTAAACTTGTTCTAAACTTATGCCTAGAACTTATTCTGAACTTATTTATTCTAAACTTATTTTTAAGTTATTCTAAACTTATTATGAATTGTAATATGTTAAGATTGATTATTTTGAATAATTAGATGATAATTACTTTATTGCTGTTGTTTTTCTTCTTCTTTCATCATCATCACCATCATCATCATCATCATCATCATCATCATCATCATCATCTTCATCATTGTTGTTGTTGTTGTTGTTGTTGTTATTGTTATTATTATTGTTGTTGTTGTTGTTATTATTATTATTATTCACTGTTTTTTACAATTAGATGGTTATTATTTATTGTAGTGGTTATTTTTAGGTCGTATTGTGTATAATAATAAAATCTGCAACAACTTTCATATTTGGTGGTCCATCCAAAAGTCAATAACATAAAATAGTAAATACAAGCTAAAATAAAAATTAAGGAGTAATCAATTGGCATCCATCTGCAAAGATAATAATTGTACACGCCGAACACATTTTTGATCCGTGTCCGTTGGAACAAAACCTTCCATTTCAACAAATTTTCAAATAAAAATTCACAATTTTAAAAAAATTTACTTACAAAAAAATACATTCTAGGAAAACTTAACATTTTAATATTAACATTAGTCGTACTTTATTAGCCTCAACACTAGTCGCACTTGAAAAATTTTTATAATATAAACAAAATAAATATTTAAGTCACAAATAATAATGATTTCTTCAAATGCTAAACTTTAATTGGTTAGTTGATTATTTTTTATATAAACTTATTTGATGAATTCTGAATTTATTCTAAACTTACTTGCTGAGCTTATTTTCAACTTTTTTTGAACTTATTTTTTAATTTATTTTGAACTGAACTTATTTAAACTTATTCTACCGAAAATAAGTCGAAGAGAACAAAGCCTTAAGCCCGGTTCTTTTCGACTTATTTTGACTGAACTTATTCTGAACTGAACTTATCTAAACTTATTTGCGGAACTTGTTCTGAATTTATTTATTGAACTTGTTATGAACTTATTCTGAATTTATTGCTGAACTTATTCTGAACTTATTTACTGAACTTATTCTGAACTAAACTTATCTGAACTTATTATTCAAAAAATAAGTCCTAGAGAATAGGGCATTAACTATGCATTATAATATCACATGAGCTGCAATTTCATTACTACCAATAATTTATATGGGGGTTAACTACATGTCATGTTAACAATACTTAACAAAATTTTAATGTGCGATAATAACAACCAAATGTTCAATTGTTACATCATACTCTTAATAGTAACATTTTACTCTTATAACACAAGGAAGCTCAATTGGAGACAATTACCCTTCAAATTCATCGGAGAATCTAAAAAAATAGACACCTAAATTTGAATGCCTAAAAAGTAGATATCGGATGAACTCAAAAATCGAAAAGATATGTTTAGATTTGAGAAATATAAAACCTAAGTGGGAGAAAGTATTATACATTCTACTCTAAAAAGTATAATCTAATTTTCATCAAATGTTTACATATACAGATACGTCCAATAAACTTTTTTTAACAAACATTGGACACCATAAACCTAACCCATTTTAAGTTTTTAACAAAGCAAACCACTGAACTCAAATTGAATCAAAGGCATAGGCGAATCCATTTGAAGAGCAAGGGTTAAGAACTAAAAAGATCAAGGCTGAACAAAAACTCGATGTATCCATGCCCAACAAATTATTTCACCAATCACCACCAAGTGTAGCTTTAGAATCAAAATCCAACCAAACCCTCCAAGGTCCAAAGTCAACCTCGCAAGGAAAGGCCGGGGGGGGGGGGGTGCTACGAAAGATCCCTAAAATCCTTCCTCAATCTTCAACAGAATGCTCCCTCGGATTCCCACCATGACCACCACCACCATCAGTAGCAGCACTATCATCAGCATCGCTATCATCATCATCATCATCATCATCATCATCATCCTTGTTAAAGAGATAGCTCAAGCCACACCTGCCGTAAGTAAGCCGATCAGAATGCTTTTCCATAAAAACCACCACCCCACACTGCGGTCCTGGGCACTCCTTCTGAAGCTTATGGACACTTGTAGAAGATTCATCGACCTTATACATCCTCAGAACAACGAGGGGCTCCTTCTTCTTCTTCTCATGATGGGTCTTCTTGGGGGTCGTAAACGTCTTCTTCTTTCGCTTTTTTGTGCTGCCACGAAGACGGAGGAGGAGCCAGAGGGCCGAATGCTCCTCAATGTTGTACGCAGCGATTGCGCCCCATCTTTGAGCTGTTTTATGGAAAATTCTGGGCTCTGTTCGGCGGTGGGGATGCGTTCCCTTTCGAGGATCCTGGATTTGATGGTGGATATGGTGTCCTAGGGTTCCACCTACAGAGTGATGCTGCTTCTTCCAACTGGGGTGGTTGGGGTTCTCACGAAAATATGCATCGATTCTCTCTAGTTCGTTCTAAATCTCTCCTTGGTGAGGATTTTTGAGGGAGCTGTGAATGTGATTGTGATTATCTGAAGGAAAAACGGAGGCTAGGGTATCAATGAGTGAAATTTAGGGGATTATGTGGTTTATTTTGCACATGTTTTTATGTGTGTTTTTACTTATTATAATAAGCTACGTAGGGTTCGGAGGGTGGTGCAGGTTTGTGAAATGTGAAGGATTAGGATTTACTATGCAATTTTAACGAAAATACGGGGAGTTCAAAACCCTTTCATTGCATCTAATCTTCTATTAGGTTGAAGTTTATTTTGTAGATATTTTAAAGTGTGTTTTTACTTGTTATATATACTATGTAGGGTTTGGCTATTTGAGTTGGGTTTGGTTATTTGAGTTGGGTTTGTAACATGTATTTTTTTTATTGCCTTATTTTTGTAGAAATGGTTGGGGAGACAAAGTTTATTGTTGTCCTCAGGTACAGAGGATGGTCAGTTTCACTTGAGAGGGATGTAGATAAGTATAAAATCATGGACTTGGTGAGCAATGCACATGCCTTTTTTAAACAAGCCCTCGGTTGAGAAAATGCCTTAGTTTGTTTTCTTAAGCTCATACCCCCTAACAAGCCAAGTCTTAAATGGCCTGTGAACAATGACAGTGATTTGATGAAAATATTTGATAAGTGAAAGTAAAGGAATAGAATTGTAATTATGAAGCGGAAGAGTTCCACAAAGATTGACAAATTTCTTCTTCAACTAGATGGGAATTGAGGGGGCATGAATATTGATGGTAATATTTTGGAGACTCTATTGGCTGTTAGTTTTCATTTAAATCTTGTCTACAAAAAATTATTTACTAATTAGTGATTTATTGTTAACCAAAAACTAACATATTGTATTATTGTTAACTAAAAAAACTTTTATGCAATCAATATTTTATCATTTACCAAAAATTAGTTAATAGTCGATAAACGATATTTGATACAACAACTACTCTCAATGTGGGTTCCACTTTCATGGGGTCTGGGGAGATCCAAATATAGGTAGTCTTAGCCCTGTGCATAATGATTGTACGTAAAGAGATCGTTTTCAATAGACCCACATAAAAAGTTTTAAGAAGATACTTGGACGTCGAAAATCGGTTTATAAAATCATTTAGCAAACACAAGACCTCAATACTCAAAATAGCATAAGTTAACAAGAACAATATATGAGGGGGAGGAGTTTTGCATACCTTGAAAGGCTACGACTCAAGCCAATAGAGGTGCGATAATAACACCCCTGTTAAGATCCATCTATGGTCCTGTAGGATTGCATCGTAGGCTGGAAGGAGTAATAACCAGTATAACATAACAACAAACTCTACCCAAACAAAAGCCAAAGAAAGGACTAGCAGCACGCTTCCTGTGATTTGCAACCTTAATCCTAGATCTCTACAGACTCCTTTCCTAAGCCATGTCCTCCATTAGACCCAGGAACTTCAAATCGTTTCTGATAACCTCGTTCCAACTTTTTTTGACCGCCCTCTACCTCTTCTAAACCCCAAAAGGCTAATCATCTTGCACTTCCTCACTGGTTCATTCTCACTCATCCTCTTGAGATGGCCAAACCATCGTAGTCTAGTCTCCCTCAACTTATCTTCTATGGGTGCAACTCCAACTCTCTCTCTAATCATTGCATTTCTAATTCTATCCAATCTCGTCTATCTACATATCCATCAAATCATTCTGATCTCTGCTACCATCAACCTCTGAACTTGAGGCTTCTTGATTGGCCAGCACTCTAAACCATATAACAAAGCTGGTCTGACTACCATATGATAGACCATCCCTTTCAATCCTGCAGGAATTTTCTTATCACACAAAACTCCAGAAGCACTACTCCATTTTTGCCATCCCACTCTAATATGTTGGTTAATATCTTCGTTAATATCTCCTTTGTCCTCAATGATCGAGCCTAAATACTTGAACTTCTCAACCCTTGGAATTGCCACACCACCTATGGTGACTTCTTCCCTACCCTCTTCTTCATCACTGAACCAACATTTTAAGTATTCAGCATTCGATCCGCTCAATCTAAATCCTCTTGTGAGTATGTCTCCATAAACGATATTTGATGTGTTCCAAATACTAAGGGTTAGAAATTGTGAAAAAAATAAGCTAAACAATATTAGTAATAAAAAAATGTTCTATGGTTCACAAACGTTAACCTATTGTTCACATAATAGAAACATATTGTTTGCAAACTTTTACACTAATAAAGTGTTATTGTTTATCCACAAAAAAATTTAAGAAAATATATTCTGAAATTTCTATTAGTTAAAGTTTGGTTTTATATTGTTCACAAAATGTTGACATATTGTCCACAAAATAGAAGTGTTTTATGAATACATTAATATTACTCACTGAATGCATAATTAGTGTTCACTATTTAAACAATATTACCAATAAAAAATGTTCTATTGGTCACAAAATATTGACCTATTGTTGATAAAATAAAGTGTTTAATGTACATGTTATTATTGACACATTATTAATGTTCATTATATAAACAATATTATAATAAAAAGAATTTTATTCTGTTCACAAAACATTAACCTATTCTTCACAAAATAAAAATCTATTGTTTGTAGAATAGTAATGTTTGTGTACACATTATTAATCATTAAACACACTATTAGTGTTGACTATGTATAATCTTGATGCTCCTATAGTCATACCACAAATGTGTCTTGATTTGATTCACTGAAGCTCATTATTTTTAAAATAAGTTAAATAGTTTTTGATTTATTATTTTTTCACAAAATGGTTTTTTAAATTACCGTAAGTACACAGTGCCAATCGTAGTTAGCAATGTGAACTACGGGTTGTATTCCACAACGAACTTGGTTCTAATCACTAGATCGACTTCAACACTTAATTTAGGTGGAAACTGATTCAGGTAGATGAAAACTGAATACTACTAAAATTGTTTGATTCAATAATAAAAATGGATCCTAGATTGGGATTTACCACACTATTATGCTCTTTGGATTATAAACCAGATCATGTGAATCTGCCCACTCAATAACTGAATTGGAATAGTTACAAGTTAAAGCATATCTAGGCCTTCTCTTGAAGTTCATTAGACTGGCTAAGCAATTCGAGTTATCTATTTTCATGAAAATAGAATTAACAAAACCATAAGATTTAGTAACCTACAATTCCCAAATTGAAACCTTAACTATTCTCATGTTAAGGATCTAAATTGCTCACAAAGTAGCTCTAGGTAGAGGACTCAACTTTCGTTAACCTCCTAAACCCTAAAACATCAATATATCCCTCCCGGGTAATTCATCGAGCACATGGCACACTAAGCAAGAATTCTATCACAAAGATGGACATTCATTCACAATAACCTAGATCATGACTACAAATTGCATAATGGGGGCTAACCCCAATCTAAGATAGGGGATTTAGTTGCTAAACATCACAACAATCACAATCGCAAAAAAGGGATTAAAAAGCATGATGAAAGACGCAAACTTTGATGGAGATTACAGAGGAAAAAGGAAAAGAAACGTACTTCAATCAATTTGCGATGACGAATTCACAATTAGAACTAGAAATCAAACTCTCAAATTGAATCTAAACTAGTGTATGAGGTGCTCCCTAAGAAGATCTAAACTAGTGTATGAGGTGCTCCCTAAGAAGACCTAAAAATCGCCTCAAGTATGCTCTAAAACTCAAATTCCATGCCCTCCAAAAACTACCCCGAAAAGAAGCTAAGTTGCGAAAATAAGGAGAAGAGGGGGGCAACTAACAGTTACTGGGTCCTATCGGGCCCAGGAGGTGGCCAAACGTGTGGAGGAAACGGTGAGAAGGATGATGAATGACTCTGATCGAATGAGGGAAATAACGACGAGCCCCATTGGTCGCCCGAGAAGGTGTAGAAATGCTCATGTGATTCCCGAATAGACTCGATTGTCGCCAGATCAACTTGTTCATCCTTCGTCGCTCTTCGTACTTGTGAGCTTCCCTCATTGCCCGCTAATCCTCTTGCTGAATCCGTCTTTGCTCTCTCTCTTCTTGGCGGTTGACAAACTTGCGGAAGTACATCTCCCCCTCCTCAATAGACCACATTCGTCCAGACATACGAGGGATGTCTTCGCACATCCTAATGCATCCCTCTCGAATACCAGACACATCTATTTGGAGGGCGAAGACGGATTGGAGGAAGGTGGAGTCAAATGGCATTGGGGCCGAAGAAGAGGACCCACCCATCTCAAAGGGGGGTGGCTGGTGAAAGTGGGGCTTGGATTTGGCTCATCCTCAACATAGGTGCCCCCCGTCTCGGGGCCCTCCTAACCCTCATCATCGTTATCATACTCCTCCTCGTCATCATCAACGACATGATCCTCTCTAGGTAGCATTGTCTCCATAATGGTCACTTGATCATAATTCCGGTTCCTCTCGTTTGACATAGTGGTGCGCTTAACATTAGGAAGAGTGAAGAGGATTTGCTTATGATGGGGATACCGAATGGTGCCACCCCTGTTCTCTATGATGGTCATGTGGTGAAGGGTACCTATGTTAAGGTGATCTCCCAAGAAATAAGGCTCAAGATGAGTGAACTTGTCACTATGTCCTAGAGCTTGGACGATGGCAGTAACTGTGCCCCCAATGCTTGGGACATTCTTATGTGTAGTCCTGGTCACTTCCGCCAAGTAACGGATGATGTAGGCTCCGGTGTCAATGGGAGTGCCAGGCAACGTACACCAAATAATAAACAATTCCGTTTTGCTACACCCATTTTGGTTATTGTTGCAACTGAAAATAATATTCACGGTCAAATGTTATAGGTAGCGGAGATTGATATTACAAATGTCAGTGGCTTTGGTTTGCCGAGGGTAAAAGGCTCTAGGTCGGCCGAACCTATCCATATAAGTCTTCTGTTTGGAGCAAGTAATACTCATCCAAATGGCGTATGATCTCCATAAGGTGGGGACATCCCTATATGCGCCCTCCACCATCGAAAATTTCAACAATTCATTAGACATCCGCAGACTCATCCGGTGGTCTATGTTAAACACGCGAAAGGTGATGTCTACCGCTTGACCCTTGTACTTGCCATCCAACTCACATTCAAGGAACTCAAAAATTCCAACATGAGGTGGTCATAGGGGGTGCATTGCATCCTAATGTACTCCGTCCACCGTAAGTTACAGATTAAACCCATCATGTCATCAAGCAACCCCAACGTCCTCAAAGAGTCCACATGCAGAAACTTTTGCTCACTAGTCTTCCTAGTGGTCAAATTCTCACAACAAATTCATTGTTCATCATTAACAAAATACAAACCCCTATTACTAGGAGGAAGAATGAGAGGGTAAGCATCCTTGTTATCTTTGGCGGTGGATGGAGTAGTGGAGGAGGGAGGATCCCTTGGGGCCTTTTTGGGCATGTATAGAGCTTTGGAGCCTTCCCCAACTCTTTTCTTTCCCATGGTGGCAATTCGAAGCAAATCATCCCTTTGTGATGCTTCAAGACGATGGAGAGGAAAGAAAGAGGCAAAATTTCGTTCTCTACAACCTTCAATCTCAATAATGGAGGTTAGGGTTTTAGAGAGAGAAAATGGGTACTGAGAGAGGTGATGTTTGGGGAAATTTGAGTAGGAAGAGAGGAATAGTGAGTGGAATTGGCGAATTTGGAGGAAAAAGTGGGGATTTGGGGAAGAATTTAGGTATGGAGTGAGTGAGAGGGTTTCGTATAGAGAGAGAAAACTTGAAGATGAATTGAAGGGGGAATGAGGAAGAATAAAGAGGAATTGAGGTTTATGCGCCCCAAAAAGAGGGGGCACAATCATGCCATGCGGCACTGTGCTCCCGTGCTATTTCTCTAAAGGGTTGCTGATTGTTCTGGCTGTGGCATACGCATGCCTGGCGGCCCGGGGTACCCATGCCAACTTGTTGGGTGATCCTTTGGTTGCTTTTCTCCCCCTTTTTTTTGAAATTTGGGGATGGCATGGGCGTGCTAGCAGGCATAGGGTGCCCATGCCAACCTGTTGCCTCTCAGGTCCGCCCTTTGGTGTTTTGCCTCCCTCTTTTTTTTTTCTTTTCAAAAGTAGTAAAGCTTGGGTTGTCTCCCAAGAAGCGCTTGTTTAAGGTCCATAGCTTGACCTTGGAAGGCTTCTAGGAAGAGGAAGCCTTAGGGATGGCGACGATGGCCTTTCCCTCAAGTGTCTCACCAACGATGTAGTGTTTTAATCGGGAGTCGTTCACCTTGAACGAGCCGGTGGCTTCCGTGCCTATCTCTATGTCTCCATATGGGTAGACCTTCAAGACCTTGAAGGGGCCCGTCCATCAAGAGCGAAGCTTTCCTGGGAAGAGTTTCCAGTGGGAGTTGAATAAGAGAACCAAATCACCTTCCCAAAACACACGGTGATTGATGAACTTGTCGTGCCACCTTTTCATTTTCTCTTTGTAAATCGTAAAACTTTCATAGGCATCCAATCGGATTTCCTCTAATTCATTTAACTATAGCAGTCGCTTTTCCACCGTAAATTGGAGATCTAAGTTGGGGTGCTTGATATTCCAGTAGGCCTTATGTTCCAATTCCATAGGGAGGTGGCAGGGCTTACCATAGATTAATCGGAATAGAGTGGTCCCAATTGGAGTTTTGAATGTCGTCCAGTAGCCCAAAGAGCGTCGTCAAACTTATCTACCCAATCCTTGCGGGATCTCGTAACCGTCTTCTCAAGGATGGATTTAATCTCTTGGTTGGAGATCTCGACTTGACCACTTGTTTGAGAATGTTAGCCAAGGTCATACTTATGGTGCAGTCTATTTTTCTTCAATAGAGGCTCAAGTTTTTTTTCCCTATGAAGTGCATCCCATTGTCACTGATGAGCATTCCCGGGACCCCAAAGTGAGGAAAAAATGATCTTCTTGAATAGCTTAGACACTATTCTTGAGTCATTGTAGGGCTAGATATGGCATCCCCCCACTTGGAGACATAATCCACAGTAACCAAAATATACTTGTTGCCTCTCGAGGATGAGAAAGGCCCCATGAAGTTGATACCCTATACATCAAATATCTCAACTTCAAATACGAAGTTGAGGAGCATTTCAATCTTTCGAGAAAAGTTGCCCATCCGCTGGCAACAATCACAAGAACAGACGTAGGTGTGGACGTCCTTGAATAGGGAAGGCCAACAGAAACCCGCCTGGAGCACTTCGCAACAATCTTGGAGGTGCTAGCCTGCCCTCTACAAGGAGAGTTGTGATAACGTGAAATCACACTCTAAATCTCCTTCTCAGGGAGACAATGCCAGTAAAGACCATCCTTGCACAACTGGTATAAGAAGGGCTCATCCCAAAAGTACATCTTGATGTCATGAAAGAGCTTTTTCTTCTGATGGGAAGATAAGTCATGAGGTAGAACTCCCGATGCCAAGTAGTTGGCAATGTCTATGAACCACGGGCTTGCTCTGTAGAGATGGCAAGGAGATGCTCATTAGGGAAAGCACCATTAAGGGGGGCCTCCTGTCTATCTACAAAAGCCGGGAGAGATGATCAACAATGACGTTCTCGAGCCCCTGTCTTGTTTTTGATCTCTAGATCAAACTCTTGTAAGAGCAAAATCAACCAGATGAGGCGAGGCGTAGCATTTTTCTTCTCAAGGAGGTAGTTGAGAGCTGAATGGTCCATCTACACAATGACTTTTGAGCAAAGAAGATAGTGGCAAAACTTCTCTATTGCATGCACGACTGCAAGCAACTCCTTTTCTGTAGTGGTGTAGTTCTGCTGAGCCTCATCCAGTGTTCTACTAGTGTAGTATATCACAATAGGCTTCTTGTCCCTACGCTGCCTCCCCCACCGCATGGTTGCTCGCGTCACACATGATCTCAAATGGGAGATCCCAATCAGGTGGTTGTATGATGGGGGCAGAAATCAGTGCCTGTTTAATCCTGAAAAAAGCTTCATGACACTCATCAGTAAACAAAAACAGGGCATCTTTGGCCAAGAGCTAAGTTAGAGGCTTGGCGATCCTGGAGAAATCCTTGATAAAGCGGCGATAAAATCCCACATAGCCAAGAAAACTCCGCACCCCCTTTGTAGAAGTAGTCAAGGGTAGTCGCTTAATAACCTCCATTGTAGCCTTGTTTACCTCGATGCCCCTATCAGATATAACATGACCCAAAACCACCCCTTTCTACACCATGAAGTGGCATTTTTCCCAATTCAACACAAGATTGACTTCATCGCATCGATGGAGTACCTTGGTTAGATTTTCTAAGCACAAGTCAAAGGTACCTTCATAGACAGAAAAGTCATCCATGAACACCTCCATGATGATCTCAATAAAATCAAAAAATATAGCAATCATACACCACTAAAAATTGGCATGGGCGTTACACAACCAAACGACATCCTGCGATAGGTGAAGGTACCATAAGGGCAAGTAAACAACATCTTCTCCTACTCACTTGGATGGATAGGAATCTGAAAGAAACCCGAATACCCATCTAGGTAACAGAAGAAAGAATGCCTGGCCAATGGTTCCAGCATCTGATCAATGAAGGGAAAGGGGCAATGATCTTTCCGGGCTGCTTGATTAGACCTGGCGAAACTGACCTAAGACCTAAAACTTGAATCGAACGACCCGGACCCATACCCGACCTGACACCAAAAATATGCTCACCCGAAAGTGGATCCGAAACCTGAATTGACCTGAACCGAACCATACTTGACCCGAAATTTTCTACAAAGTTGCTTGTTTTGGCATGATGAGCGTATCTAACAAAAAATGAGTTGACCCGAAATCGACCTAAATCGAACTATACCCGACCCAAACCGAAGCGACCCGAAATATCACTTAACCCGAACATGGTCTGACCCAAACTTGACCTGACTCGTACCCAAACCGAATGACCTATTTGCTAGGTCTATGCTTGATTCAGCCTACTGTGATCATTGCACATGCACCACTCGGTAACAATCCTAGTAGAAATGAGCTCGTCATGCTCGTCCTTCATGACAGTCATTCCACCGTTTTTTGGAACTACCTGAACTGGACTCACCTATTCACTATCTGAGATAGGATAGATGTCTTCAGCATCAAGCAGTTTGACAACCTCCTTTGTTACAACCTCTTGCATGTTAGGATTTAAATGGTGCTGAGGTTGTCGGAAGGGTCGATGACCTTCATCGAGAAAGATGTGATGCATACATAGGGAGGGACTGAGTCCTTTGATATCGTTGATGCTATAACCAATTGCACCCCTGTGCTTTCTAAGCACATCCAACAGTTTTTCCAATTGGGGGCCATCCAGTTTAGCACTAACGATAACAGGGTACTTATGATCGGGGTCAAGAAACTCGTACTTGAGATGTGAAGGTAAATGCTTTAACTCTATCTTTGGTGTGCTCTTCTCCTTCTCTTTGGAGGCCTGCTCTTCGACACTAAGAACCTCCTTCGGGGACTGCCTATGCATAAAAGCAGTGGATGTATTGAGGAGTCTAGCATATTCCTCCTTCCAAGAATGGGAACTAGTCATATGGTAGCCGATCAAAGCGGCTTCTAGTGGATCCTCCATAAAATGGCAAGTCAGGGCCCCCTGACCGAGTGCTTTCTCCAGCACATCAACTTTACAACACGTGTTGTCTAGAGTGGGAGAGGCCATGGATTGTGGCAGGCTAAACTCCACCTTTTCATCCCCTACTTGAAGGGAGAGCTTGTCATTCTTCACATCAATCATGGCTCCCGCAGTAGCTAAAAGGGGTCTCCCTAGGATGATGTGGATGCAGGAGTCCTCCTCAATTTCCTTGATAACAAAGTCACGTAGAATAAAGAACTTACCCACTTGCTGTGAGACATCCTCAAGAATACCCATAGAGTACTTGACGGATCTATCAGCAAGCTGTAAAGATATGGTAGCGGGCTTCAGGTCCTCCATTTGCAGCTTCTTACTGATGGAATATGGCATGAGGCTCACACTAGCCCCAAAATCACATAGTGCCTGATAATGGTAACATCCCTAGCTGAACATAAGATGGAAAAACTTCCTGGATATGAAAGCTTAGAAGGAGGCTTGTTCTGAATAATAGCACTATATTCCTCAGTGAGAGACATTGTAGCATTCTCAAGTAGTTTTCCTTTATTAGACAGCAAATCCTTTAGAAAATTTACATAAGAAGGCATGTCAGTGATAGCCTCCAAAAAGGGGATATTGATATGGAACTTCTTTAACATATCGAGGAACTTTCCATACTTGTGCTCCTCCCTAGCCTTAACTAGTCTCCGAGGATATGGAACAAGAGGCTTATAAGGCTTCACTGGGGGTGAGACATTCTCAGCTTGGGCATCCTTGGACTTTTCAGTTTGGACTCTCCCACTTGGAGTCTCAATGGGAACCTCCTTCCTAGCACTAACTGCATCCTCAACTTCCCTCTGGTCCTTCCTCATAGGCACTTGGGGACCCTCCAACTCCTTACCACTCCTCAGTGTAATAGCATTCATCTGACCTTTGGGGTTGGTCTCAGGTTGACCTAGTAGATGCCTCTAGGGTCTAGACAAATAGCCCGCCCACTGCGCGATCTGGGCAATCTGGTTCTCCAACATTTTTTGGTGATTGGTCATGGTCACAAATTTAGAGTTTAATTGGCTAACCGACTCGCCAAATGCCTTATTTGTTTTCATTTGGGTTGCTATGAAGTGCTCCATAAGGTTCTCCAGACTAAACTTCGGTTGAGGAGATTGCTAGGCAAGTGGATTGTAGGGTGCCCTCTATTGAAAACTAGCGGGTTGAGGTTGAGGGGCATTGGGTGGCAAGGGGTTGTTGCTGCGGTAGGAGAAATTTGGATGATTTCTCTAACCGGGGTTATATGTGTTTGAGTATGGGTTATTTTGTGGGTTTGGGTTGAAGTTTTGCATAGCATTGATATGCTCAACTCCCTCGAAAACAGTATGGCACTCAGCGGCGACATGGCCTTGAATGCCACAAATCTCACATAAGGACCCAACCTCAAACAAAGTACATGAAGAACTCCTAGATGGACCCTTTAAAGAATGAGTCCCAAGTCTGTCAAAGCGTTGCGCAAGGGCATCAACCTTGCTAGCAAGTAGGTCTACAACATCAACTCCATAAACCTTGCCGGTCCTCTTCGGAGTAGCTATCTCACTAGACTAGTGATAATTATTGGAGGCCATCTCCTCCAACAAGGTTCTTGCAGCCTCAATTGACTTCCCCATGAGTGCGCCACCAGCTGCAGCATCAATGGACATCTTCAGTGACTGGTCCAGTCCTTTGTAGAAGGTTTGGATTAGGAGCTAGTTGGGTACTCCATGGTGAGGGCATTGGCGTTGAAGATCCTTAAACATTTCCCATGCTTCATATAGAGATTCGTCGTCGTGTTGAGCGAAAGAGGTAATTTCTACTCTCAACTTAGCAGTCTTTCTCGGTGGAAAGTACTTGCTGAGGAAGGCTTTTGAAAGGGCCTCCCAAGGTGGTTAATGAATTGGGTTCTTCCCTTAGTAGCCAGTCATTGGCTCTGTTTTTCAGCGAGAATGGAAAGAGCTTTAACTTGATCGCATCAGCGAAGACCTCGTTGAGCTTGATTGTGTCGCACTTCGCTAAGAAGTTACGAAGATAAATGTGGGGGTTCTCCATGGGGTGTCGACCAAACTGATCTTTCTCCACAAAAGAAACGAGAGCTGGCTGTGACTTGAAGTTATTTGCTTCAATGGTTGGGCTCACAATGGAGGAGGTAATGCTGGATGCTTGTGGCAAGGCATAGTCCCATAGCAGCCGAGGAACTCTTTCTGCCATAACAACTTGCTCTTGTTGCTCCCTTCTTGCGCCGCTCTGTCTCTGTGCAGTAGCTTCTATCTCTGGGTCGAAAGGAATAAGATGTCAGTTCCCTTGACTGCGCCTATGCTTACAAACCACAAGCTATACTAAGCGTAAGCGAGTCCAAGCAAAGATGAAGGAAAATAAGGTGAAAAGTAAGAGAAGAAAAGAAAATAAAAGGCCTAATCTAAAGTGTTTTGGTCACTTCTGATTCTAGAATTAACAAGTTCCCCGGCAACGGTGTCAAAAACTTGTTATCTTAAATTCCCATAAGTGCACGGTGCCAATTGTAGTTAGCAACGGCAAGTACGGGTCGTATTCCATAGGGAATTTGGTTCTAATCACCATATTGACTTCAACACTCAATTTAGGTGGAAACAAATTCAGGTATATGAAAACTGAATGCTACTAAAACTGTTTGTTTCAATAATAAAAAGGGATCCTAGATTGGGATTTAGCACACTGTTATGCTCTTTGGATTATAAACCCGATCACGTGAATCTGTGCACTCGAATAATTGAATTGGAATAGTTACAGGTTAAAGCACATCTACGCCTTCTCTTGAAGATCATTAGACTGGCTAAGCAATCCTAGTTATCTATTTTTATGAAACTAGAAATAACAAAACTACAAGATTTAGTAACCTACAATTCCCAAATTAAAACCTTAACTATTCTCATGTTAAGGATCTCAATTGCTCACAAAGTAGCTCTAGGTAGAGGGCTCAACTTTCGTTAACCTCCTAAACCCTAAATAAGAAACATGAATATATCCCTCTCAGGTAATTTATTGAACACATGGCACACTAAGCAAGAGTGCTATCACAAAGATGGACATTTATTCACAATAACCTAGATCATGACTCCAAATCGCATAATAAGGGCTAACAGCAATCTAAGATAGGGGATTTAGCTGCTAAACATCACAACAATCACAATCGCAAATAAGGGACAAAAAAGCATGATGAAAGATGCAAACTTCGATGGAGATTACAAAGGAAAAAGGAAAAGAAACGTACTTCAATCAATTTGCGATGACGAATTCACAATCAACACTAAAAATCAAACTCTCAAATTGAATCTAAATTAGTGTATGAGGTGCTTTGCAAGAAAACCTAAAATTCGCCTTAAGTATGCTCTAAAATTCAGATTTCCCGCCCTCCAAAAACTGCCCCGAAAAAGAGTTAAGTCGCGAAAATAAAGAGTGGCACGGTCATGCCATTTGGCATGGGATACATGTGCCAGATCTCTGGTTGTGATATGCTGAAGTCCTGGAGTGGCATGCTCGTGCCCCATGGCGCAGGGTACCCATGCCAAATCACTAGGATTTCCTTGAAGCTTTGACCGAACTCTTTTATGACTCGAAACTCATCTCCTTGGCCCTCTTTTCTCCCGACATCAACAGATCTCTCATTTTCTCAACAGAAACTCCTGAAAATACGAAGAACTACTACATGAGCGTAATTTAGACCAAAGGAGGCCAATTTGACCATTTTCTCATCAAGATTAAACATAAAAACAATAGGAGACAAGGGGATAAAATGATATCAAGATAGTGGTTTGTCACAAAAGCTAAACCAATTGTTCAAAAAATAAGAACCTATTTTTCACGAAATGGTAGTGTTTATGTACACATTATTATTACCCACTAAACATACTATTAATGTTTAGTTTATATAATATCCATGCTTGTAATACTAATATGTATTGATTTGATTTACTAAAGCTCATTAACCACAGTTAACCACATATAAGCCTATCATTCACAAAATGATAACCTACAGTTTACAAAATATGAATTTGTTGTTCACAAAATATAATCCTGTTGTTCACAAAAATATATGAGCTCAGCACACCCGAGGAAGAGCGTTAACGATTTACGATGAGTATATTACTATTTGAAATTATCTATACCATTTTGTAAGCATCGCCGAGAAGAAAGTACTGTTAATATAAAAAGTACACTTTATAGGTAATTAAAAAAGGGCCAGCACTTTACAAAAATCTTCTTTCTTATGTCAAAAGTATCAAATTTATATAGTTACAATGCATAGCTTTTTTTAATGAGCACCACCGACATATTTGATAAGCATTTGAATAAAATTTAATAAAGTGCCGCAGATAATCATTCATGAGTACTTGGTATAAAAATTGAAGGAAAAGTTACACAACTTACTTACCTTGAATATTTTAAAGTGCAATTTAATAGGTTTTAAAAGAGGGGGAAAATTGCAAAAAACAAAAAAGAGAGGGGAAAAAGAAGGAAAAGAAAGAGTAGAACACATAAGTAATTATATAAAGGAAAACCTATATGTTGGGTTCAAAACTGTGCAACCAAGTAGCCAAAATATTCACCCTACCAACACCACCTTTGCATTTCCATGTAGCATGGCACAATTGAAATATTAATTAAATTAAATTTATACTTTTGCATGGAAGCAACGCATGCATATGAGACTAACTCCATTGACTGGAGCACGAGGGGAGAAGGGTGGCCGAGCTGCGAGGCTGCTCGCTCCCTCGCAGCGGCTGGCTTGAGCCTCACGGCTAGCTCGAGCCTCACAGCTAGCCGAGTCGCTGTGGGGCGCAAGGCACCAGGTAATTTTCTTTATTGTTTTGCACCTGAAACGACGTCCTTTCCGGGCGCTAACCAACTTTTTTTTTGATTTGTATATGGCGCTGAAAAAAAAGGAAAATTCTAAGCTTTGTGAACGTTGGGCTACAACAAGTAACTGTTGGGCTGCTTTGGCAGAGAGGCGTTCAACGTCTCTATGCCAAATTTATGTTTTTTTGTTAAATTTTGTGTATAAATTCCCAAAATCTATTCTTAAAATTCACACCTATAAATCTATCTCATCCTCTTCAAAAAATTTGTCTAATTTCTCTCTAGTGAGGTATTATATCAAGAAAAAGTGAAGAAGTTAGTAAGATTTTATATGTTTAATTCTGTCAAATTCTTTATTTTGTATATTTCAAATTGATAATTTTAATTTCTAACATTTTTGTTCTTTGTATTTGTAGAGAAGTTAATGTTAACCAATGTATCTTTTTTTTTAAGTTTATTATCGAACTCTTGTAATTTCTATATTCAAGCATGTCTGAATTTTGTTTGAAACTCTTATAATTTTTTTAAAAAAATTATGACCCTCTAATTAGTAGATTTATCAAATTGTTACATGCAATTTATTTTTCTCAAAAATAATAAAGCCAAATAACAAATCAAAACAAAAAAAACTAAACCAATTCAATATGGTTAGGTATGGGGTCCATAAGTATTATTTTATTTGGTGAACCAAAGTGGTGATTCTTTTATTGGGGAGAGTAAGGATTGTGAGTCAAAAAGTTAGAGAGATGGTTGATGTGGCGGTAGTGGGCCCCACTGGTGGGTAAAAAAAAATGGCTCAGCAATAGAGGTGCTCTGATGGTCTGTCTATAGGTTTACGCCTATACGATGTTTATGTCTCTCTGGGTGATAATGTTATTTGTGGGCTAAACACTAAATAGTTAAATTGTTCATTATTTGGCAAATAGTTTGTGCTTAGTATTATATAAGGTAAAAAGGAGTTAAACGATTTTAGCATATTGAATCTTGAGTTAACTATGAATCTTGAGAGGTGCGTCAATTTCTTGTTCATGGAATTGGTTTTGCAAGCTAATAGGCTTAAAGCCTAGAGCTACAATGTTTTCACCTCATCTATTTATATATCCATATTTTCTAATTTCATAAGTTTTGGAAAGAGTTTAGCTAAGGGTTGTTCTTTAACCCATTTTTTTTAAAACAGAAAAAGTACATAAAAAAGATTTGCGTTGATGAAAATGGATTAAGAATAGATGATATCTATGACAAGTAAGATTATGTACTCATAAAACTAGGTAACAATGAAATGGGAGCATCTTGAATCCACTAGTCATATATCAGTTCATCTCATATTTAACTTGAGTCTATGCTCAAGAAGCAAGAGTTGCTCAGTGGTGCGAGCAAGCGAAAGCTTGAAGTCTATGATAGTGAGCTCGTTCCTTTGATGATGCCGATCCCAGGTGGTTGTTGCAGTGAGCGTGATAAAGGACTGGAATATCTAGGCCCTTCTTAGCTTTGGTTTGATTTCATCTTCCCAAGAGATTGTCCGGCTGTCAACCTAAGCAGTAGTGAGAAATTTTGGCATTTTCATGGTTGGTTGATCTTGCCATAAAATCCATGTTTATCCATCCCCTTTATACTTTCCACTCTCTAATTCCACACTAAAGAAACTCAAGCTTCTAATGATGACATGAAAGCGAAACATTTTTTCATGTTATTTACACGATAAGCAGAGAAAGTCTTATACATTAAAACAAGTGTTGCACAACTCAAAAAATACATTGAAAAATCTAGTATAATTAGCTACACAGGTAATTGATTTCTGTAGTGTCACTTTGAACCCAAGTTGGAAAACATAGTGCTACTATGGAAAAGAAAAATAATTTAGCACTGCTATGAGAAAAAAAGTGATAACTTAGTGCTATAATGGGCTAAGAACTCCAGAATTGGTAGGGTATTTGCTTTGAGTGCAGTCAGTAGCTCCTACATAAAGATGGTATGTGACTCAAAACTTGAACTAAACCATTTTGTATCCTACTCTGCCTAACTTCCATCACAAGCTTACCAGAAAGTAGAGCTGGCAAAAAGTTGTCCGATCCGAATACCCGAATTTGTCCGACATGAAAAAAATGGGTACGGTCATGAATTTTTTGTCTGAATTTTCAATCCGGACACACCCTTTTTTATATTTCTATTGTCTGAACTTGGTTTTGACCCGAATTCGGCCTTGTCTGAATTGTTTGACCCGAAAAAAATCGGGTATCGAACATCAATTTCTTGTTCGAATTTTGACATTGTCCGATTTGTCTCCAAACTTGAATTTTGACACATAATATAATTTTGAAATTTTCAATGAAGTTGCTTATTTTAGTTTTTTCTATAAAGTGTTTTCTCAAAATCTTTTTTTGTGGATATCTTGAAATCAGCCTCTCTGCAGATAAAGATGTCTGTATGCGTAAGGTTGGCTACATTTGAATGTCCCCAGACTCTGTGAAAGCAGGACCTACACTGGGAGGTGTTATTGTTATTGTTGTTGTTGTTGCTTCATTTTGCAAGATAAGTTTTGTTGAACCAAATAACAGTTGACTTGAAGCAAAAACCATCTAATTACAATCTAACCATAATTAAAATCCATTTAATTACAATTTGACCTAAACTGAAATGCTGCTGATATGAAGCATGATCTAATCCACACTTCATCCTATTTGTGTCTCAAATCAAATGATTTATTTGTTAGGTCTAATTTTGATGTATATTGCTTGCTGGTGTGGATTTTATATTTAGTTTTAAAACCCTTTTTGCTTGCAAGGGCACAAGGTTAATTCTAAACTAGCGAGTGTAGATCCCACGAGGAACAATAGTGATTTTCAATTTAACTTTTCCTATTCTAAAGAACAGTTCAATTGGGGAGTTAAATTGTCGATGTGGATTAAAGGAACAAAAGAAAAGCAAATGTATCAAGTGGAGAAAAATCAGATTAGAGAATGATTTAGGACTTTGGATTTCACCGTTGATGCAAATATTGATTTACTAATTCAAATGGGAATTCAATTTGTTTCTAGTTCAACCTAAGTTACAAGCATTATGTCATAAATTAAAAAGATGATTATAATTATCAAATGAGATTATTTTTCTAGAGGGTTAGCATGCATCATTCTTTTTAGACATAACTCATCAATTTTAATAATTATACTTTTAAGCCCAATTGCATGATCATCACATTGGCCTACAAGGTCTAATATTTATTTGAGATAACAAATTAAACTATTGTAATCAACATGATTAAACAATAGTACTAAGATGCATAAATAAGTTAAGATCAAGTGTAAACTCAAAATTATGCAATTTAGAGAGACAAAAATAACCCCAAAAGAAATTAGCAAAACTATATTATTATCAAGGATCCATCTTAATCTAGAAATGAGTAGTTTAGCCAATCATAGTTAGCAAAAACACCATTGAAGTCGGTATTTTTCACTTCCTATGCCCAAACTTGTATACTGAATTACACAAATGATACAATCAAGTGCAAACTCTTAAATTTTACTCGCAAATGAGATGAGAAGAGAAGAGAAAAATAGCTATCAAAAGCTTATTTTCTTTCAAACCCCTCAACCCAAATGGTTTTGTCTTACAAAATACCGTTTACTCTCTAAAAAAAATAGAAGATGGAAGATGAGAATGAGAAGATGCTTGGGTGAGTGAGTGAATGAATGGATGAGTGTTGTTTCCCAACCTTGACCCCTTTTATAGTGGAAATTCAACACTTTTTGTTGCCAAAAAAATTAATGAAAATTAATTTCAATTAATTGGTGGTTATAATGCAAGAAAAATGGCTAGTCTTAAGCTAACAATTAATTAAAAATAATTAGCCTTGACTAGGTCACTTAATTCATGTAGAAAATTTAAGCACTTAATTCATGTAGAAAATTCATGGCAGAGGCTGAGAAAGAGAGGCTCAAATGGTGATAATGAGAGAAAAGAGGCAGAATAGGCTGGAGGCTGGCTGGATGCTGATGGGCCGGTGGGATAGGCCCAACCAGAGGAGATGACTAGAGAGTGGGTGAGAAGGGGGTAGGCTGAGGCTGGGCCTCGGTTTGGGGCAAAGGCCAGGCCCACGTAGGGGCTGGTAAGGAGAAGAGAGGGGGCTGTGGGATCAGTGGGTCGCGATCTATGCCACAACAGGGCCACTTGAATTGGCCCAATCTGCTTCATCTTTCTCTTCTCCTTTTTTTTTTCCTTCTTGGGCTTAGATTTTAGGCTTTGCACATGTGGAAGATCCAAGTAGAATTTAACAACTCAGTCCAAATTCTTCTATTTCATTTTTACCTAAAAATTCCATAAAATATGCACTATTTACTCATAAAAATATATTTCAAAGATTTAAAAGGAGGTAAAATGAAAGAAAAAATTTCATATAGAATATGAATTCTCCACCACACCAAAACTTTGCTAGTCCTCGAGCAAACAATAACAATAATGCATATATTGATTCAACTCATCAAGCAAAACATGATTACGGAAGAGATATAGTATCCAACTACCCTCGTCCACTCAAAATCATATGAATTAATTTACTACCAATCCACAACTCATTATCAAAGATTTCCAACTACAACTAAGTAAATAGGCTAAGATTCAAGAAACTTAAGCACACAACGAAACCATGTAGTAAACCGTAAGCATAAAATTTCACCCCACATAACACAAATCACCAGAGCATCTTCAAAATCAAGTCCCCAACGCCAACTCAATTTATTATTCTCTTTTTCTTGATTTTTTTTTGAGACTTTGAAATTTATTTTTGAAAGTTAATTCCATAAGCTTTCTTGAATGGAGAAAGATATGAATAAAGATAACACTCAGAGAAGCACTTAGTACATATTCAAGTAATCAAAGAGATAGATAGAGATAGAAGGTGAACACTGGTAGCGAAATCAGAACTCAATTAATTCAATTTATTTTATATACTAATTGAAAAGTCAATGGGAAACTCAATGCTTATCAAAGACTCATAATGACATTGAAAATGGGGTTACATCTCAAACTCAAAATTAGTTACATAGTGGCATTAGCACATTAAAAATTTTGGTCTTCAACAAGTCAGAAGTAGAAATAATCTTTAATGAGCATGTGTCACGTGAATCAAATTCACATAATAAGAGCAGAACTTGCATAATCAGAACACTCAAACTCTTCCCGAAATCAAAATCACCACATATTTTCAAGCTTAAATTTTCCTCAAAATTTTCATTTTGCTTGCCACCCCCACACTTAAACCTTACATTGTCCTCAATGTAGAAAATAATAAGAAAGAGTGAAATAGAGAGAAGAACAACACAACCTGACAGCACGAGGAAGTCATTTCCATATAATCCCAACAATCAAACACCCAAAGTGCCATCACAACCATCACCAACCACAAAAGCCAAAAGCCAAGTGAAGAATCACACTAAAAAACACAAGCACACCAAAAAGAAAACAATAATAAAAGACTCACACTCACCTAAAAAGATTGGGTTGCCTCCCAACAAGCGCTAAGTTTTATGTGTTCAGCCAGACAAGGTCCTATCCACTAATCATGGTAGACAAGGTCTACTAGATTGATGGATTCAATCAAACCAGACTCAATATCATGAGGCACAACTTGTTTCAAACTTGGGGATCCAAAATTTGAATCGCCATAGAGGGAAACACTTGTTGGACAACAAATGGACCATTCTATTATATCTCAACTTGCCAGGAAACAACTTAAGTTTAGAGTTATAAAGCCAAACCTTCTGATTAGGTTCAAAAGATTTATGAGAAATCGTTTTATCATAAAAAGCTTTGGTTTTCACTTTATAAATCCTAGCATTCTCATAGGCTTCATTGCGGAATTCATCCAACTCATTTAATTGAAGCCTACGGTTAGAATCCGCTTGTTTCATATCAAAATTAAAAGCTTTAATTGCCCAAAAAGCACGGTGTTCTAATTCAATTGGCAAGTGACAAGCCTTACCAGAAACAAGAAGTATAGACTTGATCTCACTATTCGCCACCTCAACTTGACCACTAGTTTGAGGGTGATAAGGGGTAGCTGCTTTGTGAGTCACGGAATACTTTCTAAGCATAGCCTCAAAAGACCGATGACAAAAATGACTACTCTATCACTAATAAGAGCTCTAGGGGTACCATACTGACAGAAAATCCACTCTTTTACAAACTTGACCACAACCTTGTCGTCATTGGTCCTAGTAGCCTAAGCTTCCATCCACTTTGACACATAATCAATAGTAACCAATACATATACAAAACCAAAAGATGGAGGAAAGGGACCCATAAAATCAATGCCCCACATAGCAAATATCTCAGTAATTAGAATAAGGGAAAGGGGCATCTTATCACGACAGGACATGGTACCCGTACGTTGACAACGTTCACAAGCAAGACAGAATCGATGAATATCTCTAAACAGAGTGGGCCAAAAGAACCCACTTTGTAGGACTTTAACAACTATCCTACGACCTCCATAGTAACCAGCACAAGCATAAGTGTGACAAAAGGTTAGAATACTATGAATTTCACTCTCGGGGAAACATCTACGTACCACTTCGTCAGGGCAATGTTTGAAAAGATAAGGATCTTCCCAAAAGTAATGTCTTGTGAGAAAAATCTATCTTTCTCTTGTTTAGATCACTAAGGAGGAATTTTCTTGGTGACAAGGTAGTCCACAATGTGAGCAAACCAAGGGAGAGAGGCATGTGACGCAGCAAATAGTTGCTCATCAGGAAAGTAGTCAGAAAATCCAACTAAGTCATCAGTATATTCAGTAAAGATTCTAGACAAGTGGTCTGCAACTGAATTTTCAGAACCTTTCCTATCTTTTATTTCAACATCAAACTCTTGTAGCAACAGAATCCATCTAGTGAGTCTTGGTTTAGTATCATTCTTAGCCAATAAGTGTCTAAATGCGGCATGATCATTGAGCACAATCACTTTTGAACACAAAGGGTATAGATAGAATTTATCAAGTGCAAATACAACAACTAGCAACTCTTTTTCAGTAATCGAATATTTTTTTGAGTATCAGTTAGAGTTCTACTAGGATAGTAAATGACATGAGCCATTCTATTCACCCTTTGACCCAAAACAACCCCAATAGCAAAATCAGATGCATCACACATAATCTCAAATGGCAAAGAAAAATCTGGGGGCTGCATAATAGGGGTTGACACTAATGAAGATCGAAGCTTTTCAAAAACTTTCACACAAGACTCATTAATCACAAAATGAGCATCTTTATTGAGGAGATTAGTAAGTGGGCGAGCAATTTTACTAAAATCCTTAATAAATCTCCTATAGAAACCAGTATGACCAAGAAAAGATCTAACTTGCTTCACAAAAGAAGGCACAGGCAGATTAGAAATCAAATCAACCTTGGGTTTATCAACCTCAATTCCTTTTTTGGATACTTTATGACCCAACACAGTTCCTTCTTGGACCATGAAATGACTCCTTTTCCAACTCAAGACCAGATTCACTTCTTCATATGTTTTTAGCATAGTGGATAAATTAGCAAGACACACATCAAAAGAAGAACCAAATACAAAGAAATCATCTATAAACACCTCCATGAAATTATCAATATAATCCGAAAATATGACAATCATGCATCTCTGGAATGTGGAAGACGCATTACACAACCCAAATGGCATCCTTCGAGAGGCAAAAGTACCTAATGGGCTTGAAAAGGTCATTTGCTCTTAGTCCTCATGATAGACAGGTATTTGGTTGTATCCAGGATACCCATATCAAAAGTAATAAAAACTTTGTCCGACCAATTTTTCCAAAATTTGATCAATGAATGGGAGAGGAAAATGATCCTTTTTGGTAACAAAATTCAGTTTTATGTAATTAACGCACACTCTCCACCCCATGGTCTGTCTAGTAGGAATCAATTCACCTTCATTATTCTTTATCACAGTTATGCTAGATTTCTTATGGACCACTTGAACTGAACTGACTCATTGACTATCAGAAATAAGGTAGATAATGTCTTCCTCTAAAGCTTAACTAGCTCTTTCTGAACAACTTCTTTCATGTGAGCATTCAGTCTGCGTTGCATTTTCCTAATAGGTTTAGCAACGGCCTCTAAATGAATTCTATGCATACAAATTGTGGGACTAATCTATTTCAAATTAGTAACTGACCACCCAATAGCACCCTTATGATCAGATAAGACACGAATCGACTCTTCTTTTTGATCACAAGATAAAAGAGAAGATGTAATTACAGGTGTAATGTCTTTAGGGCCTAAAAACACATACTTGTGTAAATTAGGGAGAGGTTTCAACTCAAGTTTGGGTGGGAACAAAACAGAAGGTGGCATAAGAGAACTAGCCAAAGAAGGAAGAGGTTCATAAGTGGACACCCAAGAGGAAGACTTAAGATAAGGAGTAGAATGTAGATTAGAATCCATCTCATCTATTATATTCCCTAAGTCAAACAATCTCAAATCCCTAAGCGAAAGACAGGTTCCCAAGGGATCACTACTTAGAATAGCAGGCAAAGCTTCTTCAATCATTTCATCAATCATATCAACAAAGAAGCATTTATATTCATCTTCAAACACAGGTTTGAGCAGAAGCTTTGAAAATGTTAAGCCTAAGCCTCATATTCATGACCGAGACATCCATCACTCTTGATATACAGTTAATAGTGGCATTAGCTATGGCTAGGAAGGGATGTCCTAAAATAAGAGAGATATGCTTAGAAGCATGGCTAGGATTCATGTCAAACACAACAAAGTCAATAGGAAAGAATCCTTTATCAATTTAAACCAAAACATCATCTACTCGCCCCCTAGGAGTCCTAACCAACCTATCAGCAAGCTGAAGGATACCATTGGAAGGTTTTAGTTCACCTAATCCCAACTCTAAGTAAACAGAATATGGTATCAAATTAACACTGAAACCCAAATCCAAAAGTGCCCTTTCAATGTTGTGATTGCCAATAAAACGTGAGATGGTAGGGACACCGGAATCTTTGAACTTAGGTGGAGTGTCACATTTCGAAATTGAGCTCACTTGTTCACTTAGAAGAACATTTTTAGACCTTTCATCTTTAGATTTTCTTTTAAAAGTGCACATATTTTTAAGGAACTTTGCATAGACTGGGATCTATCTAATTGCTTTCAAAAGGAGAAGATTGACCTTAACTTGTTTAAAGTTCTCGAGGATGTCATCTCTTTTCTTATCTTTCTTGGAAGGGAATGTTGCATCCAAAGCTTGAAGGTAAGGAACCCTTGGCTTATATGTCATAGTGGAGTTGTACACAAGAGGAGAAGGGGATGGGTCATTATCTTTTTCAATCTCAAGGTTGCTCTCTATGGTCTTAAGTCTTTCATCTTTATCATGTTCCTTCTCACTCACCTTATTATCTACCTTTTTACCACTCCTAAGAACCATTACAACATTCAATTGTTCAAATTATTGGTCTTTAGGGTTCTGTATGGGATGACTTGGAAGTTTTCCTTCTTCTCTTTTACCTATAGCTATGGCTAGTTGCCCAAGTTGGGTTTCTAACTTAGTTATACATTGTGAGTGAGAATCAACAATTTGCATTTTAGACTCAATTCCTTAGGCCTTAGAATCAACATTTTGTACAACAGAAGTCAAGGTACTAAGAGCAGAAATTACCTTGTCTATATCAGAGCTCTTAGATGAAGCTTGATGGGAAAAGAAATGAGCATATATCTAGTTTTGAAAACCATGAGAGGTAGGTCTGCTAAACTAAGCTTGAGGATTCTCAATATTTTGAGACTTACATGAAAAATTAGGATGATTCCTCCAATCATGACTATAGGTATTAGAATAAAGGTTGTTGGATGGAGGAAATCCTTGGACAACATTTATTGTTCAGTCACACAATCAGACTTACCAATACAAGGGCAGTCAACAGAAGTATGTATGGGACTAGCACAAATCGACCACACATCTTACATAGAAAGGGCATTAGACACTTTTTATACACAACAATTGATCGAATTTCTTAGCTAAAACATTGACTTTACTAGAAAGGTCAATTGAATGTGAAACCTCATAAAATTTCCCGTTTACTTCCTAATTGCCTAGGCAAATCAGAATGTGAGGAAGTAGCATGCATTTGTGAATTTTCACTCAAATGTTCAAACAATTTCCAAGCTTCTTTGGAAGTTTTATACAAGAAATTACCACCACAAGATGCATTAGCCATTTGCCTATTGTGCTCATATAAGCCAGAGTAAAAACTCTGGACAAGTTGCCACATAGGGACCTCATGGTGAGGACAATTTCGCAACAACTCTTTAAACCTTTCCCAACTTTCATGCAATTGCTCATTTTTATCTTGTGAGAAAGTGGTTATAGCACATCTTAAGGCAATCAGTTTGCTAATAGAGAAAATTTTTTTCAAGAATTCCTTTTGCATTGATCCCAAGTGGTGATATTTGTCTTAGTGTCTAACCAAGCTTTAACTTTATCTTTCAAAGAAAAAGAAAAAAGCTGCAAGCAAAGAACATCATCAGAGATATTATTCAAGAATACAGTAGAACAAATCTCCAAGAATGCATCAACATGCTTGAAAGGATTTTCAGACTCTAGCCCATAAAATGACGGGAGCATTTGGATAAGAGAATGTTTAATCACAAATGACACCGTAATAATGGGCATACGTGTTCTTGTAGGTGAGTCATATGTGGTGGGAGTGAGATACTCCTTAAATTGCTTAGGTGGTGGGATCGATTATTCTTCAGCCATCTTTGTCTTAGATTCTTTTTTCTTAGCTTCTATCTTTCCAAGAGAGCGTTCAATTTTAGGATTATATTGTTCAAGATCTAAGCATAAAGAACGTCTATCATGCATATACCCATAAACAACCAAGGAAAAAGAATGAACTCACCACAATAACCACCAAACAAAATAAGAAGAAAAGAGAAGAGAGATATAAGAAGGAAAATAAAAAAAACAAATAAAAGAAAGATCCAAGGGAAGGGGGAAAAAAGAAAAGAAATAAAATAATAAAGCAAAATGAAAAATAAGATAGAATAAAAAGAGAATAAAGGAAATAAAAGGGACGGGATTGTTAGATTAGATACAGTAAATAAAATAACAGAAATAAAAGAGTTAAGTTAGATTATATTGGGAGGGATGGGGAAAATAATTAGATTAGAAAGGAGAAGGAAGAACAACATTAAAATGGTTAGATTAAGAGGGATTGGGGAATGAAACAACAAAAATAAAAGGGAAGGGTGTGGAGAATAAATAAATAAAATTGTTAGATCAGCGGGGAAGAGGGGGGAAAAATAAAAAGAATAAAATCAAGAGAAAATTCATAAATCACTATTTGTCCCCGGCAATGGCGCCAAAACCTTGATATGGATTTTATGTTTAGTTTTAAAACCCCTTTTACGTACAAGTGTACAAGGTTAATTATAGATTAGTAAGTATAGAGTTGTCGATCCCACGAGAAACAATAGTGATTTTCAATTAGACTTTTCTGATTATAAATAATAGTTCAATCAATGAGTTCGATTATCAATATGAATTAACGGAATAAAAGAAGAGTAAATAAGTCAAGAGAGTGAAGAGAAATCAAATGGAAGAAGGATCTAGGATTTTGAACTTCACCATTGATGCAAATATTGATTCACTAATTCACATATGGAACACAATCCGCAATCTCTTAATTATGTTAATTTGATTGAACGCGCAAGATATTTGTCTTTTAAATACAGTGCATTGATGTTATAAATACTTCTCTTATCTTGCGTATTTGTCCAGTATGAAATTGCTGGTACTTTAATTGAAAGTTTATAATAATAGTTGAAGTTAATCGAGATACACATAAATTAGTACAGTTATGATCATAAAATTTAAAACACAATATAAATAGACATAAATGACATAAATATCTAACACTTACCAAAAAAATAAACTACACGATTGATGAATTGTTCATTTATCTAAAAACTACCACAATAAATCACATAAATATTTATTTTCAAAGAAGAATGTGTTATTCTCTTTGTGAACCATATATGTCATTTTTAAGATTAAATAAACTAAGGGAGGCATTTTCTTCCCTCAAACACCCCAAAATAAATAAATAAATACAACTTACTACAAATTTCTTAACACTTTAAATAATTTTCAAACAAAATGTGCTGTTTTCTTTGTGATCTATATTCGTCATTTTTAAGAATAAAAAAATTGAGGGCAGTCTTTCCTCCCATGAAGCACACCAAAAAAAAAAAAAGAAATCCAACTTACGAATCATCTATACATAATCATAACATGCTGCTCACATTTTTCACAAGCAGTTAATTGTATTAACAATTAAAAAAATTCATCATAACAAAATTTTCAATCCGTAATTTTAGATCATAAAACACAACTGTCATTTTTAAGATTCAAAAGTGATGAGAAATTAATGGATTATCTGTATAAGTAATTAAGTTCCATATGACTGAAATATGAGATTATATTTTAGTTCATTGCGTATGTAATTTTTCTCACATAGTAATGGAAACTCCACCTGGAAGAGCTAAGAGCACTAGAAATAGCCTACAAACTAGACTTAATCGACATAATGCACGATGGACGCTATTTAGCCAACATCACCGAGATCAAACACAGTCACAGTTCATTGCAGAACGCGAGCGCCATCAAGCAAAGTCTAGAGCAAATTTAGTTAGCAACTGCACTTACAGATCCACCTGTTAGAACGTTCTTGAGTCGTTGGAATTTCACGGGAGCTCTGGTTTCTTTCGGTCACTGTAAAGCAACCATGTAGTTGATGAAAGAGTTATAAAAATAAGTATTTCTCAATGTCAATTCATGATATGCTATCAAAGTGGTCGTGTTATGTTGTCAGCATTACCTCCACCTCTTTCGTTGCTAAACACATTATTGAATCAATCGAATTTCCTTGATAACGTAAGGACATATAACTTCATATTATCATTCACATCCATGGGTGGATCTATTGACCACTCTGTGATGGACGGTCATGGTGCTTACTCCTTCAGAATAAGTGGAGAAAATTATCATCGAATTGGTTCATTACTCCCAGCAGAAGGACAAAAGTCAAAATTTGCTCAGCTATATATCTATGACACACTTTGACTAGCCAATAAAATATACGCGGAGTTGATTTGGCAACTTTATAGGCCTTATAACGCATGCTCGGTGTTGTTAACCCTTATGTAAGGGTTTCCAAAATGCACAAGATATCCTGCAGACTGATAATGCTGTTGATTTAAGAATTCACCTTATCAAAGCACGTCCTGGACGACAATATACCATGCCCATAGTAGATGAAGGTGTTGCTCTTGTAGTGGGGGGTGACTACGGATGAGAAGAGGAACGAGACATCGTTGTTTGCAAAATAGATAGCAATTTACAATGAATATATGAAACTCATTCGTCACATATGCCTATTCAATATCCCTTGCTATTTCCATATGGAACAAATGGTTGGTTTCTCAGTATTCCATGTGTTGAAGGATCAAGCACTAATCGGAAAAATGTGACAATGAGAGAATTTATTGCATTCCCCATACAATATAGACCCGACAAAGGGAATATTTTACTTCAATGTGGTAGATTTTTCCTCTAATTTGTTGTTGATTGCTATGTTGCAATTGAGGCTTAGAGGTTAAGATATTTTATGCACCACCAAGGTACGCTACAAGCAGAATTGTATAGTGGCTTGCAAGATGCTGTTACAACAGGAGAAAATGATGCTTATGGGGTACGGAAGAGGTCAATATTACCTACATCATTTACAGGAGAGCCACGTTGTATAAGGAAACACTTTTTGGATGCAATGGTCACCTGTAATCAAATGGGCTATCTGGTTTTTTGTGGTCTTGTCACATTCAATTGCAATCAAAACTGACTTGAAATTGAAGAAGCTTTGTCACAACAACCAAGCGAACATGCGAGTAACAGACCAGATATTGTTGCTCGCGTTTTTCGCTTAAGGTTGAAAGAGCTAAAACAAGACTTTAAAGAGAGGAATCTATTTGGAAAAGCGATGGCAGGTATGATCACCCTCCCACCATGCCATTGGTGTTAGCAAAATTAAATTCCTTCTCACTTTAATCGTCTTAATTTATTATGTTGTCATATTCTTTCTTTATATATTTCATCTACAGATATCCATGTCATTGAATTTCAAAAACGAGGAGTACCACATGCCTATATACTTCTGACTCTTGTAAGTGAGGATAAGTCAATGTGTGCCAAAGACATAGATTGTGTCATATGCATAGAGGTCCCTGATATAGATACTAATCCCCTTGCATTTGAAACTGTCACAAGGCATATGATTCATGGTCAATGTGGCACTGGTATTCCTTATGCGCCATGTATGGATGGTGGCACTTACACGAAACATTATCCTAAGATCTTCTGTGATGATACCATTACTGAAGAAAATGGTTTTGTTGGATATAGACGCATAGATGATGGTAGAACTGTAACTATCCGTGATAAGAGTATTGACAATAGATGAGTAGTACTATATAACCGCGATCTCTGTATCAAATATCATGCACGTATTAACGTTGAATGTTTTGCACAAAAGAAGGTCACTAAGCATCTTCACAAGTACATGCATAAGGGGCCTGATCGGGCAACCAATGTTATTGAAGATAATGTTCAAATTGCAGAAAATGGAGTATGTCCTCATTATTATGAAGTAGTTGATGAGATTAAGCAATACTTAGATTGACATTATGTGTCACCGGTGGATGTCATTTGGACAATATTTGAATTTGACATTACATATTGTTAGCCATCTATGGAATTATTACAATACCACTTACCGAGCCAATACTATGTCATGTTTAATGATCGTAATAAACTTCAAGAAGTTGTCAATGCAGCAAAAGAAAGGATTGCCATGCTGATGGGTTGGTTTACTACGAATATTGAAGATATTAAAATAAGATGGTACACTTATGCAACATTCCCATCTTACTATATTTGGAATAAAGCTTTGAATAAATGGACTAAAAGAAAACAAAGGGTATGCATTAGATGATTGTCATATGCGCATCCAAACATGGGAAAGAGACACTATCTTAGAATGTTGTTGCATATTGTTCAGGGGCCACCTCATTTGAGGACTTAAGAACCGTTGATGACATCTTATATTCAACTTTTAAGGAAGCTTGCTTGGTAAAGGGATCCTTGATAACACTAATGAGTGGCACAGCGCAGTAACAGAGGCATCAACGTGGGCAATGGGGGCTGAACTAAGGAGTATGTTCTGTTTAATGCTTATGTTTTCAGAGGTATCACACCCTCATCAACTATGGGGACAACATTGGGAAGATCATATTGATGATTTACAAAGACACATGCAAAGTAACCTTAATGACCATGGTTTAGAGATAAGCGTTGAACAGAGGAGAAATCTTGGACTTTTTGAAATTGGGTTTATTTTGAATAAAAATGGTCGATCGTTGAAGAACTACCCTCCGATGCCTTTACCTTCGCCTGACATGGTGCAACAACTTTGTAATAGGCTCATAACAGAGCAACTAGATTATGATCAAGAAAATGAGAAGAAAACCTTGACATATTGCTCTTGACATTGAATTCGGATCAAATGCAAGTTTTTCAGTCGGCCATTCATTTAGATGAATGTGGCGACTAAAGCTGTTTCTTTGTCCATGGTAGTGGAGGAACTGGAAAAACGTTTCTTTGGAAAGCTATCATAACATATTTTAGGTCAAAATCATTGATAGTGCTCTCGGCGGCATACCAAACGCGGCAACCTTTGGTATAGCCGCACTATTGTTATCTTTGGAAAAAAATATCTCATTTAATATTTAAAATCCCAATTGATGCAGATAAGACTTCTACTTGCTCAATTACCAAACAGTGAGAATTAGCCCAATCAATTAGGGAGTCGTCACTTATCATATTGAATGAAGCTCCAATGACACATCACTGCACTTTAGAGGCATTTGAGCATTCTCTATGTGACATTTACAACAGGAATCAAGCATTTGGTGGGAAAATGGTCATTTTTGAAGGTGATTTCAGGCAAGTACTTTCCGTTGTTACCAAGGGGAGCATAGCAGATATGATTGCGTCTTCAATATCAAGGGCATCATTTTGGAGCTATTGTAATGTTCAACATCTTAGAATCAACATGCGACTCATGCATTCAAATTTAAGTCATGATGAGCATGAGCGGTTGCGAAGTTTTGCAGAATAGACGTCAAATATGGTAATGGTTCTATTCAAGGATATCTATTCTTAGGAGGTAGTGAGCCTGGCCGGATAGAAATTCCTGAAGAACTCTTGATCAATAATGACAGTAAAGGCCTCAAAAGCTTGATAGAATTCATGTACCCAGATTTAGTTGATCGATATAACGATGATTCATACTTTCAAGAGCATTGTATCTTGGCACCCCGAACACTGATGTGGATGAATTGAATAATAGAATTATGGAAATCCTCTTTAGTAATAGTCATACATATCTGAGTTTGGACACATTCGTGATAAGTAATACTGATTCTATAATTGATGACATTAATCCACCTGAGCTATTACGCAGTATGAACTTTTCAGGTTTCTCGAATCATGAAATTAAGTTGAAAGTTGGTGCTTCTATGGTTCTCTTGAGAAACCTTGACACATTAATTGGGTTGTGTAATGACACTCACTTGATTATTGAAAGGCTTGGAAGTAAGGTGGTTCAAGCAAAAATCTTGATCGGTCGAAATGTTGGGCAAGCAGTAACTATCCCACGAGTTGACCTAACTCCTTCATCTAGAGACTCGCCATTTGCCTGAAACAGGATGCAGTTCCCTTTGAAATTGAATTTTGCAATGACAATTAATAAAAGCCAAGGTCAAAAATTGCAATGTATGGGTGTTTATCTTCCTAAACTTGTGTTCTCCCACAGCCAACTATGTGTCACAATCTCTCCTGTCACTTCCCCTTTGGGACTAAAGTTTTTGACTTGCAACAAAAAGGATGTGCCTTATAATATCACTAAAAATATCGTTTGTCAGGAAATTTTTTATGACATTCCGGCCGCTTAGTTAGTCCCTTTCCAGATACATTGACATGCAGTTGTTGCATATATGTAAAACATAATTTATTTTCTTAATTACAATGTCAAGTATATTATGGTCTTACACTAATATTTTGATTCTTTTGTTTACTGTTATAGACATGACAGATTCAACACACAATTCTATCCTGATATGTGTCATCAACCCCTATAACAAATCCGTGTTACTGTTCATTCGTTTTATGCATGCATGTGCGTACGAACATACAAGGGAAATATGGAAAGTCATATTCATGGACCATCAGGTATTTTTGTCATTAAATTATTATAGTTTGACCTACCCATATATATGTACAGATTATTAAGATACTATATTGTTTTGCATATTTGATGAGATATAAGGCATCATAGAAGGTAATGATAACATTAATACATAGATTAGTCTACTGATAGCTGTCAAAGTTCATCGCATCTCTAAGCTATCAATTGATGGTGCAACAGATGGAGAAAGAAATATTGTCAACAACAATTTAAGATTGACTTTTACACCATCGACGACACTTCTTGAGGTTTTAAAGCACTATCATGATATTCACTGCTAACACTTCCCACCTTTTGTGTCGTTTATCAATGTGTCATCACACTTATGAGTACGTGATAATGTCATGGGTAACATTGTTAAAAATTTAAATTTTTTAGCGTATTTATGCATGTATATTTTCTAAGTATTTATGCTATCTTTATTTGCTTATGCTATAGATGTCATCGGTGTGGTAGTTGCTATATCCCCTTTGGAAAGAACAAAAAAGAAAGGCACTGCAAAGCGGGAAGTGCTACTATGTGACTGCATTTTCATTACTAATTTTTTTCGCTTTCTTATTAATGTATATTTTTTTTAAGATTAGTGCATGTAACATGTATACATAGGATGCACACTTTGAGATTAACTTTGTGGGGAGATTTTGCTGAAGTTGAGGGCACTGTTAATCACTATCACCTGTACTAGGAGAACATACTATTGGCTTCTCGAGTGCATGTTAGAAACTGTGAAGGTACACTTACTATCCAATTAACAATCCGTTTTTTGTAAAGTTGTTTAATTTTCGACGTTATAATAACATTTTTTTCATATTAACCCCCTTTTTAAAAAAACTGTACGTAGGGATATCAGTTTCTACTTTACCAACCACTAGATTGCCGATTAATCTTGATATTGAAGCAACAGATACCTTTGAAGGATGGTACTTACAAAATATAACATAAAATACTTTTCGTAGTAAGTACACTTTTGCAACAGAACTCACACATAATATTTTCGTTGTGTTTATTAGTGTTTGTACAAAAAATGAGCTAATTTTTAAGGTACTCTTACACCTATTTTATGCTCGTTTTAATCGTATTGCTAAGGTTGTAATTTTATTTTATTTTATTTTGTAGGTTTTGAATAATGTTGGAAAAATGCCAGAAATTACAAAAAAAATAGTGGAAAATGGTGGAAATTGAAAAATGGATAGAATTGCAAATGAACCGGCCCAAGAAAACAAAACCGGACCGGTCCAGCCCCATGTGAGCAGCACGTGACTTCTATTAAACCCCCTCCCCCTCCTTAAACTCTTTCTCTCTCCCCTCAGCCAAATACCCCGAACCCCAACCCAGACCCCTCTGCTGTTTTCCTCCTCCTTCTTCTTCCCCACCGAAACGGCCATGGCAGGGCAACCATTCGCCTTCTTCTCCCTTCGCCCATAACCCAACCGTTACACCATCTCTCTCCTCACCATTTATTGAGCCATCATCTCCATCTTCAAGACCATGGTTCTTCTTCTTCCTTCTCCCTCCGGGCAGCCATGGCGTTTCCAATTCCTGGTCCCTTCATCCGCCCTTCATTCATGGTCCATCATTAATTGTCAGCACTCGGACGTTTCGAAGCAATTGAAGGAGGATGAAGAGTCGAATGGAGGCTACAAAAAAAAAATCGATAGGGAGTTCGAGTTGGTGTGTGCAAGAGGAGGGTAGCAGATTAGGGTAGCTTCAATTCGAATTATGGGTTTTAATCTTGAGTGGAAATTGTAGTTTTAGTTTTGATTCTTTTGTTTTCATATTCGTTCTTCTTTTGGTTTTTCTTTAGTTTCACAAATTTGATGTAATTGAGTCGCGAATGTTGAATTCGACTGAGGCTGAAGATTTGAGTTCCAAGTTCTTGGTTGATCTAAGTTAAATTCATCTGCCTTTGCTTCACTTTTCCTCTATTTGATTCAGACAAGCTTTTTGTGAATGCTCCATTCGATTTTCCAAATCTTCATGTTGTTTCGTTTCTTTTGGGTTCCAGTTCAATCAAACCTGAGATTGTAGAGTTAGAAATTAGAACCTAATTGTGAAAACCTCTGGGTTTAACTTTTAGTTACTGGTTTCTAATTGTTGATGCCGAATTTCTTGCTCTCTTTCTTGCTTCCCTGTTGATTAGCTTTGATTCGGTTCTGCGATTGTTGCTGAAGTCAGTTTGATGTTTTCAGGATATGCATGATGTCAATATTGCTGGGTTTACAAACCCATAGAATAGTGTCAATTTTGATTAATTTAGATCTAATTTAGGAGTAAGTCAGTTAGTGATCATATTTCATAAGCCATCCCTGTGGTTCGACACCTGTAATCATTATAGCGATAACCGTATACTTGCGGAAATTACAACAAGTTTTTGGCGCCGTTGCCGGGGATAGCGTTGTGAAATTTGGCTATATCGAGTCGTAGTTTAATTAATCGAGTCGTTCGAGTCGTTTTTGTTTTTAATTTTAGAGTTGTGATTTTTTAGTCGTTATTTCATTTAGTTTAGTTTTAATTTTGAATTTAGTTTATATTTTGATTTTGATTTTTTTTTTGTTAAGATTAGTTTAATTACAAATTTTAGATGCTGTTTATTGCTGAAAAAGAAAAGAAAAAAAAAGAACTAATCAGTTTGGTTTATGTGCAGTGAAAAATTCAAGGTTGAACTGATCCGGAAATATTTACAGTGTAGATTTTTCACCAATTTTTGCATTCTGTTCGAATTTTCTGGACCTGTTCTGGTGTGATTTCTGGTATTTTGATATTTTTCCTAGATGCAGCATAATTGTTAGAGTGTGTGTGAATTTTTATGGAATTTTTGGGACTGTTTAGATTTTTCTGTGAATTTTAGAATTAATATTCTGTTTGCATTTTTCTGCATTATTTAGGGACAGAAAAAAATTTGGGAAAAATTATATTTATGTCCTTTGTGATTGTGTGGACTTTTCTGTATATTTAGTTTTGATTTTAGGAGTTTCATTTTCTGTTTTAATTTTATTCTTAGAATTAGGGTGTTTAGGTGTATTTTTATTTCTTATATTCTTTTAGTTTCTTTGTGTTTGTGTTTTTGTTTTCAGTTTTGTTCATTTTCTGTTTTAATAGTGTTTTTAGTTTTATCATTCATTTTGTTGTTTTGTGATTAAAAAAAAATAAAAAAAATCAAAACTAGAACCTTGGGTGAGGGTGTTGAATTTATATGACTGGTTGGGTTAGGAATCCTGAAAATCATAGACTTTTTAGGAGTGAACCCGACCCTGACTTAGAACTCGAACCAGAACCCAAGCTTGAAGAAATGGCACAAGAAAGACCTTTGAGTGATATCTTTTATCCACCTAGGACTGCTTTGCCATCTTGCTTCACTATACCTGACCTTGGACCCAATGTGACCTTCGAATTAAAACTTCACTATACTCAGATGCTCCCTAAATTCACTGGCTTAGAGGATGCTTATTTGTTTTTGCGGGAATTCGAAGAAGTTTGTTCTATGATGCATTTTCCTAATATTCCCATTGATGTTGCGCGCATGAAATTGATTCCTTTCGCTTTGAAAGATTCTGCTAAGCGTTGGATGTATGGCTTGGCTGCTAATTCTGTAACTTCTTGGAATGATTTTGTAAAATTGTTCTTAAGAAAATATTTTCCCAATGCCAAGACTGTTAAGCTGAGGAATGAAATCAATCAATTTGTGCAACTAGATAGGGAATCATTTTGGAAATATTTTGATAGGTTCAAGAATTTGTTGTCTCAGTGTCCCCATCATGGTTTAGACCAGGCACGTTTGTGCCAGATTGTTTACGAAGGACTGGACCAACAAACTAGAACCATGGTAGAGTCTATGCGTCAGGGTGATTTTCTTTCTAAGAGCGCCACAGATGCTTGGGAATTTTTAGAGGACTTAGCTGAGAAAACTATGCAGTGGGAAACCGCTTGGGATGACAGCTTAAGTTCTAGGATTGCTATGGGTGGGTTACATTCTATCTCTGATGTGAGTCACTTAGAGTCTAAGATTGCTACTCTAGAAAACATGTTGAAAGGATTAACTCCACAAATGACTGAGCTATCCCAGACTTCTTCAGTGTCTTGCTCTCATTGTCAGGCCTTAGATCATTCATTGAGTGCTTGTCCCTACTTTGCTCACCAGTTAGCAACTGGGCAAGAGCAAGCGAATATGGCCTTCCAGAGATCTAAGAATGACCCTTTTTCTCCTTTTTACAATCTAGGGTGGAGAAATCACCCTAACTTCTCTTGGAGTAATGGACCTAATGCTGTGGTTCCTAACTCCCCATCCATCTCTCACCCTTTTAGTTCCTTTCAGAGACCAGTTTTTCAAGGTGTACCTAATGCACCTAGACCTCCACCTCCTGTGGCTCAAGTTCAACCTCCTCCTGGTTACAGTGATATTGATAAAATGGAGAGGAGAATTAATAATAATGTGGAGAGAATGATTAATGCTAACATGGAAAGAATGATGAGAATGATGACTGAACAATTTTTCCAGTTAGCATCATCTTCTAGGGAGCCAGGTACTTTCCCAAGTTAGCCAGAGGTGAACCCTAAGGGTCACACTTCTTCTTCTTCTTCTTCTGGTAACTCTAATGAGCCAGTGAGGAAAGTGAATGCAGTGATATCTCTCTGTTCTGGTCGAGAGATTGATAACCAAGTTAGAAGTCTTAATGAGCCCCGCAGGTATCCTCACAAATTCTTCGAAAAATCTTCTTCTTCTTCTTCACCTCCAGAGACCGGCTCATCCAGTGAGTCAGGGGATGCTACTGATGGTGTCCCCAATGATTCTGATTCTCACCATCTTCCTGAGTCACTGTCTAAGGAAGAGGAGCTTAAAAAGAAAGACTCATCTGAGTCAGTTGACCCTTCTCCTTCTAAGGGTCCTTCTTCTTCTTCTTCTTCTTCTTCTTCTCCTCCTTCTGAGAGAGTCCATATGCCTTTGCCTCCTTTTCCCCATAGGCTTAAGAAGAAAGACCAAGCTCATGTTGAGGATGAGAGAGACCTTCTCTCAAGTCAAGATCAACATTTCTTTGCTCGATGCTATTCAGCAGATGCCTCCATATGCTAGGTTTTTAAAGGATTTGTGCACAACCAAGAGAGCTACCAATGTCCCTAGGAAGGCTTTCTTAGCCACTAGTGCTAGTTTTATTCTATCTCATCAAATCCCAGTGAAGTATACGGACCCCGGTTGCCCTACTATTTCTATAGTTATTGGGGACCAGCTCATTCACAGAGCCTTGCTTGATTTAGGGGCCAGTGTCAACTTGATTCCCTTCACTGAGTATGAGAGGTTAGGGTTAGGTGAGCTGAAACCTACCAAGATGGTCATTTAGTTGGCTGATAGGTCGACCAGGTTGCCTAGGGGTATTGTTGAGGATGTGTTAATTAGAATGGGTGAATTCATTTACCCTGTGGACTTTGTTGTGATTGAGACTGAGATGGTGTCTAACTTAGCTAGTCAAGTCCTTGTGATTCTAAGGCGTCCTTTCCTGGCCACTGTCAATGCCCTCATTAATTGCAGGAATGGTATGATGAGACTGTCTTTTGGTAACATGACCATAGAGCTTAATATTTTTAATCTGCAAAGGCAACCTTTTGGTTTTGATGATATGGAGTTCTCTACTCTTCACTGGGTAGAGGATTCTATTCTTGATGATGCTTGTGATGATGTGTTTGCTGTTGAGTATGAGTCCTTTCTTGTTAATGATGAGCCTGAGTATGATGCTTTTGAGTTTGATGACTTGTGCTCTACTGCTGATTGTTTGCTCACTGTTGCTTCTGAATCTGCTTCTGAAATGGTTTTCCCTCCTGCTCTTGAATTGAAACCCCTTCCTGATTCTCTTAAGTATGCATTACTAGGCCCCAATGAATCTTTGCCTATCAGTATTGCTTCTGACCTAGACAGGGACCAAGAGACCAAGTTGATTGCCCTACTTAGAGAGAACAAGGAAGCTTTGGGTTGGAACTTACGGGATATTAAGGGCATTAGTCCTTCCATTGTGCAACATAGGATTCATCTAGAGGACAATGCTAAGCCCTACCGTGACCGTCAAAGGCGTTTGAACCCTACCCTTCAGGAAGTAGTTAGGAAAGAAGTGCTGAAGTGGTTAGACCATGGGATTATCTATCCCATTTCTGATAGTGAGTGGATTAGCCCCGTTCAAGTTGTTCCTAAGAAGACCGGGATCATCGTGATTAGGAATGACAGGAATGAGTTAGTCCCTACTCGAGTGCAATCTGGGTGGCGTGTTTGCATAGATTATACAAAATTGAATGCTGCCACTAGAAAAGACCACTTTCCTCTTCCCTTCTTGGACCAGATGTTAGAGAGGTTGGCCGGACATTTCTTCTATTGCTTTTTAAATGGATACTTTGGCTATACCCAGATCTCTATTGCTGCTGAGGATCAGGAGAAGACTACTTTCACCTGTCCTTTTGGAACTTATGCCTTTAGAAGTATGCCTTTTGGACTGTGCAATGCCCCTGCTACCTTTCAGCGTTGCATGATTTCCATTTTCTCAAATTTAGTTGAGCTTTGCATGGAAATTTTCATGGATGACTTTTCTGTGTTTGGGTCTTCCTTTAATGGCTGTTTGTCTAATCTGAGAAAAGTGTTGGAAAGATGTCGGGAGAAAAATTTGATTCTGAATTGGGAGAAATGCCATTTTATGGTTAGGAAGGGAATAGTCTTAGGCCATGTTATTTCTAAAGATGGAATTGAGGTTGATAAGGCTAAGACTAATTTGATTATTAATCTTCCCCCTCCCACCTGTGTGAAAGAAGGAAGGTCTTTTCTTGGACATGCTGGCTTCTATCGTCGCTTTATTAAGGACTTTAGTAAGATTGCAAAGCCCTTGTCCAACTTGCTAGCTAAAGATGTGCCTTTTCACTTTTCTGATGAATGTCTTGAGGCATTTTCTAAGCTTAAGAAGGCGTTAACTTCTGCTCCTGTTCTTCATCCTCCCATCTGGGGAGAATCATTTGAATTGATGTGTGATGCTTCTGAGTATGCTGTTGGGGTAGTTTTAGGGCAGCGTGTTGATAAGAAACCCCATGTGATTTACTATGCTAGTCACACTTTGAATGATGGCCAATTGAATGATACTGTGACTGAGAAAGAATTTTTGGCTGTGATCTTTGGGTTTGAGAAGTTTAGACCTTATCTGATTGGTTCTCATGTGATTGTCTATACTGATCACTCTGCTCTTAAGCATATTCTTTCTAAGAAGGATGCTAAGCCTAGACTTGTTAGATGGATATTGTTGTTGCAAGAATTTGACTGTGAGATTAGAGATAAGAAAGGTTCTGAAAACCTTGTAGCTGATCATTTGTCTAGGATTCTTTATGATAGAGGGCGTGAGCCCACTGTTTCTGAGTGCTTCCCTGATGAGCAGTTATATGTCGTCCACTCTGATCCTTTGTATGCTGATATTGTAAACTATCTAGTTACTGGTAGGATCCCTGAGAGTTGGACCAAGAATGATAGGGATAGGTTCTTTCACCTCGTGAAGTTCTTTGTTTGGGATGACCCTTATCTGTTTAAGTACTGTTCTGACCAAATGTTTAGGAGGTGTATTCCCGGTGAAAAGTATCCTTTCTTTCTGTCATGATCAAGCATGTGGGGGGCATTTTAGTGGTAGGAAGACTGCAGCCAAAGTTCTTCAATGTGGTTTTTACTGGCCTACTCTATTTAGGGATGCTTTTGAGTACTATAAGAGTTGCCCTAGGTGCCAGCAGTTGGGTAGAATAAGCAAGCGAGATATGATGCCACTGAACCCCATCATTGTGGTGGAGATTTTTGATGTGTAGGGTATAGATTTTATGGGACCATTTCCATTATCTTTTGGGAATGAGTATATTTTGCTAACTGTGGACTATGTGTCTAAATGGGTTGAAGCCATCCCTTCTAGGACTAATGATGCTAAAGTTGTTGTGAAGTTCTTGAGGGAGAACATTTTTGCTAGATTGGGCATGCCTCGTGCTATTATTAGCGATCAGGGCACCCATTTCAATAATAGGTCCTTTGATGCCTTACTGAAGAGGTATTCAATTGTCCATCGGCTTGCTACCCCCTATCATCCCCAAAGTAGTGGTCAGGTTGAGTTGTCTAATCGACAGATTAAGCAAATTCTTGAAAAGACAGTGAGTCGGAATAGAAAGGATTGGGCTGACAAACTCGTAGATGCTCTTTGGGCTTATAGGACAGCTTTTAAAACTCCCTTGGGTATGTCACCTTATAGGGTTGTTTATGGTAAACCTTGTCATATTCCTGTGGAACTAGAGCATAGAGCTTGGTGGGCCATTAAGAAACTAAACTATGACTTGACTGAGGCTGGTGAGGAGCGTAGACTGCAATTGAATGAGCTTGATAAGATTAGAGCTGAGGCTTATGAGAGTGCTCGCTCTTACAAAAAGAGGGCTAAGTTGTTTCATGATAGGCATATCCTTCGGAGAGAGTTTGCCCCAGGCATGAAAGTGCTCTTGTATGACTCTAGGCTCCATTTGTTTCCAGGGAAGTTACGGTCCCGATGGACTGGTCCGTACATTGTCTCACGTATTTTTCCCTATGGTGCAGTCGAGATTCAGGACTCTGACAGTGATGCTACTTTTAAGGTAAATGGTCAACGATTGAAGCAATTTCTGGAGTTGCCTAGCAAGGAAGATGTGGAGTGTCTGATACTCCGCAAGCCGAGTCCTGCTCAGTTATGTGTTGAGATGATAGCTTGGGTGTACTTAGCACCCGACCTGGTTTGCTAAACACTTCTTTTCATCCCTTTTCTCTTTTCTCTTTTTCCCTTTTCTTTGCTTTTGTATAGTTGGTTCTTTTTGTCTTTCTTTTGTATATATGTTGACTATTTGGTTTTGAGTCGTGTCTTTATGAGTTTTGTTTTCTTTTTCAGTTTTATTTTGTGGTTTTATGTTTACTTCCACTCCCAATGAGGACATTGTGAGATTTAGGTGTGGGGGTGGGGGTGGGGAAACTTTGTCCAAAAAAAAGGAAAAAAAGAAAAAGAAAGAAAAATTCAAAAAGATTTTTGTTTGTTATTTTGGGAAGCTTAGTACTTTTCTGATCAACTTAAATTCCATGTACTTTGATTGATAGCCTGTATATACGCATGATGTGCATGTTAGGTCTCTGTCCTTGATGTGGCATTTTTTATTCTAATTCTAATATCATTTGTTCATTGTCACTGTGTGATCCAATCCCTAATTATTTCATCCTCATTGTCTTAAGGTCTTAGTTTTTCATGATCGGCTCTCCCACTTGTTTTAGATACAATTACTTTGATTGTTGTTTTAAAAAAAAAAATGTATTAAAAAAATGTCTTAAAAAAAATGAACAAAAAAAGAAAGAAAAGGAAATGAAATAAAATTTGGAATGACAAGTAACCCTTTGAGGCATGCACTACTGGGTGTTACCCTTTGAGGCAATATTGCTACTGGAAAAGCTTGCTTCCAATGTTAATGAGTCAGTCATGTAATTTGTGTTAATCAAGTGGGATTGAGTTTGATTTTGGAAATATAAACCTTAGGATGATGAGACTTATGCACACAAGCACAGGAAAGGATTCAAATCTTTAGTGCATAAATGGGATGAAAAGTTAGTGCTTCAATATCATTCATGGGGTACAGTGTCTTGATGTGTACATTTTGTTTATCTGCATGCCAACATCTTTGCTACATGGGTGATTTAGCTGATTAGGAGTTGTGCATATGTTTCCCAAATGTTGTACATATCGGTTTTGAGAAAACCCTAAGTTAAAAAAAATAATTCTTTCTCTTTGAATAATTTTGTGGGTATTTCACTTTGAAACCCTCATGAGACCTTCCTCATCCATTAGGGGTGACCTAGTGGTTTCAAGGGCTTGTTGCACATGCTAAGTACAACCGTGATTCCTGCGAAAGTGAATTAGGATTTTCTTTTTCTATGATTTTTAGTTTTTGTTTTACTCGAGGATGAGTAAAACTTTGGTGTGGGGGTATTTGTTCGTACAAAAAATGAGCTAATTTTTAAGGTACTTTTACACCTATTTTATGCTCGTTTTAATCGTATTGCTAAGGTTGTAATTTGATTTTATTTTATTTTGTAGGTTTTGAATAATGTTGGAAAAATGCCAGAAATTACAAAAAAAAATAGTGGAAAACGGTGGAAATTGAAAAATGGGTAGAATTGCAAATGAACCGGCCCAAGAAAACAAAACCGGACTAGTCCAGCCCCATGTGAGCAGCACGTGCCTTCTATTAAACCCCCTCCCCCTCCTTAAACTCTTTCTCTCACCCCTTAGCCAAATGCCTCGAAGCCCCAACCCATACCCCTCTGCTGTTTCCTCCTCCTTCTTCTTCCCCACCGAAACGGCCATGGCAGGGCAACCATTCGCCTTCTTCTCCCTTCGCCCATAACCCAACTGTTACACCATCTCTCTCCTCACCATTTATTGAGCCATCATCTCCATCTTCAAGACCATGGTTCTTCTTCTTCCTTCTCCCTCCAGGCAGCCATGGCGTTTCCAATTCCTGGTCCCTTCATCTGCCCTTCATTCATGGTCCATCATTAATTGTCAGCACTCGGATGTTTCGAAGCAATTGAAGGAGGATGAGGAGTCGAATGGAGGCTACAAAAAAAAATCGATAGGGAGTTCGAGTTGGTGTGTGCAAGAGGAGGGTAGCAGATTAGGGTAGCTTCAATTCGAATTATGGGTTTCAATCTTGAGTGGAAATTGTAGTTTTAGTTTTGATTCTTTTGTTTTCATATTCGTTCTTCTTTTGGTTTTTCTTTAGTTTCACAAATTTGATGTAATTGAGTCGCGAATGTTGAATTCGACTAAGGCTGAAGATTTGAGTTACAAGTTCTTGGTTGATCTACGTTAAATTCACCTGCCTTTGCTTCACTTTTCCTCTATTTGATTCAGACAAGCTTTTTGTAAATGCTCCATTCGGTTTTCCAAATCTTCATGTTGTTGTTTCGTTTCTTTTGGGTTCCAATTCAATCAAACCTGAGATTGTAGAGTTAGAAATTAGAACCTAATTGTGAAAACCTCTGGGTTTAACTTTTAGTTATTGGTTTCTAACTGTTGATGCCGAATTTCTTGCTCTCTTTCTTGCTTCCCTGTTGATTAGCTTTGATTCGGTTCTGCGATTGTTGTTGAAGTCAGTTTGATGTTTTTAGGATATGCATGATGTCAATATTACTGGGTTTACAAACCCATAGAATTGTGTCAATTTTGATTAATTTAGATCTAATTTAGGAGTAAGTCAGTTAGTGATCATATTTCATAAGCCATCCCTGTGGTTCGACACCCGTAATCATTATAGCGATAACCGTATACTTACGGAAATTACAAAAATTAGTTACTCTATGATTGAAGGTTTGATAGGTCACTTTGATTTGATGCATAAGAGAACATTACGAATGGTTCATCTTGAGAAGTTATTTACTGCTAAGAGGATCAAATTGGATGAATATGCATTGAGGGCAAGCGTTAAAGAAACACTCAGATTCTTATAATTTTATGCTTTCACATAAAACATTCAACAACAATGTAATGTTATATGTTTCCTATACACAGGTGAGATTTTTCCGCATTTTTGCATATGTCCAGTAGATCTACCCGTTCGTCTACAATGCTTATATAATTGCAAAAAAAGTTCCTACACTTCTATATTTGCTTTAAATTTGCCTCATTGTATATGTCAAAATCCACCAAATTTAACTCAAAAAAGGTTTGTAATAATTAGCTTTCTATTGTTATGCACTCTTCATTATGCATTTTCAAATAAATGTTTATAGTATTATTTACTAACTCATTTAAATTTATAGGTACTTCATAGTTCTGTTGAGAGATAATACATGTTATAGAAGATTTATTATTCTCCATGAGAATGCACGATTTCTTCTACATGCGACCATTATAGAATTAGATGCATATGTAGCATTGGTATTATATTTTCATCACTTTCTACACCATTTGTAAAACATAACTTATTTCTAACAATCTCGCATTTATGTTTTCCTCAGGCATATGGTGACCTTTCGATGTACGCTATTCTAGATGATTATCTAGACAAATCATGGATATTTATTATTGAGCCTCCACTCCACTAAGAAGTAGAACTGTCTATCACTCTTTTTACATAGGGTCAACTAAGAGGAAGAAGTTTTCCACTTAAAAAATACTAATTCCAAGTACACCAACTAAAAATATGTACACTTAAAATTGTTTATATCAATGTTAGCAATAAAATGATTACTAACAAAAATATTTTGTATACAAGTAAAAGAAGAGGAAGAGGAGTCTTCACCGTCCTGCTCTACTCATTAGCTTATCATCGTGTCATTTACCATGATCTCTATCTTCATATACATTACCATAATTTGTTTTCTACAATATTAATCTCTGTTGTATTGCATTCAGTTAGTAGCTTTTTGCTTTTTTCACTAGTTGCTTATTGTCTTCTGTTTTTAAGTTATAATATCAAATATGTACATCTACTTATCTTCATATGTATGTTTTTTAAGTTATGTTTTTTCAATAGATGTTTTAAAAGTCTACTTCATCAGGCACCGTGCATAGCACGGGTCTATACTAGTTAATTATAACAGTTGTTTAGTACGTGTAATTTGAACAATGGAATTTAGATCCCGACCAAAAAAAAGAAAAAAAAAACCAAAAAGAGACCACAATCATGAACATTTTTTGGTTCAATTTGGTTGATCAGCAATTTCAAACTTTCGGCAGTCAGAAAGTTATCGGCTTTCTGATTTACTTAACCGGATTTTGAAGCTGGTTCGATTAACTAAATAAATGGTTTGATATGGTCGACTCGCAGTTCAGTTTGGCGTTTCTCTTAAACACCTATATTAACTAGTAACATGCGAGCTGCTTCAACCACTCTTGAGCATCTTTTTACCATTTGGGGCCCACTTGCAAAGTTGGTGGTACTGATTTGCTGGGTCTTATCGAGAATTATCGAAGATTTTGCTTGGGTTAACACCCCATTTGTTGTTTCTTCTGATGGTAGTGAAGTTGTTCAAGTGGAATTTGCTATTGGCAAGGAGCTTCTTATATATTCGACCCCAAAAATCTTGCCCAATGTCAATGAACTTTTTGCTTTCAATTCAAAAGTGAAATATAAACCTTCTGTAACTACGAGGATCTGGGATGGAAAGACGTTTGATTGGGATATATCATGACCCATCCAATAAGAAGGCAACACATAGCGCCGACCAACTCAACATGGAGTCATAGTTGACCTCATGTTGATAGAAGGAGGTTAGAGGGGCATAATGATAATTTGACCTCCTTAATGGGGAAATTACTCTCCTACCCCTGAGTGCCAACCTCAAGGCTGTAAATACCCTAACTTTTACCATTTGGGGGGACTTCATTTTTCACTTTGTACTTTTCACTTTGGACAACTTGGCATTCTCAGCAACTCTGTGTGTGTGTGTGTGTGTGTGTGTGTGTGTTCTCTATATTTGCTTACCAAACTCTTCTTGAGACTAACTTGAGCATCAAAGGGGCATTTCTCGGGAAAAACACTTGAGATCGATCTTCATGCATATCATCAGATTAAGTCCGGATGTCACCACTTGTCAAGTAAGTTTCTTCTGAAATAGATTGGTGTTGTCTATAGGGATGCATTGGATGGTTGACACTTGACTGAAAACATCAAAGCAGTGAGACAAAGGTAAGCATGCGGCAGAAGAGGACCCCTCAAGGAGGCATGGTGCCTCCCTGGCACAAAGCACCCGAGAGAATTCGGTAGATTGCCCTTTCACTTAGAAGTTTATCACGACGAAACAATTGAGGGAGGCACTAAAACAAGTTAACAGGTAGTGGTCCGTGGGGTGTGCGAGAAGATCAAGGCAACTAAGCGTTAGCCCAAGCCTATTTGGGGGTTCGAATACGAACCAACACCGGGATGCACCCTTCCATACCAGCAAGCTCAGAGATGACACCCTCAAAGAGATGCAAATGCCTTGTAAGGCAGGGATGCCAAGAAAATTATCCAACCTAAGCAGGCCCTATGGAAAGCTCAAAACAGCGTCGCTCCCTCCCGTTCCGTCACGACTCCCTACGCATCCAAGAGCTGGGGGTGACTGGTATGAGGAGCAAGAGAAATTCTCTTATTCTCATTACTCAAAAGCGGGAGGCTCCAAGGAAAACATTCCTTTGCCGCTTAGGTCTGCAGGAAAAACCCTGACGAGGACTCGAGTACCCCGAAGCATCCATCCCCCCTCCGAACGGCTAGCACCAAGAGGGGGGTAGAAGTAAGGAGTATCATCCAGGCAACATGGGTCGCGTTTGGTCATTGGGCTAGGCCATCCTTGGCCACCCATGCTTTGAATTGGGGGCTCCTAGGAGAAAGGACACTTGCCCTCTTTCTCAAGACCCTTCAGTACGACAATTATAGAGGCGCCACACCCCAAGAAGGTCATGATGCCAACAATCAATTCCTTTGATAGAACTACCAACTCTAACAATCATCTGTATGCCTACAAGGCACATATGTACATCCAAGATATCGATGATGGAACTTGCTGTCGTTACTTCCCTACCATATTGAAAGGGATTGCGCAAAATGATTCAATGGACTCCCCAATGGGAGCATTCCCTCATTTCTTCAGTTAGCTGAGTTGTTTAGTGCTCACTTCTAGCAAGAAAAAGAGAGCGAAAGACTAGCATTCATCTTGCCAAGATTCGGCAAGCCATGGGAGAAGACTTGAAGGAGTATGTGATGAGGTTCAACCGTGAAGTCGTTCTAATCCTGAACTTGCAGGAAGGGGTAGCTTACATGGCTTTCCTCAACCTACTGTTCCCTATAAGGTTCAAGTTTTCCCTTACTGAGAGCAAGGTCACAACATTGGCAGAAGCCCTAAAGAGGGCCCAAGATTTCATATAGGATACGGAAATATGTGCTAGGGATAACTTCGTCCGACCAGACAAGCGAAAAAGAGGAGGGGAGGATAAGGGTTCCCCTAAAGACAAGTGTCCTAGAAATGATGACAAAAGTATCGGGCGTTTCCACACTATTCCTCAGGACATTCTCATAGAGACCAAGGGCAACCCCATGTTAAGACGCCTGAAACCCATTGACACTCCAGCAAAATTCAGGAACAAGAATAAGTACTGCGAGTACAATGAGGATCATGGGCATACTACCTCTGAGTGTCGTGAACTCAAGAAAGCCCTCCATGAGTTGGCTAATAGAGGACAACTCAACCTCTTCTTGAAAAGAGGAAGAGGTGGGGATCACAGTCATTGCAACCTAAAGGGAAGAAAGATAATGATATTGATTGTAACACAGAGACCATAGCCGCCATCATCGGAGGGATCGATGATAAGGAGTTGAGCATAGGACACCAAAAAGGTCAAATTCGAAAAATCAGCCAGGTCATGGCCACCAGGGAATTAAAACCACTCGTGGGACCAACCATGACTTTTAGTCCCGAGTACATGTGCCCCTTGCAAACCCCTCACAGTGATGCTTTGGTGATACAACTCAAGATACCGACCGCCATGGTTCACCGGATACTCATTATACGAGGAGTTTGGTTGATATCATCACTCTAGAGTGCCTGAAGAAGTTGCAGTACGATGAGAAAGACTTGGAAGCTACCTCGACTCCTATTGTAGGGTTCGGGGGACAAGCCAAGTATTCCCTCGGAACCAAAAGACTACGTGTCCAAGTGGGTGATAAGGATAACCCAACCATAAAAACAAACTTTCTAGTGATGGACATCTCTATGGCATATAATGTCATCCTGGGGGGACCAACACTTAATGCCAGCAAAGCCGTGGTGGCTCCTTACCTTCTACTCATATAGTTTGAACTAGACAATGGAAAGGTGAGGAAATTGTATAGGGCCCAAAAAATAGCAACGGAATGCCACTATGTGAGTTTGAAATCCTTAGGAAGAAAGGAAGAACCTCTCACATGTGAGACATCTCAACCACATAAGATTGGAAAAAAGTCTGCCACAGAAGCAATGGTAGTACTTTTGGCCTCGGTAAAGGAGCATGGAAGGCCTCGCCCGGAACCTACCTCTGAGGTGGTATCCGTACACTTAGACTCCACTTGCCTGGAGCAGATTGTTCAAATCAGTAAGGAGCTCGATCCCACAATAAGGGATGAAATCATTGAACTCTTGGAGCAACATAAGGTTGTGTTTGTGTTCGATCCTTCTGAAATGCAAAGCATAGCTCCTAACGTCATGGAACACAAACTATGTGTGGATCTGAATCATAGGCCGGTCATCTGAAAATGAAGGCCACCGAAAAGGGGGCAATATAAGGGAAGCTTACACCCAATTGGGAAGGGCCATATATGATTATCTAAGAAGTACAACTTGGAATGTTTCGTCTCTCAACCCTTCAAGGGGAAAGGATACCAAGGACATGGCACTTCGGCAACCTTAGGAGGTACTGCATATGATGTGGGTAGGAAGTGGCTATGTGTCGGTGTAAGTGAAAGGCCTGTTTCACAGTAGCACACTGGTTGTATGTTCGATTGACCCCCGATTTTATCAACTATGCATATTAATGAATGGTAATTCACTTCAATCTTCTTGTAATCTATTGTCGTCAAGTTTGGGGGCATAAGGGCTTAGAAAGAGACGATAGGTCTAATGAAATGATAAAAACTTAATGGAAAATCCAAATGGAAAGGTACACTGATGCAAAGATCAGCTCATTCGACTAGTGTCCGAACTTAACCCACGAATGCCAGAGTTGGAAATGGTAATGATATGACGTCAACCTTACATACGAACATGTCCTACTCCCTCAAACGAGGGGTCTAGCCAAGCACAAAAGTTTGGTTAAATGATACATTAATGCAAGGATCAACTCTTTTGGCTGGTGTCCGAACTTAACCCAAAAATGCCAAAGTTGGCAATGGGAACGACAATACGTCAATCTTGCATCCGACTCATCCTATCCTACCCGCTCAAACGAGGGGTCTAACCAAGCGCGATACTTTGGTTAAATGACACATTAATACAAGGATCAGCTCGTTCGGCTGGTGTCCGAACTTAACCCACAAATGTCATGGTTGGCAATGGGAAGGACATGACATCAGCCTTGCATCTAAACTCGTGCTACCCTCTTAAATTAAGGGCCCAACCAAGTGTGACAATTTGGTTAAATGATATGCTAAGCCAAGGATCAGCTTGTTTGGCTAGTGTTTGAACTTAGCCCATGAATGTCGCAGTTCGCAATAGGAATAAAAGAACATTGGCCTTGCAACCGAACTCGTCCCACCCCCTTTAAAGCGGGGATCTAGCCAAGCACAACAGTTTGGTTAAACTTTATGCCATAATGGACCCATGGACATCTTGATAGACCATTGGAGGTAGAGCCTCGATCTCATTACCAATGTCATCAGCCCCGGAGGCTAAGGAAAGGATGTATGACACTATTACCCTTAGCTGACAGCCCTTCTTTCAGCAGTAGAGAGGCAAAGCCTCTCTAGCCATCTCAAAGGGTGAGTAGCCCTAGCCCAACAAACAAATCTAAGTTCTTTTATGCATAATATCAACACATAATGATAGCAAAATGCAAAGATATGGCAGAAAACAAAGGAACCCCCATGGGGAATGCCATACATGCAAAGCCACAACACAAAAGCAGAAGTTTTAACTAAACAAAGTAAAGCGAAAAGATGTCTATACAACCTTGGCTCAAAGGTCCAAGGTGAAAACTAATTGCTCACAAGAGCGAAGCCTAATAAGCTAGAGAAGAGTGAAGTAAGGAAAACATAGGAAGTCAAGCCTGTGCATCATCATCATCATCATCATCAACATCACTGCTGGCTTGGGTCTCTAGAACATCATCCTATAGAGGGTCTTGTTGAGCATACTCAGGGGAAGATGGGGGAGTGGTGGGCACAACATCAGCACGAGAGTGAGCAATCACTAAACAGATCTCCTCCTTCCTCTTAGGACGGTGTTGATGGTTTTTGAGGGGGTGAAAAATAAACTAAAGAAAAAAAAACCCTCAAGCATACGATTGTCATTCGTAGTACTTTGAGGGTCGATCCACACGGACGACGTTGAGATTACGGTCATTACAAGAAAACAATTTAACTAATTAACTAAACTACATGATATTATTTAAGCAATCTAACACCCTAAACATTCAACTCAACATTTAACTAATCCTAAGCATGCAAACCAAATGAAGTCAAATAAACTAAACTTTAGCATTCTATCGAACAACCAAATCGCTACCAAAACTAAACCACTGCACCAACTAGCCATAGTCAATCAACCAAAATCAAAGCATGATTCAAAACCTATCAACTAACCACATTATTCCAGAATTTAACACAGTGCCAATTCAACAAAGTGAACAATCTAACACTAACTCTAGGCAACTTTATGACCATTAACCACCAACTAATCCTAATCCTAATACTAACAACCAAGTCTTTAGAAGCACAAATTGCTAAAGCTTGTAATTGCATGAGAGAACAGAATAGAACAAAAGAATAAAGAACAGAACAGAACAAAGAAGTTAGCAGCAGGGGAGAGGGAGTTTCAGACTAACAATCCTATTCCAAAAATCACAGAACAGCCACGAGCATCAATCAACATCACCAACTTCAACACAAATAATCATCAATTAGAACCTTACTGAAACCGAAATCAGCAACTACTAACTATTAGCTATCGAAATCAGCTAAACCGAAGCAACAGGGGATGGAAAAATCAAGCCAAAACAGACCTGAAAACCGAGGACAACAGATCGAACAAGGGAAGAAGAGGATCAAAACACATCACACTTGTGCCCAAAATATTGCAATTACAAGATGAAATTCTTGAATGTCAACTCCAATTTAGCAAAACTAAGCCTAATTACATGAGATTGAAAGCCGAAAACAGATCAAAATGCCTAACCCTAACCGAAATTTTTGAAATTCGAAAACGAAAACGAAAACAAAACTAACCCTAAAACTGAAATTAAACCTAATCTAACCCTAAAATTACCTAAAAAAATACCTAAAACCCTAATTACCTTCAATGGCGTCTTCCTCAACCCTTTATACCCGAACCCAAGCACTTCACGACCGTTGATTTGGTGATATGCGTGGACGATGGAGATGAAGGCCAGCAGTAGGTGTTGTCGTGGCGTGGCAGTATGAAACACGGGTGGTTGGTGGATGAGGATGATGTGCTGGAAGAGAGAGAGACGAGGGATGAAGATGGGGAAGATGATGAGGGAGATGGAGAAAAGGGTTCTGGGTTTCGGGGTCTGGGGTGGTTTCGGGGTAGAGGAGAGAGAGTGTGAAGGGGAAGGGGTAATATGCTGAATCATGCGCACGACACACGCCTGGGGAAAGAAATGGACCAGTTCGGTTTTTTTCCTGGACCGGATTTTTTCAATTCTCCTTGGCCAATTCAATGAAATTTTGGACCGGTTCTGTGGAATTTTACCCGGTTCTTCAATTCTCGACATTTTTCTCATTTTTCTAGCATTTTTTGCCATTTTTTCATATTTATTAAAAATCTGCAAAATAAAATAAAATCAGTTAAAAACCTAAAAAATACGATTAAAACGAGTATAAAACAAGTATAAAAGTACCTTAAAAATAGCACATTTTTGGTTCGAACAGACAGGCACCGACATCCCTCATGTTGACCATGTCAACCCACTGAAGGAGGTCCTCCCAATCGGGCATGAAGAGCCACCGACCCCCATCATACTCTTAAGCAGCTCAGGCCATTAGGTCTATCGTCGCCTCTTTTCCCTTTTCATAAGAGATGTTGGTGGCATCCAGTTGGGCTTGGTAGGCCTGGTTCTCCATCAGTGTCTTCTCAGCCTCATACTTCACTTCAATTTCTTTAGCCAATTCCCAATTCTGGTGCCCTTCAGCTCGAATCCTCTCCGTAAGGAATTCTATCTCCTTATTGTCAGGGCGGAATAAGCATGAGTCGCACTATGAAACCAAAAAAATAAGATGGTTAAGACAGAACGCACAGGAAAGAACAAGCTATAAATACCAAGAATGCATACCTTCATGAAGTAGACTTGAGCATCCTCAAGGGTGTTTAGAACCTGTTCCGAATTAGAGGTAGGGGTAAGTTCCCACCTTTGAGCAAGCTCCTCAAGCAACGTCACCTTCCCTTCATAGTTGAGGGAAAGGAAGGAACTCTTCCCCACGAATGAGTGACAGTCTGCAGAGCCGGGAGGAGTAACGACTCGTGGTAGAGACCTTCTCTTCTTGGTAGGCGGGAGGCTTGAAGGTCCACCACTCAGCAGGATGAAGAGACGTACCCTCAACCGTTCAGGGCGTATCGGAGCCTTCATTCGCTCCAGCACTTGGCCCTTAGTTTAAGATTCCAAGGCAATAACCATGTTACAAGGAGAAGACATACACTTCGGGGGAGGGACACATTTGGAGAGCCCAAACTTGCGAGACCGAGAAGAAGAACATGCCGGAGGAAGACCCTAAACCTCCTGGATAACGTGCTCCCTAACTTGCTTCTCTCGCCTCTCTCGCCTCGCATCGTCGAGGTGCCTAATCTCTTCCTTTGTTAACTTACCCTTCATATTGAGTAATGCATCTATTGCTTCATTTGCAATGCGCAAAGATCATATAAGTAAGGTTCACAAAGAAAATGTTCAAAAAGAATTATGTTCGATATAGTTAGGAAAATTTCTAGCAGTCCATGTGGTATTCAAGTTAAGAACACTATTTATACCTCTCTTCTAATGTTTAGATATTTGTTCTCTATTATAATCTCCATCTCAGATGCAAGCTATTTGGCTAATTGGTGTAAGTCTAATTTATTCAAAGGAAGTGGTTCTCGATCTTTGGGATGAATCCAAATGAAAATTTAGTCGTTCGTTTTGGTGGAACATATCTATGTGTCAAACAATGAGTTTCCTATACATGATTCACCAAGCCATTTAGGTTTCGGATTACATTGTTAACTAAATCATGTTCAAATGAGTCGATGTTAAGTTTTTTGCCAATTTCATTGATGTTACTTTTAGCCATCCATTCTCCATATTTTTGAGGCCGTTTTCTCCTTATTTTTTCCTAAAGGAATAACATCCAGATTCTTTAGTTTAATTAGATTCATTTCTTGATATATTTCTTGCTCTAATTGAAAGGATTATTTGTCTCTTCATTATCATCAGATGTTATTTCTTTTTTATCCACTATTATGCCAATGATCTAGCTTGGTTCTTCTAAATTTTGCTCTCATTCGAACATATTTTATAACTCCTTTAGATTGTGTGACTTATATTCCATCCTCTTCCTTGGGTTCTTTCTCATACTTTTCATATGATTTTTCAACTCCATGTTCAATCTTTATATCATGCAAAGGAAATAGATTTTTGTTTTTATGTTTCGAAAAGAATATCCATGTTGAAATGAGGTGCTAATACCTAGATCGAATTTTCACTATGTTTAACTTTATTAATTAAAGAAAGATGAATTACAGACAATTTCTTCCTTATCTCCTTCACGTTAGTGTTACTTTTTGTTAATTTCGCTTTTAATTCTAAAACTATATCAGTGATATAATTTAATTGTGGTGCTATTATAGTGGATCCATCTTGAACGTATACAATATGCTAGTAGTGTGGAATAGAACAAGTAGATGATGATTTAAGTATCAAATGAATTTAATTAACTTTTTAAATTTTGTTTATCTTAGTGACCTTAATTATTGTTTGCTAACATGGCTCTAATAACAAATAAAACACGCCTTTTAACATTGCCAAAATAAGCAATACTGCGTGCACCAAATATAAATTTTCGAAAGTAAGTTTTCAAGGATTGCGGTAAAATATGCAAATATGAAAAGTTCAAGGCAATATATGTGAACATGAATAATGAATGGTCCCCTTAAAATAGTTATCCCAGAATATGAGGGCTTTTAATTCTATTTTGAAAACAAGAAGCCCTAAAAGTAGTTTCCACAAAATAGAGAGTAATTGACAACAGTTATTCCATCCCACTTATCGTTAATCTTCTTTAGAATGTTGATATGTGAATCCAGTGTAGATTTCTTGGATGAGTTATTCCTTTATCATGTAATACTGCAGCTTGAGTGATGAAATCTATCGGAGAGCCATGCTTGGACCATGAGACGATTCTTCCCCTAAGCAACAAATAGAAACATAGGAAATGACAGCACAACCAACATTAAAAAAAAACTCACAAAAATCGTAGAAAATAAGTTTAAATAACATGATTAGAATCTTGCAGTTGGGGTGACAAACTATAATTAACTAAACACGATCAAAAGAAAAACAAACGAAGTAGAAAGAATAAAGAGGGCAGGCAAAAACCACCGAAAGATTGTCCCAACTTTGAGATCTAATGCTTCAAGAAGCAATGAGAGGAACAAAAGAAGTTGACGATTTTTCGATGTCTGCATTAATTGATGGTGACACTTAGAAATGATATTTATTGTTTGTCATCATGTACAAGAATACTTATTTAATAAGTTGACAATGCTTACTCTACACATAAGATGCCTTTATTAGTTGCTCACAAAGTATAAGGAGGGTAACCTTTTTCACATCTTCCATAATCTATTGGATAGAGCTTATTTTAGGCTTTTTCCCTCGAAAATAAAATCATTATTTTTTTATGGATAATCATGATTTTTATTTGTGAATGTAGATCTATAATAAAATAAAGGGTAAACACTATTAGCCTCATGACCTTAAGCATTTACCTACACTGCATGCTAGTGTTTGATTTTATTGAAGGAGTTTTTGAGTTTATTTTTTGGGACAAATATTGTTTAATTTTGTCATGTTGAGTTTAATTTATATTTCCATCTCCTCTTCTTTTTTTGCTTCATTGATCACATTTTCACTGGTCTAAGCCAACACAGATGCTAATGGTGGTACCTTTTTTCTTCTCTTTTTTGTTTGTGTAGGTTTGCCTTTTCAAGCTCATTTATTATTTTTTACTAATTTCTTTGGAAATTTTTTTAAGTTTTCGTTTCTAGGATTTTCATCGCGTTGAACTCGATGTAACAATGTTGAACAATAATTAAACTTTGATGGGGAATATCAAATTGTAGAAATGACCTAGGTGTGAAATTGTCTAATTTTGTTATTTTGAGTTAATCTACGTTTCCTCTTTTCTTTCTTTATTTTTGTTTCTATGGTTATCGATTTTTGACAATCTTTCTCATGTCTAGCCTCTTGCTTCAATTGGTTGGAGACGTTGCTCAATTCGACTATACATTCCAACTTATAGCTAATTATCAAAGATGATCATCAAAGTTTTTTTTTGGCTTAATGGGAGATTTGATTGGTAATTTTAAATTTAAATACCTTAATCTTTTTGTTCGTAATTGTCTTCCTTGTGGTCCATCTGAACCTAACATTGCCACTTAAATATGTAATCTCTTCATTCACCAAAGTCTATCCTCCACATTTTCTTTGATTGCTAAATTTGGTTGTGTCCATGTTATTCTTATATTTCTTTTTACCCACTAATTAAATGTCTACTGTTATGCTTTTAGGAGGTGGATCAAAAAGACATTTGATATCTTCATTCTCAATATGAGAATGTAGATGTGTTTATGGGAGTCATATGATGGCCATCAATTTACTGAAACATTGAAGATTAGAAGGGACTACAAAGGATATTTCTTTGGAAGGGGTTAAATATCTGAGAAAAAATGGAGGAGGGAGTGTTTATCGTAAGAATTTTTTCTTGATATGCATAAAAGTATAGAGTTATAATTTATGGATATTCTTTTGAATTCTAGTCTTCATTTTTATGGATAACACATATACTACATCAGAAGGCTATAGATATTTTGTGTAGATGACAATTGTATAGCCATTATAGATTTAAAATATAGTGAGACATACCAATTTTATCTATTTTATTTCATTTTCACCTATTATCAATTCAGTTTATCAATTTCATTATCAATTTACATTGACATGTATTCACTAAATTTAATAATTATCAACCAAACTCAATGAGTTCATATTCAAATAACATCTACATATTATCATGGCGAATGGTTTTCAGTTATTGTTTTCTCTAATCAAATAAGTCACATTATAATTTGAGTTAATTAAATAGGTTTTTCATTATTAAAATGAACCATGCAATGCATGGGTCAATGTTATTATAGAAGAAAAGATGATTATTCTAGTTTCACTTTGATTGAGATCAATTAGGTTTTTGGTGTGTTGGGAGTCTTCTTACTTGATTGGAATGAGATGTGGGATTGATGCAGCAAGAAATGCATGTTGCCTCTTCGTTTATTCAAGTTTATTCTCTCTTTTTTATCTTGTTGTTATTTAAGTCAAGGAAAAAATAAAAGAGAAAGAAATCTATTTTTCTATGACATTATTCTATTAGCCTATGCGTTCACAACTTATTAATCATGGGGTCAAACTTCATTATTTGAGATTGGACACATTATATTAGTATGTTCTTAGCATTAATGCTGTACCATTACTTATAAGGGAAACCCCTATTGTCAAATAGAATGAGGGAAATTTAGATGGGCACACACTGTTCAAGTTAGGGGTAAGATAGGGGTTAGTTCATGTCGATTGAAGGACATGACATTGGTGTTTGAATAAAAGATAGCATTGAGGTCAAACATTGCCTTGAAAAATAACATAATTTTTAAAAAAGTAAACATACTTTTTTTATTTTTTATTTTGGTGTGAATTGTTTTCATTTTATTAGATTCAATTAACCTTTTATTTTTTTTGTCACGCATTAATCCTTAACTTTTCATATCTCATGCGCATTGAGGATTCGCATAAATGCATGTTGTGCGGTAGAAGGACGTAACAAACATTGATGAACTGTAATCCGTGACTTTCAATCTCACAAGGTTTTTAGCTTATGTTATTATGAATCAAAGCAAAGTATGCCTTGTGTTATCCTCTACTATGAACCTATAAAGTAATACGTAGCAAATGGCTGAAATTTGAGGTAACAACAACAACAACAACAACAACACCTCCCAGTGTGGGTTCCGCTTTCGTGGGGTCTGGAGAGATCCAGTTGTAGGCAACCTTACCTCTACCGGTATTCCTACCCATAGAGAGGTTGATTCCAAGAGACCCACGAAAAAGGTTTTGCGAAAAAGGTTTGTAGAGGAAAGCGTTTGCAAAGCATTTAAAGAGGAAAATCAGTGCCAAAGAAGCTAAAGCTGAAAGAAAGCTGAAATAACGTACCTCAACCATCCACGTTAAGCAGCTGCTGTCACTCCCAAAAAAGAAACACAACCTGCATACGAGCACGACAGACCCCTATCAGCACTAACCCACTGCAGCTACTGACAGCTACAAAGTCGCTTCTCTGCCACCTAAGATTCTGATCCTATTCCGTCACAGCCTCCTATCTTGAGCCAGATCCTCCGTCAAACCCACTACTTTCAAGTCCTCTCTAATCACTTCGTCTAAACTCTTCTTCGGTCTATCCCTTCCTCTCTTACCGCCGGGAAGGTCGATCAACTCACACCTCCTCACTGGAGCAGCCATACTTCTCCTGTTCACGTGGCCGAACCATCGGAATCTTGATTCCCTCATCTTCTCTTCTATGGGGGTCACTTTAACTAAGTCCCTGATTACCCCATTCCTAACTCTGTCCATTCTCGTAAAACCACACATTCACCTGACCATCTTCATCTCAGCTACCATCAACCTCTGGACCTGCGTCTTTTTTAAGGGACCAACACTCCGATCCATATAGGATAGTCGGTCTGACTACCATCCGATAGACTTTGCCTTTCAATCCTAAGGGTACCCTCTTGTCACACAACACCCCTGAGGCAGACTTCCATTTTTACCAGCCCACTCTTATACGCTGGTTAATATCCTCGTCAATGTCCCCATTATGCTGGATGATCGAGCCAAGGTACTTAAACTTATCTATCTTAGGTATTTGTCTCCCATCCAGGGTGACTTCTCCCCCCTCTTCTATCCTTCCACTGAAACAACAATGCATGTATTCCGTTTTCGATCTACTTAATCTAAAACCTCTAGCTTCCAGCGTAAGCCGCCAACTCTCCAACTTGTCATTCACCCCCTGCCTGGTCTCATCGATAAGCACAATGTCATCTGCAAAAAGCATACACCATGGGAACTCATCCTGAAACCCTCTAGTAAGTTCATCTAAAACTAAGGTGAAAAGGAACGGACTTAGGGTTGATCCCTAATGCAGACCCATACTAACAGCGAAGTCCTTTGAGACCCCTCCCGGCATCCTAACACTCGTCCGCCCTCCTTCGTACATATCCTTAATCACACGAATATACACGGGCAACACCCCTTTCTTTTCCAGACAGCTCCATAACACTTCCCGTGGGACTCTATCATAAGCTTTTTCCAAGTTGATGAACACCAGATGGAGATCCACCTTTCTATCCCTGTATAAACCCATGAGCCTTTTGAGAAGATAAATCGCCTCTACAGTCGACCTGCCTGGCATAAAACCAAATTGATTCTCTGAAATTGCGACATCCCTTCGCAACCTTATCTCAATCACGCTCTCGCAAAGCTTCATAGTGTGGCTGAGCAACTTGATATCCCTAAAATTATTACAGTCTTGAATATCCCCTTTGTTTTTGTACAGGGGGATGACTGTACTAGCCCTCCATTCTCCGAACATATTAGCGGTCCTTAAAATGACATTCAAAAGCTCCGATAGCCACTCTAAACCTACTTCTCTCAAACACTTCCAAACTTCCACCGGAATCTAGTCCGGACCCTCAGCCTTCCCATTTGCCATCTTGTTCAAGGCCTCCTTAATCTCATCCTTTGTTATATGGCCACACACTTGTGGATCAATACGCCTATCACTACCTTCTCCGCCCCTACTACAGGCTTCTCCCATCCCTTCCCCATTAAGGAGCTTAGCAAAGAACCTTTGCCATCTCTCTTTAATTTCAGCATCCTTATACAACACCTTACCATCTTCGTCCTTGATGCACCTCACCACACCTAAATCCCTAGTCTTTCTTTCCCTAGCCCTTGCCAGTTTAAAAACTTCCTTCTCCCCCTCCTTGGTCCCCAATCTATGGTACAGTCTATCAAAAGCCAGGCTCTTTGCTACCGCTACAGCTCTCTTGGCTACCTTCTTAGCCACCTTATATCCAATACTCTTAGTCTCCCTTTCTTCGTCTGAACCACTGTTCATGACCTCCGCGTCAGCCTTTTTTTTCTCCTTAATTTTCTCCTTTACCTCGTTGTTCCACCACCAGGCACCCTCAATCTTGTTGCAACCTCTCCTGGAAGAACCCAGGATTTCCTTAGTCGACCTTAGAATACAATCTGCCATAGCCTCCCACATTGAATCTGCATCTTCTGCCCTCCTCCAAGCTCCTTCCAGAGTAATTCTCTCTGCTAATAACCTCGCGTTCTCCTTCGTGAGGGTCCGCCACTTAACTCTGGGGTCTTCCACTCTCCTCTTCTTCCTCTTTGAACACTTGAACTCTGTATCCAGAACCAGCAACCTATGTTGCGTTCCCAGATACTCGCTAGGGATCACCTTACAGTTCTTACACGATCTCCGGCTATCCGTCCTTGTTAGGAAGTAATCGATTTGGGTCCTGCGGGAGGCGCTCTTGAAGGTCACTAAGTGATCCTCCTTCTTCTTGAAAAAGGAGTTGACCACCAGCAAATCGAAGGCCACCGCAAAGTCCAGCACAGAAACCCCTCCCGAGTTTCTCTCTTCGAAACCAAAACCCCCATGAACTGCATCGTACCCAACTGATAAACAAGAAAGATGTATAATGCACATAGTGCCACACGTTTCTGTGTCCAAGAACAAATAATAGGAAACTTACTTGCCATCATTATATATTTACTAAAAATAAGCACACAAAAATATTCGGAAAAGAAGAAAATTTTTAAGTAAGAATTTTCTTTTGAAAAGATTTGTAAAATATCATTAAGTATAATAATATTTTAGCTTATCAAGTGAGGAAGTATATTAGTCAATTCGAAGGGTTCTCTTTTTTTTGGGGGGGGGGGGGGTTTGGGGGGAAAAAGGGAGGGCACCATGGGGATAGTGAATGATAAGAAAAATGGTGTCACTTTTGCCAATGACTTCTTGGAGGTAGATGAGCTATGCAGGAGTGAAAAAGTGAGAGTGATATCACTAGTGGGTTAACTAAACATGCTAGAACACATAGTAAGGTGCAAAATGTAGCGAGTGATGGAAAAGAGAAACTCACTTTTTGAGAAAGGTTAGACCTCAAAGATAAGCTATGGAGGTTGTCAGGGCAATGTTAGTTAAGGTAGAGAATTGCAGCAATGCATGGTAAGGACAAAGAATTAGGGGTTGGGGGAGGGTGATGTGTAACATTTGGGTAAATCGATGAGCAGTGTTATTGGCTTCGAAGAATGGTACCAATAGGGGTAGATCATAGATGGGTGCAGAGTGGTTCAATTACTTTTGGTCTGTTGATTGAATGGGCTACTAATTGTTTTTGGTTTATTTAAATGGGTTCAATTTTTTTCTCAATTTTAAGCAATTTTTTTGGGGTCTATTTGCTGGATGTTTTATTCGTTCACCTAAATATGAATGTTGAAGTTGCATGAGACTCTGAGGGCAAGCATCAAACAGCATAATTAGCATTTCAATAATTATGAATGGGTTGGATTTTCTATTTTACAACGCTTAGCCTAGCCCATTATTGTAGGGGAAGGAAGCTAATATTGAAGAAGAAGGATTGCAACATGGTTTTGTAATTCGTGTTTTGAAGATTAGTTGAAGGAATGGGCATGTCACAGACCACTTTTATTATGAGTAGAGTCCCAAGTTTAGGCAATGATTTTTTTATTTTTTTCAGTTGTACTGGACTTAATTTTAAAAAAGACAATCAGTATTAAGTGACATGTCCATACATTATTTGTGATTAATATATTTATATAACCATACCTAAAATTAAATGATTATAAATTGGTTTGACACTTGTAAATCACTTATTGGTTATATCTTTTTTCCTTTTAATTATATTATATAAGTGAAGTTAAGAGCTATGTAAACATGTAGGTGTAAATCTCACAAAGAGCTTACTTTTCAAGTACAATGGAAAAACATACTATTTTCTTATAATATTCTAAAAATTGAGTAACTAATTTATCATGTTGAATTTTTGGTTTCTGTATTTAAATTTTTGTTAAGTGATTGTTTGATATTGATCAAGTGAAATATAGAATAAGAAGTTAAGAGCTATGTGAACGTTTAGGTGTAAATCTCACAAAGAGCTTATTTTCAAGTACAATGGAATAACAAATTGTTTTCTTATAATATATTCTAAAAATTAAGTAACTAATTTACCAAATTGATAATTGTTTAATGATATTTTGAAAGTGTCACATAGTTGTTGTTAACACTTGAACATTTGCTTTAGGTTATGTTCTTTTTATTGGTAAATTCACTTTTATTAACTTTTACTAAATCTCACGAACTTCTCAACTCCCACCAACTTTTACCAACTTGTATCAACTCTTGCAAAAAAAAAAAAATCAATCATTTTCAGCTTTAACCAACTTAGGCTGATTTATACCAATTTGTACCAACTCTTATCAATTTTCTTCAAAAATGTTTACGAAGAAACCCTTATTTCTTACTAACATCCTCCAACTTCTATCAAGTTTTATCAACTCCTATTAACTTCTTCCAATCTTTTGCAACTTTAACCAACTTCTTATCAATCATTTCAAAAAAAAACAATTGATTTTTACCAACTTTTATCAATTTCTACCAATCTTTATAAATTTTATCCATTTACCAACACCAATCCCTATTTACTAACAAAAAGAACATGCCCTTATGTTAAAATATTTTGTATTTGCGAGGTTTCAATTTTTCCTTATGTGCTATATAATCCTTTATGAAAATCTTATATTTTCAACCCTATATCTAATACTTACATCAATTCTTTTGAGTTGGATTGAAATTTTTATCATTTGCTTATCAACCTATTAACATTGAATTAACAATTATTCAAATAATACTTTTGAAGTACTATTTAATTACTCAAAAGCATACTTTGAAATAATGCATTTGAGTCTTAGCTCGTAATATAATATAACTAGTGTTGTACCCTTGCGATGCAAGGACGTTAGTCAATTTTATTTTAATATTATTAGTATAAATAATTAATAAAATATATTATTTTTGAAGTAGTTTAACAATTTTACGATAACATTTTTTTTTTTGATAAGGAGTGAAGTTATTGCATTAGTACATGAGAAAGTGAAATCATGAACCAACCTCCTAAAGGGAGATTAGAATACTCAAGCCTTTAGGATAAGAATTGTATAAGTAATTTCTTTACTCTCTGCTTTCTACATATCCTCCCCAGGAAACCTATTCTGTGTTTAATCAGATATGTACAATAATAAGCCACCATATGAGGTGTTAGCTGTCCTTTTTGATGTGATTTTGAGTTCCTTTCTGACCAAATTCTGTAGCCATTATACTAATGCATACATACAGTACCTGTTTATGAGGTTTAGCCAGCCTGCAATAGTATGGTACTGTCAGAATGTCTTGCACAGAGTAGAGACCAGTTTGGAACCCAAACTGGAGTACATTCTGTAATATACATTGGCTAAATGAACATTTGAAACATAAATGCTGACGAGATTTCTCATGATGGAAGCATAGTATGCAAAGACTGTTCTCCAAAAGCACCCCCATTCTAGCCAGTCTGTCTTTTGTGGGCAGCCTATTCAATGCCAGTCTCCAGAAGAAAAAGGAGTGTATTGGGACATTGTATCTATTCCACATCACTTCAGCGAGGGTGTAATTGTTCATCTTACCTATTAACAATGAATATTTGGAGGTTATAGTGTATTCCCTTGAAGTAGATGCTTGCCAATTGTTCTGCAAATACCCTGGAACAACTTTCTCTCTTACCTTAAGGATTTTATAATAACATAAATATTGTTTCCTTCATGTTTTCATTTAAGAACACTCCAAATTGCTTTTGTTTTCATATGATAATGATTTACCATTTATCATTTCTTTTATGATTCTCGAACACGTCGCACATCTAATTAATTTGTGATGAATATTTTTTAGGAGTTAAGTGAACTATATTTTAATTTAACTTAATTTCATAAAAATATATTACGTACAGATTACTCTATGTAAGATGTATAAAAAGTTACTTTTGAACTCTAGATGAATATTCTTGTAACCAACTAATCTAATACAACCTTTATACATGTTGTCTTATATATCATTCATAAATTTTCCTATGTGATTAAATTGTTATATGGCGATAAGCTCAGACTCATTTACAATTACATCAAGATATAGCCTTCAAACAAATAATAAGCATTAACAATCAAAATTAAGGTAAAATTTGATTCTCTTCTCTAATTGCAATCTTTTAATATTGAAAAATAAAATGAATCAATTTGAAATAAACAAAAATCAATTATTGTACACCAAGTTAACCGTATGAACTCTTACTCAAAAAATAAAATAGGTTAGGAGTGTAAAACCATGCAATAAATAATTAGGTTAATAACGTATAATAAATTCTAATTAATAGCATTAATATTGATTAATATATCTCAACTAACATCGACCAATTGCAAATTATCAAGTCATTATTTTGTGCCATGTGAGATGCCATATGTTATTCATACATTGTTGGTATCCAACTCTTAATATATATATATATATATATATATATATATATATATATATATATATATGATATATGGTAAAATGTTTATGATAAGAAATTGCTGGAAGGCCGGGAGTTAACGGCGATGCTAACGGCGGCTCAAGAACACCGTCGGTGACCGAACGGGAAATGACACCAGGACCCTAATCAAACGTCCAACGTCCGTCTTTTGCGAGATCCCTTCCTTGCCTTAAATATATCTCTCTCGGCACTTTCTCTCTCCTCCTCTTCCTTTGTCCTCGCGAACGCTTCAGCTTTGCGAGATCTTGCCCTTCGCCTGTCTCTCTCTACATCGTGAGTCTCATTCTCTCTCTCTCTCTCTTGTTCATTTCAATTTTTATACGTTATCTGATCTGTTTTTGTAATCGTCGGTCTTAATTTGAGCCAGTTTTCGTTGCTGTTTGGAGATCTGATCTGCTTTTGTAATCCTGATTGATTTGATTTTGTCAATTGGGTTTGGCATGTCTATTTGGTTTTGACTTTGTTGATTTGAAATTTCGAAGTTTAATATCATTTGGAGATACGAAGTGGAATATATTAGCGATCAGGTGTTTGTCTGTTTGATTCGTAGATTCAATTGGACTGTCGTTGTTCGATTAGCTTTGATCTGAATTTCAATTTTGCTTTGGATATTTTGTAGAAATCGCGCTGTGTTTCTTGCGTTTGTTTGCGAAAAGATTTGACTCTTTAGGGTTAAGGAATTTTGAGTCTTTAGGGAGTTTTGGCAGATGATTCATCGTGCTTTCATTGCGATCTCGAATGTTGTGATTTTGATTGTGCCTATTACGAAAGACTTGAAATGAATTTGGCGAATTGAAGTACCTTGTTGCATTTTGGGACTTTGAATTGGTATATGCAGTTTTTGTTTTTGGTGTTTAGGTATTGTAACAGGCTTTATTGTGTGATTTGATCTATCAGGTGAAAGATGGGGCTTTCCTTCACCAAATTGTTCAGTCGACTTTTTGCCAAGAAGGAAATGCGTATTCTTATGGTGGGTCTCGATGCTGCTGGTAAGACTACAATATTGTACAAGCTTAAGTTGGGAGAGATTGTCACCACCATTCCCACCATTGGTATGTTTTACTACCCATCTTGATTATATTCTTAAGAGAGACAATATGCTGTGCTTGACCCTTGGGACCTTGGCTACCGCCACACCTATAACAAATTTGTTGGCTCGTATTGCTATGTCATGACAGTTAGCCTTGTTTGATGTTTATGTGAAAGTTTGGATCTGGAATAATTGTCATTAAAATTAGTGAGGTTGATTTCCAGCAATATTAGGAAATGATAACCGAAAATGATTTGTTTGTCATAACAGGTCCTTATCTTCTGAAGAAAGACGACTAGGGTGCTAGCATATAGCATCTGAAATCCTTGTCTGGCCTTTTCAAACTATTTGTCTTTTCAAACTATTTGTCTGCTATTGTTGTGTGTGTGATATTAGCTGGCCTTATTTGATCCTTGTTATCTAAAGGTTATTTCAATTTGCTATTAACATGGTCTACCTCTTGAAAATTTCTAAGATTAGGAAATAATAAACTGACTCTGAAAAAATTGTGTTTGTCCCAACGAACTCATTTTTTCCCGAAGAAACATGATGCTGGTGTTACCATATAGGATGTGATTATAATTCCATGTTCACTGTTATTTTTTTTCTTTTTTTTCCTCATTTCCATCCCAGAAATATTTGCAAGAACTCTGCAACTCTTTTTAATTATTTTTTAATGATAATTATCCGAACATTGAGATTTTCAATCTATCATTGAACTTGTCTTTTTATGCTGCTAGGGTTTAATGTGGAGACCGTGGAATACAAGAACATAAGCTTCACTGTCTGGGATGTTGGGGGTCAAGACAAGGCAAGTGCTCTCTTTACAAAAACCATCGTCTAACTAACTCTTATATTCAATACTTGCATGGAAACGATGAATGTGAATAACTTCGTAACATATGAGCTTCCTCCTTCACATCTATTTTATGGTTGTTGATATGTGAGAAGTATATTTGTGATGCCTAAATTCTAAGATAATAGGATGTGCAGAAGTCCTAACACTCTCAAAAATACAAGATTTGAATCTACTGCTCCCTCTTTACATGGATAGGATTTTGTATGCTAACATAAACTCTTCTATCTCTTCTTTCTGCCATAATAAAACAGCGTTTACTGTTAAGCCCAACTTCACTAAAGTTTGCCTTGATAGTGTAGGTTCTTGAACTTCCTTTTTGGTATGCGTGTTCACTGCATATACTTTTCATGGTTAGAAAACTGGGCAATGAGATATATTAAACATCTTAGCATTGGTTGCAATAGGGAAGCGTTGGTTAAGATTCCCCGTTGGACTGTCCACGGTAGACTTAAAAACTCATCTTTATTGTTTGATTTATCTATTTTGTTGCTTCTTATGGTTTTCCTGCTTGGTTGATGGACTTTGATGCCCTATAAAATGAGAAATCTGTTATTTACCGGGGTATTTACTAGAACCCATAGTTTACGCAGTTCTGCCCTCTTGAGTCAGATGATCATTTTACTGTGAAATCGAGAAAAATAGGACTCTAATCGTGGAGAGAACTAATACTTCTATTAAAACCTTTTGTGCTAGGACCTAGAACTTACTCTAATGGAACTGAATTCTTCTTTGATGTAGCAATTTAGCTTGAGGGGCTTGAAGTAGGAGCGTAGAGTTCTAACTGGTGTATATCAATTTAGGAGCAAAGTACTAGAGAAGTATATGTCAGCTTTGATGGGCATATTCTAGATTACATGTGCTCTAACCCTGCAGATCCAGACATCCCCGGCCTGCCTTCCTTTTCTTGCTCCCCCTCTCTCCAAGTCCTTTCAGTTTTTCCTTATATATGTTAGTGCAAGATGTTGCAGTGCAAGTCTGTCACTGTAGAGATCTCCTCTAAAGGAGGCCTGGAAGGGCAACTCGATGGGGTCTTACCGCAGTAAACACTTAAGAGGATCCTAAGACTTATGACAAAGGAGGAATATAAGGGGGTAGGATTCTTTCTGATATTTTGCTGTCTCGCAGTCTTCCCTAGTTTACATCATTCTGCGCTTCATATTACAAGATCACTAGTCAACTTTTATTAGAATGTTTTCATGATTCTTGCTCAAGTAATGAGAGTCCTTTGCTTATTTATCTGCTATAGTTCTATATGACTGCATGCATCTGGTTTTAGTAGAATAAGAAATTGTATAGATATGTGCATACATAGTGTTGTACATGTACGCATATATGTAAGTATGCCTATATGTACTTGAAGAGCTGTATCATGTATGTGTAAGGGGTTTTTTCTGTTGATGGCATAACAAGACATACAAGATGCATCTTATTTGCGTTGTTGATGGTCTTTGGTACTTCCCTTGCCTTAGAGATGATATATTTCATGCTCTCATATGTGGTGTGTGAAAGACATTTTGGGGAATTCTTTGTTTCTATAGTACAGTATCCAGCATAGAAAATTTGAGTTTTGCTGTTCATTGATTATTTCAGATTCGCCCATTGTGGAGACATTACTTCCAAAACACCCAAGGGCTTATCTTTGTGGTTGACAGTAATGACCGTGACCGTATTGTTGAAGCTAGGGATGAGCTGCACAGGATGTTGAATGAGGTCTGGTTCTTAGGCTCCCTCATGCTCTGTGTCGTTGACTATCTACTTGGAGCATATTCTGTCACACAAAAGACTACTAGACAATTTTGGCTTGGGGGGTTGGGGAGTTTTTGTAGATCTGATTGCAGCTTCTCTGTTCTGTGTCTGACTTTTCAGGACGAGTTGAGGGATGCAGTGCTGTTGGTGTTTGCAAACAAGCAAGATCTTCCTAATGCAATGAATGCTGCTGAGATCACTGACAAGCTTGGCCTCCATTCTCTACGTCAACGCCACTGGTAAGTGCTACATGTTGTGACCGTATGTAGCTCTCCTTATTACGCATTTTTTATTATTTAGTTGCCCATTTGTCATTTGAAGAATCTAGTTCCTGGGTTTATTTCTCAGCTTATTGCTTCTTCATGTAACAGGTACATTCAGAGCACATGTGCTACATCTGGGGAAGGGCTGTACGAGGGTCTGGACTGGCTCTCAAACAACATTGCTAGCAAGGTTTGAAAAAAAAAATAATTCTGTACTCTGTGTGCATAGGTTATAGCGTCTAATAGAGTATACATTTGTACCCTAGTTGTTCCCTGCCACCACTCAGTTTGTGTTTAAGATCGGCTTGGTTGTGAAAAGCATCAAATCCAGGGTTGTGGAAAGTTGGAGGTATAATGAGCCGATCGCCAAAGAAGGGTTCAAGTTAACCCCATGGATTCTGTGTTCTGGCAATTTGGAGATAAGAGTCACCAAGAAAAGGACCATGATATAATTTTGCTACATGTTCTTTACTCTTTGAGCATGTGAATGTACGGTGTTCCTAATGAGCAGCTGGAACATTATAATGGTGAGGATTCATTTTGATTTCAATGGTTGGCCTGGCCTGAAAATTAAATTGCAAAAATGATGTCCTTTTGCAGTATTTTGGGATTTGAATTTCATAGTTGAGGACATTAATACACAAATGATAGCATAGAACAGGTCGTGATCTATTTGCCTTTTGAATGACATGCTTCTTAGCTGATTTCAATCTAGCCTTTGCAATCTATATTGATGTTGCTTTTTGCTATTAGATTTGGTGATCTTTAGGTTGTCATGATTCTGATTAAGCTTATTGTGTTTTGCAGGCCTAAAAGAACGCATTGGTCAAATCTAGCGGGTGTTTTGCAGAATCTGGAGTATAGGCAGAGGACTGTCATGGACCCTAGTTCTTTGCTCTTATTTTTGCCATGAAATGTTCTTATTTTTGGCTTTTTACCAAGACAAGGATATAATTCTGGACGTCATGTTTGCTGCTTATTATTTGGGATACTTGGTTTTTTTCATAGTTGAGTTTATGGAGTTTTAGCATTTTGTTTATTTTGTCTGCGTAATTTGCTCTTTTACATGTGATACTTTTTGGGGCGTATGTAGCTTGGTGTTTCAAATTTCTGGTGGTGGCTGCTTCTATTCTGATATGCAGACTCTGGTGGTGTTGCTCCATAGACTCTGGTGGTGCTGCAACGGTGCATGACTGTTGCTTTGAGTCATGGTTATGAGAACTGGCCCGGACCGGCCAGTTGGACCGGTTACCGGTCATGACAGCGGGCCGAATAATCAGTAGAATCGTTCGGCCCATCAAACAGGGAAAAACTGGTCAAACTTGGTTGATCCGGCTGACTTGGTCATACCGGCCGTCCCAGAGTTAGACTGGATTTTCCCAGTTCTAATAGAACGGCTTGTGCGTTTTTTATTTTTTGGCTGCTCCAAATCTTGCCTTTAGCTTGCGTGAAACCCCAGCCGCTTTCCCTCCTCAGCACTCTTCCTCGTTGACGCCTTACTCTGTTGTCGCCTTGGCGATTGTTGATTCCGGCACCGGCTGTTGTCGCCGATAGTCAACTGTGTCAATGTACTTTATTTTTGCTTTGGTTATAGATCTCTCTCTTTCCGTGTGCCTTGCTTTGAGTTTGAGTATTAGACCTTATTTGCTTGCTGTCTTGCTTTGAATGTCGAGCCGACCATCAAATCACTGGACGGTTAATCCGAAACGTGTGGCCTGCCGGTTACGCAACATCAGCATTGTCGCTGCCTCTTCGCCATCTCTATCATTCTGGAGTTTTCACAGTGCAAGGATTAAAGAAAGTGGGTTGGGTGAGGGGTGTGGGTGCAGTGAGATGCGGGACTCCGTGATTGGTGGTAGCCTGGTAGGAAATTCACATGGATGGCCAAGGGATGTTGATATCTTATAATCACAGTCGCTAATTTTAATTGGATGGTCTCGATCGTAGTAATATTGAAGCATCTCATTAGGATCATTATTCTATATATAAAAAAAAATATACATGTTAAAAAAAGAAAAATACATAATAGTATCTTAACTTTTGAGGTAAAAAAATACAAACAAAGTTTCAGGTTCAACTGGGCCATGACAGTCGAAGCCGATTTGATGGTAAACCAGGTCAATCGGTCCATCCCTTGTTCAAACAGTTCGACCGATTGAACCATCGATCCGCTCGACCGACCGCTTCGATAACCAAGTTGGTTCTCTTAAGATTGCTTTGGGTTCAATAGCGGCAGTTATGATTTCAAAACAGTCCCCTTGGAAAGGAATTTTTGAGTTCAGGACAGCAACGTTGTCGCATTGTTTTCATGCTTCATCTATGTGAATTTTAGTAGTTAGTTTTAGGTTTACCATCTACTTCTTTGTGGTAGCACGGTTCCCATGGACACACGAGTGACACGCAAAGTGCTAGAAGTGACTGCAACTTTACACAAATATCTAAAGATCTATAATATGGTAATCTAACAAGAACTTGGATTTATGATCTACTTGATTGGAATATAAAGTAACAATCTAAATAAATATAGTAATTTGATGTCTTAAGAAATTTGTATTTAAGTTTCGTAGTTTGTTATTATTATTTCAACCGTTCTATGTGCACAAACACTGAGACACCGAATGCGACACAAACTCCAAATTTTCTACTCTTGCTGGCAATTTTCGGGCGGCTTCACCGCCGATATTCAAACTAAACCCTAAAGATAAAGCAAGAAAAAGAAGGGCAGGGTCAACCCTACCTAGAAGTGAGCATGAATTGCTCTTCGAATTTACATAACTCCTAACAATTACGATTCAGTGTACGAGTTGGTGTACGAGATTCGGTGCACTTAGAATTTTTCTTATTATTTTGTTCTTAACTTTAGATTTACAATCTACTTCACAATTCGCTAAGGTTGCAAAATATGTAATTAACATGAGTTTTTTTTTTTTTGATGGGTAAATTACACACATAGCGTACACAACACCACTTTTCAATGTGAGTCCGAATTTTGCGGGGTTTGGGGAAATTGAAAACATGTGCAGCAAGGCTCGAACGTTGAGCGCAGCAGGGCTTATATTATAGTTCTAGGTTTATAGACCATGAATATTCCATGTAAGAAAAATAGGTCAGAAAATGACGCTCATGTGATAGAAAATGCGCACACATACGAGTGAAAATGAAGACCTCACGTAGTAATTGTCGTAATCACAATAGTCGAATCAAATTAACAAGGATTTGAGCAAAAAGTCTGAGATATTGATGTGAAATTAAGCTTTCTAAATGTCCAATGACATTGACATTAATGCTTTTCAATAGCATTGACATTAATGCTCTTCACACTAAACACCATATTTTTGAATGCTCAACCTAGGTTTATAGACCTGGGGCCTGGTCATATTACATAAATTGCATAGGGTGCAGGGAGGATCGAACCCTCATTTTCCTTGTTGAAATCAGTAATTCTATCGTTAGGTTGCCTCCAAAGGGACTGTTACTGATATGAGCTAATTAGTAACATGAAGAAACTCGAAGGTCATGTATCTGTGGCAAAAGAACTTTATTTGGGCGATATTCCATTTAATTCAATAGATTCTGGACACTGTAAACTTAGAATTTCCCCCTGAAATCAGCCTTCTATGATTATAAGGAAATCTCGTACAAAATTATGTGAATCTTTGGTAATGTATATCATACACTTGGGAGTATGTACTTTCATTTACTAAGTATATATATTTTTTTAACGTGTATGACAAATACAAATTTTAATGTGCTGCTGATGTGGCTTATGGGAATATATGCTCCTAGGAGGATGATACATGCTTTGTGAATCTTTAAATTTTCTTTCGGACTTTCCCTTGTCAGTACTACGCTGCACATCAAACCTTCCATATTCCTGTTCACAACAACAGCATGAACTACATAATATTCCACTCTGAAAACCACGTAATATTTCGCTTCCACCAAACTTAAGTATGCAATCTTTTTATCCTAGTTGCTAAATCTCCCATTAGATTTAGCAAATATTTTTCCAATTGCAAATACTTGAATATATAAACACATGTGCACAAGGCTGTACCTTATGAGCTTAAAACTGCGTTACATTATAACCCGAATTAAGCAGATCAACAATGGCAGCATTATTCTGGGCAACGCTACTAGTTCTGTCCTTGACCCTGCAATCAAGTGAAAGAGTTCTAGGACAACTAAAAGCCGAAGTCGGCGTCTGCTATGGCTTCAATGGGGATAACTTGCCGTCTCCAAAAGACGTGGTTAGTCTATACCACAGATATGGCATCAAAAATATGAGAATTTTCGAGCCAAACCCAGATGTTCTCGAGGCTCTGCGAGGGAGTGGCATCAGTCTGACACTGGGTCTCAGAAATCAAGACATACCGAGTTTGGCATCCAGTGAAGATGCAGCTTATGCTTGGATCATGAACAATGTTTGACCGTATGTCTGATGTGGATATCCCATATATCAGTGTTGGAAACGAGGTCGTCCCTGGAGAGTTCAGCGAGTCTATTTTGCCTGCCATGCAGAATTTGCAGCGGGTTCTTGGAAAGAATTGCCTAGGTATGTGATTGCTTCTGAGAATTTCACTAGTACTACTGTAGTCTTGTATAAACAAATGATTAATGATGTAAAAACTAGTTTCAAACTGATATTCTCTGAAAGATAAAGTCGAATATGCCATGCTTTTGTCGAATATGTTTACCAATACACTGAAAATTGAAATCTTTACTTCGATACGAAAATTACACTATGTCAAATTCAAATTGGCTCGCTTTTGGTAGAGTTTTTAGTCATTCAATTCAGTTAGTCATACAGGAGTCGGTCCTTCGTAGTCTAGTAAAACTTCCATAGACTGTCCCTGAGTTACAAGTTTGCTTTGAGTAATAAAAAACGTCAAAGTACTACAACTCCAAATAAAAACATCTATAAACTAGAAATCTATGACTAACTTGCGATCTTTCGGCGTTGTTTTAAGCTTCTAAATTTCTTCTCTTTTTTCGTGAAACCAGATACAAAAGCAACTACTGTGGTGCATGCAGCAGTTTTAGGAGTTTCTTCCCTGCCCTCTGCCGGCACATTCTTAGACACTGCACGGCCCGTGATGAATGGAATCATACAATTTCTGTCGTCACAGAAATCCCCTCTTTTGGTAAATCTATACCCCTATTTTGCCTATGCTTCAGACCCGACCAATATAAGACTGGACTATGCACAATTCACTGCCTTACAGGCGGTGGTCCAAGAAGGGTATCTAAGTTACGTACGCGAACCTCTTTGATGCCATGCTTGATTCTTTTTACTGGGCAATGGAGAAAGAGGGCATCACCGATGTCAATATTGTGATTTCTGAGACCGGTTGGCCCCATGATGGGAACGGCTACTTCACAACCCCAGAACTCGCAGCTACTTACAACAGAAATTTCATACAGCATGTGGGCAATGGGACTCCCAAGAAGCCTAATGCATCAATACAAGGGTTCATCCTCCGGGGAGTTTTGGGGTTAGGAGGGGGTTAGGGCTGCGGAAGGTACGCCTAGTGTCCTGGAATATTGGGTCATTCACGGGTAAGTCGTCGATAGAATTAGTTAAGTCTCTGTGTAGGCGTAAGATTAGTATAGCGTGTGTCCAGGAGACGAAGTGAGTTGGAGCGAAAGCTAGAGAGATTGATGGGTACAAGCTTTGGTACTCGGGGTCATCCAAGGCAAAGAATGGAGTCGACATCCTGGTTGTGAAGGATTTGGCGGACCAGGTGGTCGAAGTGAAGCGTAAGAGCGACCGGATTATGACCGTTAAGGTTTTGGTGGGTTCAGTTTTCGTGAACGTGGTGAACGTGTATGCGCCACAGGTAGGCCTGCCGGAGGAAACTAAGAAGCTCTTCTGGGAGGACCTAGATGAGGTCACCCAGGAGGTACCTCGGACCGAGAGACTGTACATAGGAGGAGACTTTAACGGCCATATCGGACCGGAGGTAGCGGGATATGATGGGGTCCACGGGGCTTCGGTTTCGGAGAGAGAAATGCGGGAGAGATCTCTGTGTTGGACTTCGCGGTGGCCTTTGATTTGTTGGTGATCAACTCCTTATTCAAGAAGAAGGAGGACCACCTAGTGACCTTCAAGAGCAGCACTTGCAAAACCCATATTGACTACTTCCTAACGATGAGGGAAAATCGGAGTTTGTGTAAAGACTGCAAAGTGATTCCCAGCGAGTTGCTGGGAACCCAACACAGGTTGCTGGTCTTAGATGCAGAGTTCAAGTATCCTAAGAGGTTGAGGAGGAGAGCCGGAGAACCCAGAATAAAGTGGTGGACTATCTCAAAGGAGAAGGCGAGGTTAATAGCAGAAAGAATAGCCGAGTTGAGAGCTTGGAGCAGGGCAGAAGACGCCGATGCGATGTGGGACGCTGTGGCGGATTGTATCCGAAGGTCGGCTAAGGAAACCCTAGGTCTTTTCAGGGCAGGCGACAACCGGATGGAGGGCGCCTGGTGGTGGAACGAAGAGGTAAAGGAGAAAGTCAAGGCAAAAAAAGAGGCTTACGCGGAGCTCATGAGGAGCAGTTCGGAGGACGAGAGGGAGCAAAAGAAGATTGGACACAAGGAGGCCAAGAAGGTAGCCAGGAGGGTGGTGGCAGTAGCAAAGAGTCAGGCGTTTGATAGACTGTACCATAGATTGGGGACGAAGGAAGGGGAGAGGGAGGTTTTTAAACTAGCTAGGGCGAGGGAAAGAAAGACTAGGGATTTAGGAGTTGTCAGGTGTATCAAGGACGAAGAGGGAAAGGTGTTGACTGAGGATGCTGAAATTAAGGAGAGATGGAAAAGTTTCTTTGCTAAACTCCTCAATGGGGAAGGGGGGGGGAGCCGACTGTAGTTTGGACGGAGAGTGTAGCGATCAGCGTGCGAGCAACAGGATAACAAAGGAGGAGATTAGGGAGGCCTTGAAGAAGATGGCGAATGGGAAGACAGTGGGCCCGAACCAAATACCAATAGAAGTTTGGAAGTGTATGGGGGAAGAGGGTCTAGAGTGGTTCACGGAGCTTTTCAATATTATTTTCAAGACCGCCAAGATGCCCAGAGAGTAGAGGGTCAGCACAGTCATCCCACTGTACAAAAATAAAGGGGATATCCAAGATTGTAATAACTTTAGGGGCATCAAGCTGCTCAGCCACACTATGAAACTGTGGGAGAGGGTGATTGAGAGAAGGCTACGAGAGGAAGTAGAGATTTTAGAGAACCAATTTGGTTTCATGCCAGGCAGGTCGACCATTGAGGCGATCTACCTCCTCAGAGGGCTCATGGGCTTATTCAGGGATAGAAAGGTGGATCTCCATATGGTGTTCATTGACCTGGAGAAAGCGTATGATAGAGTTCCAAGGGAGGTTTTGTGGAGGTATTTGGAAGAGAAAAGGGTGTCGCCCGCGTACATTCGTGTAATCAAGAATATGTACGAGGGAGGGCGGATGAGCGTTAGGACTCCGGGAGGGGTCTCCAATGACTTTGCTGTTAGTTTGGGCCTGCATCAGGGCTCTGCTTTAAGCTCATTTCTTTTCGCATTAGTTTTGGATGAACTCACTAGAGGAATCCAGGACGAGGTGCCATGGTGCATGGTATTTGCAGATGACACTATTCTTATCGATGTCACTAGGCAGGGGGTGAACGACAGGTTGGAGAGTTGGAGGCATACGCTAGAGGCTAGGGGCTTTCGGTTGAGTAGATCGAAAACGGAATACCTATACTGTTGTTTCAGCGGAAGGACAGAAGAGGGGGAGAAATTGTACTGGATGGGAGGGTCATACTGAAGGTCACAAAATTTAAGTATCTGGGCTCGATCATCCAGCAAAATGGGGACATTGACGAGGATATTAGGCAGCGGATTAAAGTGGACTGGCAAAAGTGGAAGTCAGTGTCAGGGGTACTGTGTGACAAGAGAGTGCCCATGGGATTGAAAGGCAAAGTCTATCGGATGGTAGTTAGATCGGCTGTTCTCTATGGATTGGAGTGTTGGCCTCTAAAAAAGACGCATGTCCAACGGTTGATGGTAGCTGAGATGAGAATGGTCAGGTGAATGTGTGGTTTTACGAGATTGGACAGAATTAGGAATGAAGTAATCAGGGGTTTAGCTGAAGTGCCCCCATAGAGGAGAAGATGAGGGAATCGAGGCTCAGATGGTTCGGCCACGTGAAGAGGAGAAGTGTGGCCGCCCCAGTGAGAAGGTGTGAGATGATTCACCCCCCCGGTGGTAAGAGAGGGAGGGGTAGACCGAATAAGAGCCTAAAAGAAGTGGTTAGAGAGGACCTGAGAGTTGTCGGTCTTACGGAGGACATGGCTCAGGATAGGAGGCTGTGGCGGGATAGGAATAAGGTTTCGGATTGTAGGGGACCGCCTCCGTAGGGGGCAGTAGCCTAGGCGGTGTAGGGCGGGTAGGGTTTTGGGTGTGCTTGTCTGCAGGTCGTGCTTTTCTTGGATGTGACGGCACTAAGCGCCCTTGGTTTGTTCAGGTATGTCTCTACTTCTTCTTTATTTGCTATCCGACCCCTTTTCTCTTCCTCCTTCGCTTACTCGATAAATGGTTTCGCAATCGTTTTCTCTATAAACCTTTTACCAAAACTGTTTTGTGGGTCTTATGGAATCAACCTCTCTATGGGTAGGAATACCGGTAGAGGTAAGGTTGCCTACAGTTGGATCTCCCCAGACCCCGTGAAAGCGGGACTCACACTGGGAGTTTGTTGTTGTTGTTGTTGTTGATGAAGATGAAAAAGATCCCGGCGTTGAGCAAAACTGGGGTCTTTTCAGCCCCAATATGCAACCAAATTATGACATTTTTGGTTGAGGGATCTCCTGATTATGGTTTTCACTATGGGTAGGAGAACAAGGTTCCGCTGACGTTTTGCTACACAAATACAGTTTTTTTTAGTTTTAACCAAAGGTATCCATCGCCGATCGCAGTGACTAATCCTCTCACCCCGGGAGCTCCACTTGGGTAAAGGGTTGACCAAGAATTGCTCTCCATTCCCAAAGGCCAAGGATACACAAATACATGAGTGATAGGTGATTTACAGGTAGACAAAATTTGTAAATTGAATTGATTATGACCCTATTCTCTTCAACTTATTCTTGCAGAATAAGTTCAGATAAGTTAAGGTCAGAATAAGTTCAGTAAATAAGTTCAGAATAATTAGAGAATAAATTCAGTAAATAACTTCAAAATAGGTTTTAGCAGTCATTTGAAGAAATTATTAATGTTTGTTATTATAATATTTGTTAGTTTGCTTATATTCGCTCCTTGTAGTGTTAGTGGTTAAAACAAGACAATTAAGCTCAATTAGGTGTATTCAACTGGGCTCATTCCTGGTTTTACCGAACCTTGGGTTGTTTGAGTTTAATTTTGAAGTTTATATCTTGTATCACTATGAAGCTAAATACTTAGTAGTAGTATGACCTCATAGTTCTATCATTAATTCCCTTAGACCACAAATCAAAGACTATCAATTTATGGCTTCAAAGCAGGTACATACACAAACTCAAAAGCTAAAGGAGCTTATTCGAATTGACCTTTGAGTCTGTAATATAAGAACAAATCTTGATCGATCCATATGAACTTTTATTGTAAATAATACCTAATCAAACTTGCACAAGACTTGAAGAATAATTAATACAAAATCAAAAACGAGAAACAAAACCCTAACTCACAAGGATAGAAACTTTAACACTGACAAAGAGGGAAAATTTATTGAAGTTATACCATTATGTCTTAAATTTTAAAAAATTATATGATTGAATAGTAAAAGGGTGTTACAACTTATAAATTGTAAAAAATAATCTTTTTTCACAATTAGAAAATTACGCGTATGATATGTCTTCGCAGATGGGGTTGATCCACTTAGGGTATCATTTTGTATCCATTAGTATAGCCGACAAATATTAGACATTTACCATTCATAATTGATTCTAATGGTTGAAAACTTAGTGATTTTAAATTATTTAACATGTTATTTTTAGTTAAGACAAGACACTTAAGGGTATCTTATTACAAGACATATATTATCACTCATATTATATCACTCATATTACAACAAATTAGTTAAAAAAAGAAGAAGAAAAAAAGGAGGAACGAGTAAAAACAAAATTAGGATAGCACGAGAGCTTAGCTTTTTTATAGAATATTAAACTAAGAAAAAAGAAATTGAGGTGCTAAAAGTAAAACTAGGTCATAACTAAGCCGAAAGCCAATCTACTTTCTAGATTTTGTTATCCTCACAAACTCAACAACCTACCGCTCCTATATAAACCACTGAGATTAACATCCAAGTAATTATGGAGAAGATGGGAGGAGTTGTGACTTGCGAGGGAAAGTTGCTGGCATGTGAATGGATGAAAACAGCTGCATCATTTTGCTAGACATGTTGGCTCAACGGCAGATCAACGAGCTAGAAATCGCTGTTGCTGATCGAGGTTAAGCCGGAAATCACTGAGATTATTACCAACAAGTTTGGGGTCATGTTCTTCAAGAAACTGCTTGATTTTTGTGATTGAGAAGAACAAGCAAAATAAAGAGAGAAGGCAGAATGGAAGAAGCTCACGGTTTCCTTCTCATTAGCCGCATGGTACTAGGACAAGATAAATATACAAGTGTGTGCATGGATTACAAATTCCTCCAAAATACCAAACCCTAACTTCCTAAATAAGTAAGGAAAAATATTTACAATAATAACAATATACAATATTCCTTAATACTCCCCTCAAGTTGGAGCATGCAAATTGACAATGCCTAACTTGCCTCATAAGAACAGAAACTATTGCTTGCCCAAAGCCTTTGTAAATATGCCTGCAACTTCATATTTGGAGGGCACATATCCAGTCTCAATTTCTTTAGAGAGGAGACGCTCCCAAGAAAAATGACAGTCAATCTCTATATGCTTGGTGCGCTTATAAAAGACGGGATGCTTAGTAATGTGAAGAGTAACTTGATTATCACAAAATAATCTCACTGGTTTATCCAAGAAGACTCCAAGTGAGTCCAGGTAAGACTTGATCAAGATTAGTTCACTTGTCACTGTAACCATAGCATGATATTTTACTTCTGCTGAAGAGCAACAAACTACATTTTGCTTTTTAGTCCTCCATGATAATGGATAAGAGCCAAGAGTAACAAAGTATCTAGTGAGAGACCTTCTTGTGAATGGATGAGTTCTGCAATTGGAGTTGCAAAATGCAGACTTGTAAATTTGAGTCACTGCTTAGTAAAATCCCTTGACCTGGATTCTCTTTTAAATACCGTAGTAGTCGTTTGATAGCCTCCATGTGTTCCTCTTTTGGCTCTCGCTTAACTTGAGACAACATATGCATTGCATAATAAATTTCTAGGCGAGTAATAGTGAGATAGATGCATCTCCATACAAACCATTGATATTGAGTTGGGTCAAGCATTTGGCTTCCCGTAGCCAAAGCCAATTTATTATTGGTCTCCACAAGAAAATCAACTGGTTTTGGACCCAAGAAGTCCACATTCATCAATGATCTCTAAGGCATACTTCCATTGGCTTAAAACTAGGCCTTATGGAACTCAAGCCAATTCAATGCCCAAAAATTACTTCAAAGGTCCAAGGTCGTTGATATAAAAAAAAAAAAAACTAATCCAAATAGGCTTTGAATTCAACACAAGCCCGAGATTCATTACCAGTTAAGACTAGATCATCCATATAAACAAGGCCATAAAAACATATCCCTTTTTGTAGGTAAATATGGAGTAATCCACATAAGAATGCACAAAACCATACTCAAGCAACTTAGAAGACAACTTAGCAAACCATTGTTGTGGTGCTTGCTTGAGGCCATAAAGAGATTTGCCCAGTTTGCATATACCTTGTTGGAGGTGGATGATATGAACCCAGGAGGCATTCACACGTAAACTTCTTCCTACAAGTCTCTATGCAAGAAGGCATTGTTAGCGTCCATTTGGTGTAACTCCCATTCTTTTTCTTCAACAACATAGAGAAAACACCTCACACTCACCATTTTTTATCGTGGGGGAAAAGGTCTCGTGGTAATCAAAGCCTTCCACTTGTTCATGACTTCGTGTGACAAGTTGTGCTTTGAAGCGCTCTATAATCCCATCTGAATGGTATTTGGCTATATACATGCTTGCAATTGATAACTTTCTTTCCAAGAGGCAATTCTTCCACAGTCCATGTGTTACTCTAACGCTTCAATATCCTTGGCCATTGCTTCTCTCCAATGTGGATCCTTTACAACTTCATGAAAAAGTCAAGGCTCCTTAATCTTCATAATAGCTGCTAAATAGTTTCTACGCGTAGAAGAAAAATTATCATAAGTAACATAATTAGCAATGGGATACAGAGTACCTGTGGAGAACTTTTGTAGTGAGGTAGCAAAGGGGTTGAACCTCTTACGCACTCCTCCTATTAGCAGGCCCAGGTTGGGCTCCTTTATTATCAGTTTGCCCGGATTATGCTTCCTCGGCAGGCCCATCATGCTCATGTTGCGCCTGTAGCTCCAGGCCTACTATGGTAAATCATTCCCAGATCTAGACTTGCCTAAGGATGCTGTCGCTTCTTATGCCGATCCAGCATTCTTTCTACCAATAGTAGGTGAACCCAAGACTTCATATGGGCTAGACGTTGCATCGTTTGTTCCCAGTGGTAGCCATTGGATAAATTGGTTTTTTCTTCATTTTTCTTAGCACAAAATGTAAAATCATGTTCATGAAAAATCACATCAAATATTTCTTTGGTCTCCAAATCATACTCTTCGCATCCTTTCTTTCCATAAGGGTAACCTATCAAAATGCACCATCTAATACGAGTTTGAAATTTGTCTGTTTGTCTTTGATTCTTGTGCGCGTAGCAAAGGCATCCAAAAACCTTTATATGATCATAGCAAGGTTGAGCTTTGAACAACACTTCATAAGTCATTTCCCTTGTAAAATTTTTGTGGGTTTTCTATTTATCAAATAGGTAGCCGTGAGCACACATTCTCCTTAAAAATCAATATGAAGATTAGCTTGAAACCATATGGTTGTAGCTACATTTAGGAAGTGTCCATTTTACCCTTAACCCTTCCATTTTGTTGTGGAGTAACCACACAACTGGTCTGATGTATTATACAATTCTCGACATAGAAACTCTTCATGGCCCTAGATATAAACTCTTTAATGTTATCACTTCTAATCATTTTTTCATTGACTATATGCAAAAATCTTTAATCAATTGAGATGCTTTCCCTTTTTCTTTCATAAGAAACACCCAGATTGCCCTACTAGCATCGTCTACAATGCCTAAGAAAGTAATGACCTCCACAAAAATAAGGAATTCTATAAGCACCCCAAATATCATAATGAATAAGATCAAAATACTCAGTGGCTTTATCATCACTATTAGAAAATGACATGCGAGTTTGTTTGGCCCTATGGCACACATCACAAAATTCATCTTTATTACCATCGTAAAAACCTACCTTTAATTTTATTAGAAAGAAAAGATACTACTTGACGTGAAGGATGAGCTAGCTGCTGATGCCACAAAGCTTGAGTTAGAACATAATTTGCGCATGAGATCTTTGCAGCAGCAAAGCCCCCTTTTTTGCTCCCCTCATTCCAATTAGGCTCATTGTAGTGTGGTTCTGTATCACACAAAGCATGTGAGAAAATGTTGTCGTGCACAATAATTCATTTAACAATTGCACCATAGATATAAGATTGCAATTCAATCTAGGCAGATAAAACACGTCATTGAGAATTAAGTTTGAATTCAACTTCACCATGCCACGTTTTATAGCCACACTAATGGCTCCATCAGCCATTCCAATGGAGGTTGCATATTGCATACTTAAATATAGGCTTTGGAGTCTCGATGAGATTCAAAAGCTTTTGTACCTACTCATAGGGCAACCCAAATATACTAGGATGACCATTAGTGTGCTACTGTTGAGCTTTGGTTGTTGCTTGCAACACATATGCCGCAAGCTGCCCTAAACTATTGTGACCTTGTCCTTGACTGCCTCTGCCTCCATGCCCTCTCTTACGGCCTTGTCATCCTCTGCGGTTACCCTAGCCGGGCGGATGCCCAATAATTTCAAAGCAACTTTTCTAGTCATAGCCGAACCTTACACAATGCTTGCAATCGTTTCTTTCCCCTTATTGTGACGCTTGCTTTGAGCATGAGACATAGCAAAGGAAGCTTGAGTTTCTTGCGTCTCGTCTTGAAAAATCATGACTTTCTTGTGATTTTCCTCTTGTTGCACCATACCAAAAATTTTATCCAGTGAAGGAAGTTGCTCGCTTGTTTAGATTTGACTCCAAGTTGTTGAGTGAGATTCATTATTGAGTCTTATCTAAAAATGATGGACTTTATCTTCCTCCATCATTTTGGTTATTTTCTTGGTGGCTCGACATGTACAAGATGGAATCTTTACATAGTTTCCTAGATCATTCCATAGCCCCATTAGCTTATTGAAAAATTCCACCACATTCTACTTTTCCTGTTTGCAAGAAGCGATCTTTGCCTTCAACTGATGTATATGTGGTATATTTGGAATTGGATACCTCTTTTGGAGGTTTTCCCACATCTTATGAGTGGAGTCTACATATGTAACACTAGGATGTAGCTTTGGATCTATCACATCTATGATCCATGAACTAATCATGGAATTAACCACCTTGCAAGCATCGACTTTTGCTGAGTATTCTCCTTCCTTCGTTATCGGTTTTGTAATTTTCCATCAATAAAGCCAAGCTTATTCTTGGTCTTCAAAGTTGTTCTGACGACTTGTTCCCATGAATCATAATTTTTTCCATAAAACCAAGTCAAAGTTATGATAGTTCCAGGTGAGTCAGAAGGATGAATATAATATGGTGATTGCAGATCTATAACAAATTCTTTTAATTTAGGTTCTTTGTCATTGGGTTCATCATCCTTGCCCATAATTCTCTTCCTGCCAGGATTTGAATTTTAGGCTTTAGTCTTTGTTTGCTCTGATGACATGAAGAATAAACAAAACAAAGAGAGAAGGTAGAGTGGAAGAAGCTCATGATTTCCTTCTCATTAGCCACATGTCACTAGGGGGAAATAAATATGCAAGTTTTTGAATGGATTATAAATTCTAAACCTTCCAAAATATTAAATCTTACTTGCTAAATAAGTAAGGAAAAAAATTTATAATAACAACAATATACAATATCCCTTAATAGTGATGGTCATCTTCTTTCTGATATTCTTCGTGCTCTCCTGGTTATTAATCCATATTTCTTCCATATCTGCCTTTGTTATCAAGGATATGAATATTTGATTAACTAACTAACTTGTTCTTCACTTTACAATTCATTAATAGGCCTTCTCACTTTTTCTCTTAGGGCGTTTGTTGTGATTTTTTTTTCCAATCATTGAGTGTTCACCTTTTGACCCTATAAAAAATTTCAGTTGGTAGGAAGCTAGGACCCCTCTACATAATACATAAATCCCCACCAACCAACTGATCGATATACAATGGCATGGTAGGATTGAAGCAAGCCACTATATGAAAGGGGGCCTATGAACTAGATGATATAATTTGAGTGCTATAATATTAAAATTAACTCAAGTTTATTCAATTATAACATTGTATAACTACATGATTAATATGCATGCTTAATGCTTCGCCCCTGTGCCATGGAAAATGAAGACTCCCTCAATGTCAGTGATGATGTCATTGACTGGTTCAAAGTCACAACTCAATGACATTGGGTGTTTTGAGCAAAAGACAAAAACTTAATTTGAGTACATTGAGTTACATCACTAACCGAACTTGTCTTTGCAGAAATCTAATGTTAAAGTCAGTAATTGAGTTATATCACTAACTCATCTTATCTCTGTAGGAATCTAATGTCAAAGTTAGAGAATCTTTGACTTTGGTACTTAGCATAATAATTTTGGATAAAATTAGATCTAATATTATCCTATTTTACCCTTGAGATCTCAGTAGAATATATTGTTGTTTAGTATCTTTCGAAAGCATTCTTTATTTATGTTTGAATGAATTATATTTTGTGATGCAATATATCCTTGCCTTTAAATTGAGAATTTGTAAAGATTTGGCTATCCTCGTTTAGAAAAGTTGTAGTAAATCAATCTTGAGCTTATTTGTCAATTATTTTGATTGATATCATGGGTTATTATGAAATCAAATAAAGATCTATCGACCATCAATTAAGATCCATTTATTTCGGCAATCAAAAGCCAAATTTGGAAATACTAAGATTTGAGACATTGCAATTTGGATCCGGATACATTGAAGATTTGGCAAGAATTGCCCTAATGGTCACAAAGGTTTGCACTCTATAAAAGCTAGGACTGAAGCAAGTATCAAAACACAAGAATCACATCGTGAAAACATGCTCAAATGCAATCATATTTGATATTCTATTGTACTCTAGTTAGTGATTAGAATATTTGTCAGGAAGATTTATAACAAGTAAGTTGGGAAACTTACTTGGATAGCTAGGTTTTGAGAGGTCAATACTTGGTGAGCATGCTAGCTAAGATTGCTTAGTTAAGTTTGGAACACTAGACAGTGTCTAAAGCTAAAGTCATTGGTGAGTACTTCTTAAGTGAACAAGAAGTGAAAATGATTAAATCTTAAGGGAAGAAGTGTCTCAGGCGATGACTAGTCCTGTTTTAAAGGGTGAACATCATAAACATATCCTGTGTTTTGTCACATTTTAATTCTACATTTTAGTTTTGTTTATTTATGACATTGGTGACTAACCTTTAACGTTTTCTTCTTCGACATTAGCAGCATAGGTTCAACATACATTGAAATTTTCTATAAATTCTCAAATTTTAAGATATCAACCTATTTACCCTCCTTTAGGGTGATCTAACATTGATGTTTGGGACCTTCAATTGGTATCAGAGCAGGTCTACTCACATTGACTTCACTGTCTTGTGGAAAAATTATGACTTCCTTTGGAAGTGATGAAATTGATTAACGACACTCTTTTACTAGACCTCTTTTGTTTCGTGATTCTAACTATGCTCATTGGAAAAAGCTTATGCAGGTTTTTATCAAGAACCATGATTATAAGCTTTAGGAGATTATCTCCAAGGGCAACATTATGCATACTATGAAGGAAGGAGGCAAAATTGTTCTAAAGCCCATATAAGAATTTACTCATGGACAAACTAAGAAAGTTGCTAAAAATTATCAATCCTTTAACATTTTATTTTGTGGTTTGGATTCTAATGAATTTAATTGTATATTTGCATGTGACACAACCAAAGAAGTTTGGGAAACATTACAGATCACCTATAGAGCTAATACTCAAGTTCGTGAATCCAAAATTAGTCTCTATTTCCATCAATATGAGCTCTTCAAAATGCTACGTGGAGAATCCATCAAGGACATGTATATGTGCTTAACTAAGATAATTAACAACCTCGAGTCCTTGGGGAAAATAGACATCAATTAGGAGATGGTGAGAAAAAGTGATGCGATGTCTTCCAAGAAGCAAATGAGGACGCAAAATCATGGCCATTGAAGAAGCACAAGATCTAAAAATCCTCGAGTCAGATGACTTGTTGGAAAACTTCTAACTCATGAAATTCACTTGCAAGAAGAAAATGAAGAGCAGGAACCACAATGAGGAATCGTACTGAAGTCCACTAATATTGAGATGCAACCTAAAGTCCACTGAAGTCAAGGAAAGGAGGCGAGAAAACTATGGTTGCAACATGGAGTGACAACGATAACTCTGAAAGTAAAAGTGAAGATAAAGAAATAGCCAATCTCTGTCTCATGGCTAGAGAAAACACTGGAGAAAATGATGAATCTGAAGAAGTGTGTCTTAAAGCAAAGAGTAATTTTTGATACTTAGACAGTGGGTGTTCAAGACATATGAATGGACATGCTTCAATGTTTACTAAGATCTAAAAGCAAAAATAAGATAAAGTGACCCTTGGAGGCAATGGTCGAGATACATCATTAGCATTGCTAAGATTAGTAAGGATACCTCAAACTCTATTGACAATGTCTATTTGGTTGATAGTTTGAAATACAACTTGCTTGGCATTTCACAACTCTGTAATAAAGGTAATCGTGTTTGGTTTGATGAATCCCAATGTTCTGTAGAGGACGCCAAGTCCAATTACATTGTTCTTTATGGTTCTAGACTAAACAATGTTTATGCCATAAGTCTTGATAATTTCTATCCCAAGCATCTTTCCTATCTAGAAGCCTCATTTGCTGATGCATGACTTTGGCATCATAGATTAGAACTTGCTAGCATGCACACCCTTCATAAGTTAGTCAAGTACGATTTAGTAAAAGGTTACCCCCTTGCAAATAAGAAAAGGATCGTGTGTGTAATACATCTGTTAGGGGTAAGCAAGTATGTGCTTCTTTTAAACCTTTGAAAAGTTATCCACTTCAAAATGCCAAGAATTGTTGCACATGGACCAATTTGAATTAGAAGTTTAAGAGGTAGTTCATCTATATTTGTTATTATGAATTATTACTGAAGATTCACATGGGTGCTTTTTTTGAAAGATAAGACATAAGCCTTTAAGGAGTTTGTAAAGTTGTGCAGTAAATTACACATATCAAAGAACTTGTCAGTGGTTATTATTCGAACAGACCATGGAAAAGCATTTGACCAAGACAAGTTCATTGATTATTGTGACAAGAATGACGTTTTCTACAGCTTTTCAGCACCAAGGACTCCACAGCAAAAATGATTTGTTAAAAGGAAGAAAAGGACATAGGAAGACATGACAAGAATATTAATACTCCAAACTATGTACTTAACAAATGCCTGATCCGTCTAATCCTAAAAAAGACACCATATGAATTGTTCAAAGGTAAGAAACCAAATATATCTTATTTTAAAGCCTTTAGAAGTTAGTACTTCATCCACAATAATGGTAAGGATAATCTTGGTAAGTTTAATGCAAGGAGTGATGAAGGTATATTTGTTGGGTATTCCTCAGTTAGTAAAGCTTATCGAGTTTACAACGAATGTACCAAGGCCATTAAGGAATCCATCCATGTTGTCATTGATAAAACTAACTATAGTCATACTAGTTCATCTTCATTTGAAGAGTTTCAATTCAGAAAATATGTAGATGATGAAGATGAAGGTGCCTTGAGCAAATGTAACACCAAATTACTCCTTGTAATGAGGGTCGAGGTCCAAATTAGAATGACCAAAGACAACTTGATGACATTGGAGCTCCTTCAGAAATTACACAGGTGCTAGTGAGAGATCCCAAGTTGATGACATGAATAATGTGTCATCCCCAAGCATCCCTTAACAAGTTCAAAGTCACTTCAATGAAGTAAGGAGGGGTTTCAAGTACAAATCTGCTCATCCTTTAGACAATCTACTCACTGACATCAATACCAGTATATAGGCACATTCTTGCTTTAGAAATTTTTGTGCATTCATTTCATTTGTTTCTCGTATAGAAGCAAAGCAGCATATTGAGGCGTTAGAAGACCCAAATTGGATATTTGCCCTGCAAGATGAACTCAACCAGTTTGAGAGGAATGAAATTTGGTCTTCTACTCCTAGACCAAAGGACCATCCAGTAATTGGAACTAAATAGGTTTTTAAGATGTTAGATGAATTTAGGGTACTGGTTAGGAATAAAACCAAATTGGTTGCAAATTGGTACAACCAAGAGGAAGGGATGGACTTTGATGAGACCTTTGTACCTATGGCCAAACTATAAGCCATCCGCATATGGCTTGCATTTGCCTCTCACATGGGCATCAAATTATTTCAAATGGACATTAAATGTGGATTCGTAAACAGTTTTCTAAATGAAGAAGTTTATGTTGAGCAACCCCCCAGATTTCGAAATCCTGAATTTTCAAATCATATTTTCAAGTTTCATAAAGCTCTTTGTGACTTAAAATAAATCCCAAGAGCTTGGTATGAGTGTCTTAGCAAATTTCTTTTAGAAAATAATTTTACATGAGGAAAGATTGGCAAAATCTTTTTCATTAAAACAGAAGGGGAGGGCTTTCTCATTATTCAAATTTATGTATATGATATCTATGCTACTAACAATAATCTATGGCAAGAGTTTTTATAATTTGATGAGTTAAGAGTTCAAGATGAGTCTGGTGGGAGAACTTAACTTTTTCCTAGGAATTCAAATCAAGCAATGTTAAGATGGCATATTCATCAACCAAGGTAAGTATGTGAAAGAACTCTAGAATAATACAAGCTTAATGAAGTCAAGCATACTAGCAGCCAAATGACATTGAACACAAAGTTGGACCTTCATCAAAGTGGTAAACCAGTGTTAGAAAACGTCTATAGAGGTATGATTGGCTCATTAGTTTATCTAACATCAAGTACACTAGATATTATATTCAGTGTATGCCTATGTACTGTGTTCCAAACTGCCCCTAAAGAATCTCATCTAATTGTTGTCGAAAGGATTTTTCTGATATCTTACAAGGACCAAGGATATTTGTAGCCACCCCAACCCTTAGGGTTAGAAGTATTCCTGATTTCTTAATTCCTACTTAAATTCTGGGGCAAAACGGACAAAGTTCCAACTAAAAATGGGCTAAAACCATACTTCTAACCTTACAATGGGTTCCTGCACTCGATAAACGCACAAACAAATATTCATAACTCAATTGCTACACGCTGGAGATCACAACTCTATGGACTACACACCCAGAGTATACTAAACAATACAGTTCAATAATAAAAAAGAATTGAAAAGTACAACTCAACAGATCACACTTCCAGAGTGCTGGGGTTTACATCTCAAAAGAAAAGAAACGACTCCAACTATAAGACGAATGACAAATCAAATGATCGACTCACATGGCCATATAGAGCGACTTCTTGACAATATGCGTTACACGGCTTCAGTAATTAGCTTACATGCACTCAAGAACTTAAATTACATCACAATACGTTACTAAGCTCACAATGTAACGTCCAAAAGCATATAAGTCTACTTCTAGGGCAGCAAGGTAGACTCCACCTTGGCTTATGTGAACCGACCTCTACTTGTCACTCTAGGAACCTAGGGAACAAGGGGAAAAGATAGGGAGATGAGCTACCACACGCTCAGTGAATGACTCCCAACCCCTAGAAAACAAAACAGTTGCACATCATACTTTAAGTAGCACTTACACACACAATCTGATATAATGTCATATAATAAGAATGTAGGGTCTTCCACAACTATCGTCACCTCAATCACCTTTCTAGTACAATGGCAATCCTATACTCCTTCTAATTCACACCCAAGGTACTTAACGTGCCTGAACTAAGTCTTTTATAGCTTATTGGTGGTAATTCCATGTTATATCAACATAACATCACACAATATCAGCATAACACCACATAACACGCACACAAGATTCATTAATAAGCTATCTCATGCAACGATTTAGGTATTAGATGCAATAGAACACTTATTCCACATATAAACACCTATCATAAAGGGGTTTAAACAAAATGACCAAGTGAGACTCCTTTTTGTAACATAGTAAGATTAATGCATTTTGCTTAAATCAATGGAAGTTCTTATAAAACTGTCGTTATACACTTGGCAGATAATTCAATAAAAACTCTTTTCAAGAAGAGATGCACCTTTTAAAATCTTTACACTAACATCACCCTCGAATGAAGCATTACATCGCATAACACACGCAAAATCATTTTCATAGGCATTAGAATCTTATATTTGTACTGGTTACGGGTGAGGTCGTCGCTTACGTTCCATCGTACCAGTAAGATCATCACTCACATTTCATATTATCCCCGTCAGCATCTTCCAAAGTTCCCACTTTTAGCTCTACTCTCTGGGCAACATATTACCCTCGTCAGGATTGTCTAGGGTTCCCACTTCTGGGTCTATCTCCCTAGGTATTAGGGTTCTCGAGAACCGGGCATTCTCCCTAATCATTATACATGTAGCACCATTTTCCTACCCCAAAATGTTTTAGATGCATTTCACCTCTAAATGCGTATGCATTAAAACTTTCATTATATCACAAACAATGACATTCTCATTCTCATGAGGCTCGAAGCCCTAATGATTTCACATCAATTTAGAGAGTATAAAACCACTCATTTGATAAAATATGCTTAAAACGACTTAATGTTTGCATCTTTATTCACTCTTCAAGACATGTGATAAGGAAACTCGTTTTTAAATGTTACAGTTGCATTCACACATGAATATCTCGATTTCTTTACATTTCAGATGCAACAGTCATTTCACAACACAAAGGCCCTTGCATTCGTGCAAAGTATCAATTAGGTTATAAAAGGTGTTGCAGCATTTAATCACAACTCACCCTTATTAAATGAATGGTCTAATGTTCACGGTTAGCCACATATTCATACCGCTTGGCATATCAAGCAAACCACTTACACACTTATCAACACATGCCATTCATATTTAAATCATAACTAGGTTTAGCAATTAAGCACTTCAGTCGCCTTTAATGTTCATTCCAACTTTCCATATGCAAGAGGAGCGGTTTAAAACAACTTATATCCCTTAAACGTCATCATGCTCAATCCATGTTTTTTTTTTCAATTCCTTTAACCCGTTGAACCATTTAGCTCAACCATTCACCTGAGTCATTCAATGGTTATGGGTTATCCACATTGCAAAAAGTTTCAGCAATCCAAGCAAGCAAACTGATAAACAACCAGGAGCATTTAGAATCACGTGAATAATGTTTTAAATAGACCTTTCAATATTTCTCACATTTGTAAATCATTTGCATAACACAATTACCTTAACTTAAAAAGGGCAAAGGCTAGCAAAACCACGACTCGATTAAGCAGCATGCTACAACCAGATTCAGGTAAAGAACAAGTAATACAACATCATAATATGAAATTACACTTCGTAAATTCACGAAATTTGACACAGCCCAAACTCGCTCTTCACAGCACCGACCACAACAGTCTTCAAAACCATTTCAGTTCAACCCAAATGATTAACTGACTATTTGCAATTTCACAACTCGTTACAGTTTCAACCTAACTGCTAAATCAACTATCACAAATGTTTCCAAAACATTTGTAAATTAATAGTATATTTAGGGATCGGGAACCACCCACCTGGACTCCAAGCTAATAAACCGACCTACGGTTTGGTTCAGTTGGCATGCATAGAATTGGCTCGTTCCTTTGCTTCCCTATTTGCTAGATGTTGTTGCTGTTGCGTTCTGCCTTCTTCATTCCCTCTTTTGGTATGGTTTCGGCCAAATTCGAGCCCACCACTAGCGGTGGAAATGAAGGTGGTGGCGTGTCGCGATGGTGGTGGTGCGTGGGTTACGATGATAGTGGTGCTGAAGGTTTTAAACCCTAACCCTCAACTCCAGGTTCACGTGCTCATGCCCAGCCAACTGAAGCGCCAAGGGCTGGTTGTCGCTGGCTGCACGAAGGTTGCCAGGTGTGGTTGGCCCCCGGTGTGCCGCCGTCATTCTCTCCCTCTCATCTCGTTCTCGCTCGCTCACCCTCAATCTCTCTCTGGTCTAGCCGGGTATGGGTCGTGGCTGCATCGCATGCTGGGGTGGCATTGCCACTATCGCCGTCGCGCCTCCTCTCTCGCCCTCTTCCCCCCCCCCCGCCCCTCTCTCTCTGTGGTGGTGTCTCTCGGGGCTGGGGGTAGCAAACCCCCCCCGGGTCGTGGTTCGTGAATCAGAGAAGGGGCTTTGGCCCCCTTTTTGGTTCCTTTTTCTTTTTTTGTGTTGTTTTGTCGCACTTACTAAACCTACTTCGGTCATAAATCATCTGGTTCTGCAAATCAACTTTAGTTCTCAGCCCCCAAATTACCATCGCGCAGTCTAGACTAAGGTCTAAACACCCTAATAATCAGCATACTAATCGAATTCGGGAAACGACTAAATTAAACTGTCGACACAACTTAGTGGCACAAATTAGCACAAACTAAATTTCAAAATCAATAACAATATAATAATTTTCTTTTTAATAAAATTATTACTTAAGTAAGCACTTCGATATTAGTTTAAGTTGGGTAAAAATAATAAAATACGATTCGTAATATCGAGGAACAAGCTAGATAGGTTAAATAAAATGCGGGTGTTACAATATTAGTCTATGATATCCCAGAGATAAAGACTTTAATCTCATTAGATACTCAAATGCCGATTATACTGGCTACAAGGTGGACAAAAAAAGCACGTAAGTGTACTGTCAATTTCTTAGACATTCCCCAGTCTCATGGAACTTAAAGAAACAAAGCTTTGTTGCTCTATCAATTGCTGAACCTGAATATATAGTTATGGGTGCATGTTGTGCCCACACTCTCTAACTCACACAGCAATTACGAGATCTTGGGTTTGATTTTCAAAAGGTACTAATTCAGTGTGATAATATAAGTGCTATAAATAAATCCAGTCCAACACTGAAGAACCAAACACATTGAAGTCAGAGATCACTTCATACGAGATCATGTTGAGAAAGGTAAATATCACTTTAGATTTATTCCCTCACATTTCCAATTAGCTGATATCTTCATCAAACCTCATCGTGAAGATTAGTACAACTTCATTCGAAGTGAACTTAACATGTTAAAAATGGATGTAGGAATTAAAGGGGATTCCAACTTGATCAAATTTTATATGATACTACCAATGATATGGGACCGGACATTGAGACTTCATCTCATAGTCTAGATCAAATTCATGATTCTTAGACTTTAGTTTTTGTCGCATAGATCAATTATGGGAAGTGGGTAGAAGATGGGAATTTAAATCAATCAAATACCTCACTAGCTCCCTTATTTTGCAAACCTTGGGATTTTCAAATCTCTTCAAGACCAATTCTCTTTCTTCTTTTTTTAAAAAGGAAATGATTCTCCTTCTTAATAACTGTCCTTGACGCTTTCCCCAAGATTTCATTCACTTTCCATAAGGCAACACCTCTCACTACTTTTTCTCTCTTATCTTCTTTGATAAAGAGAGCATGCCTTAGCCTCAATTGCAATAATTTCTTTTCCCTCTCTCTATCTCTCACCCCCTTCTTCTCTCCTCCAAACCCTCAACTTTCTCCTTTCTCTCTCATATCAAAACCTAAAATCCAACTGCTCCCATGTCTTCCAAGTGAAAAGGAGGAGCCCCCGTTGAAGCCTTCACCAACCCAACAAAAAGAACCGTCGTCGCCACTGAGCATCATCTACTAAAGTCATGTGAGGCAAACATTATCTCTAACTCTGAGGCCGGATTGTCCACAAATTCTAGAAATTTACGTCCAAACTTAACTTCCTAGAAGATCTAGGATTTCCTGACTTTTCCATTGAGTGGTTCATTAACGATTTGGTACGTTGTAAGTTTGTGGATTTTGATTTTTTGAAAAAGGCCAAGTTTTCCTTTCTGGAAAAGTTAGAAAATTTTGGTTGCATGATTCTTTTTTATGTGAGTGATTAATTGTATCCCTAATTAGTTCGTTCGTTCTATGCCAACTTTGAGAAAGTTGAACTTTAGGGGAGGGGGATAACCTACTACACCACCAAGGTTAGGGACATCACCATCACCCTCAAAATTACCTCCATTAAGAGGATCTTTAATCTTAACTGTGATCCCTCAAAATTTCCTCCCTTAATGTCTTCAATCAATGTCACAAGATCTGTCTTCAAAAATATGTCCACCCTGCCACAATCAAGAAAACCAACTAGTTGAACTCTGACCTACGGATCCTATAATATATTTTGGGTAGGACCATCTATCCCAGAGGATCCTTAAGACCCTATGCTATATCATGGAGGGATATTTTGATGATTTTCTAGAACTCATACTTAAGTAGTTGGCTAAGATCCGTAATTTATCAAGGAATTTGCCCTTGCCATACTCCAATCTTTTAACCCACACCTTCAAGGCCTTCAATATCTTTATTGAGGTCAAAGACCGACTTGATGTTCAGGTCCCTACAATCAATGAAATCACCCTCTAAAGGCTCAAGTTCAAACCAATTTCCTTCAGACATTGGAAACATGAGGAGGAGATCACAACTAATGACATTGAAACCCCCAAGCCTCAACTTGTCTCAAAATCATTCCTCCTTCTTGGTCAAATTGGTTTAAATAAAACATTAAGGAGATTAAGGGAGAGCTTATTAGTTTGAAACCTAGTCAAGATGAGATCAAGACAACATTAGTTTATCTCAAAGGGATTTATGAGGATTTGACTCAATGTGCTTCCAAATCTCAATGGTGTTATCTTAGATCTGAAAGTTGAGGAAGGGTCCTTGAAGGAGATAAATGATGAGTTTGGACCAATGTAGCGTGGTTGAAAATAGCCTTTAAGACAGTTCAAGGTGATGTGCGCCAGGGGCAGACTATTGAGGTAGAGATGTGCCAGAAGCTGTAGAGGAACCAAGGTTGAATGCTTCGACACCAGCGCACCTTCCAAATGCATGCTCAATTAGCTAAGCCTGAAGCCTATCTCTTTCAAGTATTAAAACAATTTTATTTTCTTAATGTTTTTAAACAATTTAGATGATTTAAACAATGGATTGCCAAACATTTTTGTGAGCCTGCCCCTTTTGACGAAAGTCAAAAAAAGGGAGAAATTGTGTGGACTTACTTGGACATCAATGATGAATGATGAAAGCCTATCTGAAAGGCTTTAAAAGCTTCTAGTGTTCACAGGTACGTAATTAGAGGCAACTTTTGTCTTGTTATTTCTATATTGCTTGGCTTTGTTATAATCCATGCTAATATGCTTATTAGATATGCACTCTCAAATTGAAGTTTTGTGTTTCATCAAAAAGGAAGAGATTGACCACTCCCTCAATATTAGTGGCAATGTCCTTGATTAATTCAAAGTCACAACTCAATGACATTGACTGTTTTGAGTGAAAGACAAAAGGGCAATTTGAGTACATTGAGTTATACCACTAACTCGTCTTGTCTTTGCAGGAATCTAATGTCAAAGTCAGAATCTATGATTTGGTACTTGGCATAAACATTTTAGATAAAATGAGATCTAATATTATCCTATTTTATCCTTGAGATCTCAATAGAATACATTGTTGTTTAGTATCTTTAAGAATCATCCTTTATTTACGTTTGAATGGATTATATTTTGGGATGCAATATTTACTTGAGCTTATTCTCAATTGTTTTGATTGACATAGTGGGATATTCTGAGATCAAATCAAGCTTTATCTACCACCAATCAAGATCCGTTTATTTCGACAATCAAGAGTCAATTTTGGAAACACTAAGGTCTGAATTAGAGACGTTGAAATCTGGATCCAGACACATTGAAGATTTGATAAGTATTGCTCCAATGGTAAAAAAGGATTTGCACTCTATAAAAAGTGGAGTTCAAAACACAAGAATCACATCATAAAAAAGTGCTTCCTGCAATTGCTTAAGTGCTTCCCCTAACTGCACTGAGATGACTAACTATCGATCGGGAAGGAGGTCTACCAAGTTCTTGCTGAACTTTAAGCTAGGGAGACGCCATGCCCCCTTGGCGAATCCTTAGCTGCCCTGTATTTACCCTTATCTCCTTGCTTTATGCTTTGGATCGAGTATCAACCATTTGGCTGAGATTTCCCGGCAAATTGTGTCAATCTGTTTCAGAAGAAACTTAGATGAGTGGGAGAGGAGTTTGGACTTACTTTTGATTGATGTGTTGCTTAGCTGGTAGAGCTTATGTGCCTTCTCCTCAAAAACCTGCACGAAAGTCAACCCCGGGTGTTTTTCTCTAAGAAGGCCCCTCCAATACTCAAGTCAGTGTCTGGAAAAGATGAGGTAAAAGAGGAGAAAAAGAGTATTTTACTATTTTTAGTTATGTGAGAACAATGTGTCATATCATGCAGTGCAAAAAATCCCTATAATGGTTTAACTTAGAGTATTTATAGCCTTGGGGTTAGCACCCAAGGGTAAAACGGTAATTATCCAATCTAATAGCAAAATGGTCGTTATTCCCTTCTTAGCGTCCCTCTTTCTCCTTTGAGCTCAACCTTAGACTCATGCTAACTTGGCCTTTGCCAGGTGTCGGTCCTTCATTGGAGGGGTCTTAAATGTCCCAATCATTTGTATATACCTACTAAATGCCGAACATACAAAGATCATAACAAGTTTGGACATCTTTCTTGTATTGAGCCCAACCTATTTGCTTAACCTATGGTTTTGGACATTTTTACTTGGGTGTAAAGCCATGCAGATTAACATTCCATTTAATCTTTTAAAATTGTCTTTTTATTCTCTAACCTTGGTCTCTCAGTTACTCACACAATTACTTACACATTTAGCACATCTTATCTTTCTATAAAAGTTTTTGTAGACTTGAGATAAACTAACTACCACATGGATGTTCCTTTATTATCAACCAAAAAAAAAACACTACAATATGAGCACACACTAAATTGTCTTTAAATATGCCCCTATTTTTTATCTAGTTATTTCTTTATTTTACATGTGTATGAGTTTCAATATTTATTCGTTAATTTTTAAGGTTGTTTCTACATAAATCTTATTAGATAATATTACATCGTTCATTATGTAGGGAAAATGTTGGACATGTAAAGACCACAACGATTGATATATATGAGTTTGGGCATTTTCAATTCGAAACTTCCGTGGAAGTTTGGGAATGCTATGAATGTGCAAAGATTACAATGGATGTTTTTCCCTTCATAGATATGTTGGAGTAAAACTCAAAGTCAATAGTAATTATATTTAACCCATTTTCATTGTTTTATTTTTGTAAACTTTAGAGTTTGGGAGGAAATTAATGTGTGGCACCTCCCTCTACCATGAGCTTATACAGATGCAAAGTATTAGGTCATAGAGACCGAGTCCCACTCGAATACAAAGAAAGAATCATACAATATATACAAAGGCATATATTTGGCAAATACAAATATGCCACAATATCTCCTAAATATCACAGTGATACCCTACAAGTATTAGGCCTGACACTCCCCCGTAAGTTGGAGAGTAGGGATCGGAAATGCCAAACTTGCTAAATAAGTATTGAAACTGCCAGTGACCCAGTGTCTTAGTGAAGATATCAGCAAGTTGTTCAATAGAGGGAATGTATCAAGTAATAACCTCCCCAGATAGCAACCGTTCCTGGACGAAGTGATAATTAATTTCAATGTGTTTGGTTCGCTCATAAAAGATCGGACTCGCCGCAATATGCAAGGTGACTTGGTTATCATAGTATAACTAAGTCAAGGAAATCAGAACCTGAAGAGAGCGTAATGAGTTTCGGAGAGCATAGCAATACTATGCTTCAACGGATGAGCAGGACACCTTAGGTTGCCTTTTGATTTTCCAAGAAATAAGAGTCGAACCAAGCATGATGAAATAGCCAATGACAGAGTGGCGAGTCATAGGACAATTAGCCCAATCGGAGTCACAGTAAACATGAAGGCTAAGATCATTACAAGTAGGTATTAACATGCCTTGCCTAGGACAAGACTTGAAATAGCGAAGAAGCCGCATGGATGCATCCCAATGGCCTTGTCACGGATCCTGAGGATATGTGTTGAATATGTGACCTCTGGACTAGTAATAGTGAGATAAATTAGACAACCAATGAGATGCCGATATCGACCAGGACCATAGATAGGATCACTTGTATCTGAAAAGAGCTTATGCTACTGTTCCATTGGAAAAGCGCTAGGCTTAGACCCCAGCATACCTGTTTTAGTGAAGATATGTAAAGTACACTTGCATTGACAAAGGAAGATACTAGGGGGAGCTTGAGCAACTTCAATACCCAGAAAGTACTTTCGAGGGCACAAATACTTCAACTTAAAACATTGATGAAGATAATCTTCAAAGGAGGTGCTTCGCTGAGGATCATTCCCAGTAAGAACTAAGTCATCCATATAAATTATAAGAGCAAAAACATATCTCCAGTAACAAAGATAAACAAGGAATGGTCTAAAGGAGATTGGTGAAAACTATAATCTCGCAAGGCTGAGGTGAGTTTGAACCATTGGTGAGGTGCCTGTCGAAGAAAGTATAGGGACTTTATGAGCTTGCAAACCACATTGGGTTGAGTAGTACGAAAACTAAGTGGAACCTTCATATAGATTTCTTCATCAAGGTCGACATGAAGAAAGGCATTGTGAACATCCATATGATGCAAACCTTTGGCCGTCACTAGAGTTAACAAGGTGCGTATTGTAACCACCATGGTTGTAAGAGAAAACGTCTCATTATAATCTTCTCGTTAAACTAGATGATACCGTAAGGTCACAAGCCGAGGTTTGGATTGCTCAACAGAACCATCAGCATGATATTTAACCTTGTATACCAACTTACACCCAAATGTTTGCCTGTATGAAGAGGGACCAGTTCCCAAGTTTTATTATCCTCAAGTGCGGAGATTTCTTTGGCCATCGCCTCACGCCATTAGGGATCCTGGATTGCTTGGGTAAAGGTACGAGGCTCATCACCAGATATGATGGCGGCTAAGAAGGCATGTTGAGACATAGAGAATTTATCATAAGTAGTGAAATGAGATAAAGGATGAAAGGTATCTAAAGACGCATCATGAAGCAGTGACAAGACGAGGTTAGGAAAACCAATAACGTGATACACATAGTCACGGAGATGTGGTGGTGGACAATGGTCATGCTATGGGCAGACCATAGGTGGAATACCCGGACTCGACTAGAGCTCCCCATCACTAACAAGTTCCCAAATTCAGTATTCAGAGACCTAGTATATGTTGACCCAGTAGAATGTCCCATGCAATTAGATTAAAGGAATGGAATATGTGAGTGGGCCGGGCCTAGATATACAGGGGTATATGGAGAAGGCGGAGCCGAGCTTGGATCAATAGTGGTAGTTTTTGGAGATGGGCTTGAAGCTACAGAAGGAGTCTATAGAAGAGGAGGTGTTGGGCTCGATAGGTCTGTGGTATAGGGTATCGGAGAAAGCTCAAGCTAAAAAAAAATGATGATTGGGTTGAACGTTTGTATGTGGTATCGAATTTTAGGCAAAAGGAATTACATTTTCATAAAACACCAAGTCACATGAGGCAAAGACCTTTTTACCATCAATATCATAAAATTGGCACCTTTTTTTCCCTTAGGGGTATCCCAAAAATATGCAATTAGTCAAACGGGCATCAAAGTTATCGCGAATTCAATCATGGGTTTGAGCATAACACAAATAGCGAAAGACGTGCAAATGATGGTATGAATGGCGTTTTTCGAACAATACTTCATAGAAACTTTTGAATTTGTGCAATTTTGTGGGGTGTAGTTAATCAATGCATTCCCCATAAAATCGAATAGGTAAGTATTCTGGAATCTCAATGCTCTAGCAACATTAAGCAAATGTCTATTTTTCCATTCAACTTGAATATTCTGTTGGGGCGTTTTTACACATGAGGTTTCATGTAGCATCCCATTGCTAAGAAAATAATTATGTAACTCTCCTTTGTAAATTTACTCCCACTATCGTTGCACACTTCTTAGCACAAGTCCCAAACTGAGTTTTCACCATTAAACAAATTGCACAATACGCTCATATGCCTCTTTTTTTTATCTCGAAGCAGATAAACCAAAGCTGTACAGCTAAAATCCACAACACATAAAAAATAATAACCGCCCAACAAGGACAGTATATGGTATTGTACCCAAAAGTCACAATGTACCAAACCAAAGAATTTATTAGCTTGGGAATCACCTAAGCTACCAAATGACATATGCCCTAAACGTTGACGCCATTACATAGAAATTTCCTTCTTCACTACCATAAATATCAAACCACCATGCATACTCTTGAAATAGCAAACTCCGTCTCCTGGATCACTCCCTCCAATCAGCGTCTTCAAGGTGAGGTCCTATATTACACAAAAATTGAGACCATAAGACATAACACAATTCTCATATATGACCAATTTCTAACATGAAATCATGTTGCATTTAAAAGTTGGTGTATACAACACACCTTTCAACATAATATCAAGCCCAAGTTTTACTTCAACGTTTACTTGTCGACCGTTGGGTTGAGATATAAAAATAGATGTGGAGAGAGTATAAATGTTTTTGAGTGCAGCAAGGTTTGATGTCATATGATGAGATGCTCCTGTATCCAGTACCCATGCTACAGAAGAGGATAAAAGCTACGGACCATCCACTTTTCTTCCAACTTTTCTTGGTTATGCCTTTCTTTAAAAATGGAAAATAGATGCTCTACCTATGATAAAGTAAAGCCAGCACCTCCTTGGCCATGGTGGCTCTTTCCTCAAAGTGCTTTGATGGTCAAGCCACTAAAACCCAAATTGGGTCCTTTAATGGTGTTGTTAGCACTCCCACCATGAAAATTCGGTCCTCCATGTCCTAGCGATGCCCCTATGGCCCCATTCTCCTGGTCTTTCTACATCTCTATTTGTCCCCAATTGCAACCTTTGGTGGCAGCCAGGTTTCCATCGGAATTCGACTTGTTGGAGTGTCGGTTTCCCCAATTGGGTGGGTATTAGGGGTGTGGAAAAAACCGAAACTGAAAACTGAACCGAAAACTAAAAAAAGCACCGAAAAATCGATTAACCGAACTATTTTTTCAAAAAAATAGGTTTGGTTAATCGCACCAAAAAAATTTCAGTTTCTAATTCGATTACGGTTCAAACAATTGAAAAATTAGAGTAACCGACAGTTAGTCGAACTGAAAATAATTTTGTTTTTTAAAACATTATACATAAAAAATGAAAATTTTAAGCAAGAAAGTACACTTTTTATTATTTATGAATGGTAACCAAAATTTAATTTTTATAAAAAAATTTAAACAAAAAATGAAAAATTTAGGTATAAAAGTATACTCTTTTTATTATTTATGAAAAGTTAATCGGTAACTAAACTAAAAAATCGGTTAACCGAATCGAAAAACCAGTTAACCTTCTTTTTTGATTGGGTTACGGTTCGGGTTTTGGATAAACCGAAAATTTCGATTCAGTTACGATTCGAAATTTTCTTGAACCGAAAAACCAGTTAATCGAAACTCTGATTAACCAGTTTTGAACACCTCTAGCGGTTACCCAATTAGCTCAAAACATTGATGGCATTCATGACCCACCTTCTGACAACAAGAACACTTGGGTTGGTTCACCGTTTATCGGTTGAATAAACAAGCTTTGAAGGCTGCTCCTTCCATGGGTGGTTTAGATTCAATGATTTGTGTGAATTGTTGTTGCTTCTTTATTTGTGTGAATTGTTGTTGCTTCTTTTCCTGAACACTGGCAACATATGCTTTGTTTAGGCTTGGCAGAGGCTAAGCGTTGAGTACTACAAGCGAACGGTATTATACTCCATCGGATCGAGGCTCATGAGTTTCTCTTCTTTGAATACCTGAACAACTTCCTTGGCGGATCCACACTTACAGTTAGAAGTGCCTCTGGGCATCACTTGGTAAGTCTGTAATTCATCCCATAAAGACTTAAGCTTCGTAAAGTATTCTGCAACCAAGAGATTGTTTTGTTCGACGACTGTGACTTCTCGCTTGAGTTGGTGAATTCAAATTGAACTGCCTTGTGAATAATGCTTCTCAAGGTCCGTCCAGTTTGCATGAGTTGCGTCAGCATATGCCACAGATCCATGTAGTGTTTTATTGATCACATTATATAACCATGCGATCACCATAGAATTTACTTTCCTCCATACAGACTTCGGGGGCATCTACTTCTAGTTTGGTGATTTTACCATTAACAAATCCCAATTTTGTTTCGGGATTTCCGGGCATTAATGTAAAACCAAGACCAATTGGCATTGTTGTCTCTATTAAGGATGATTGGACTGATTACATAACCAGGATGATCATAGGCATTTAGATAGTAATAGGATGTTGGATCATTCACACTAAGTTTGTTGTCCATCATTGTTAATTGACCCAAAAAAAATCCTCTGTTTTGGTTGGCTCAAGAATCTGATATCATGTAAACTTTAGAGTTTGGGAGGAAATTGGTGTGCCACCTCCCTCCGCCATGAGCTTATATAGATGCAAAGCATTAGGTTATAAAGGCTGAGTCCCACTCGGATAAGGAAAGAATCATAAATTATGTACAAAGGCATATATTTGGTAAATACAAGTATGCAATAATATCACCTAAATATCACGGTGATATCTTCTAAATATCAGGCCTCACAATTTTAGCTGGTTTACTTATCCCCTTGAAAGTTTCCTTTAATGCAGTCATATCGTTATATACATACATACATACATATATATATATATATACATATATATATATATACATACATACATACATACATACATACATATATATATATATATATATACACATACATACATACATACATACATACATACATACATACATACATACATGTACATACATACATACATATACATACATAAATACATACATATATATCTACATAGGCGGAGTCATGTTGGGGCAAGGGGGGCCAATTGACCCCCAGCTTTTTGGGGAAAAAAAATTAAATGTGGGATATTTTTGTGGATAAGAAAAATAGATATATATTAATTAGTTCAACAATACACATCATAGGAGTGCATAGTAGGGTGGTGGTTGCCCCTTGTTTTTGGTGCAAGGTCCATAGTTCGACTATTCATTCCACCTTTTCTGTTTTTTTTTTTTGGAAGTGCCCTTTAATTTTTCCAATCTCGCCCCCTTGCTTAGAATCCTGGCTCCGCTAATGTATATCTATCTATCTATCTATCTATCTATCTATCTATATATATA
>JACYFF010031958.1:13963797-13987121 GCA_017589665.1 Selenicereus undatus | reverse complement strand
TTATTATTATTATTATTATTATTATTATTATTATTATTATTATTATTGTTATAGGCATATTTAATAATTAGATTATTTGTAACTTGATTGTTGTTCTCGTCATCGTCGTCGTTGCTTCTTCTTTGCCTTCTTGTTATAGTGGTGGAGTTTATATTACCATGTATGTTTGGCATAAAAATAAAATTATAACAATAATTATTATTAATATTATATATTGCTTAATGTTTGCACTTTATTCACCAAATTTTAAAATTAGGCAAACTCTATTTGCAACAATTCATTGAAAAAAATAATTTAATGGTTAAAACGTTACATTTAACTTTTAGTAAGTGACCACTTAAAAAACAAATCATGTAATTAAATCAAACCCCAAATTAATGTTAAGTTAATCTATCTCAAAATTTCCAAAGATATCATGTCCTTTATTCCTCCCATCTTCAACCTCAAACACCTCTCCAAGCTTCCTATGACATCATCCAACATAGACACACACATTTTAATTTCATTCACAACACAAAAATTCCTCAAAATTCAATTAAATTAAACTTTATGAGCACCCAATTCACAACCCTTATTCTCCATGAACACCCATAACCCTTCATACATTCCAATGCTCAAAATCACCATAACAAATCTAAATTAACAAAAGTTATCATTCATCCAACCTAAAAAGACATGATTGCTAAATTAATTTGAGAAACAAAATGGTAAAAATAAATTTAGGGGAACTTAGAAGTCACCTCAAAACAATAAGAACAAGAGGGCCGCACTGAGTTGAAAAGCAGTGAAGGGAAGGGGGTTTCATGCTTGGGAAATAGAGAGGATGAACTTTGTGTGAGGAGGAAAGAAAATGAGTTTTAACTTAGATTAATTTTTATTCACACCCCCCCCCCAACCCACCAAATATCAAGATATTTCTCTATTTTTAGTATCCCTGTCCTCTTTTCTATAAAGAAAATTTCATCTCCAACTCACAACATCTGAATTAATATTCAGGCAAATTTTTAGTAACCTCATGAATTGTTTAGACAAAAGCTTCCATGAAAATAATGGTGTATTCGACAAAATTACAAAGATTGAATTTTTATATTCAATTGAATGAATTGGCTACAATCTCTATTAATACAATGTTCTTCTGATTCTTTCTCTTTTTAGGATGAATTTTCCAACTTTTGAATCAAGGGGGTGGGGGCCTATTATTAGGAAAACTCCCCCCCCCCTCCCCTTGAAAGTTAAGATCGGCCTTGACTTGGGTTTTGGGTATTTCAATCATGCCTCACCCTAGATTGCTTTGACTTTCGTTCGCTTGGACTTTGACTTTGACTTGAGAGTTTCCCGTGCTTGGGCCGAGCATTACCTTAGAAGTCGCCTCGAGCTTTGACCGGACGTTGACTTGAGAGCCGTTCGATGTTTGACTTGGGAGTCGATTTAGGCCTTGACCGTTGACCTTTGATCTTTGACTTTGACCTTTGACTTTAACTTTGACCTAGTTTTGACCGCGCCTTGACTTGGACGTTGTTCAGGTTTAGGTTATGACTTGACTTGGTAGTCATCCAGAGCCTCGATTTGGGCTTTTGCTTGAATTTTGACTAAGTTTGGACTTGGAAGTCATTTGGGCTTGACTTGTGAATCTTTGAGCATGATTAAATTAAATAAAAGGGTTGGTCCAATTATTTTATTTTATTTCGACATGAATAAATTTTAGGGCCTACAAATTGCCCCTCGAGACAAAGTCACGTACAAGATTTTTTAAACGTGAGTGACGTCTCGAATTTTTTGAAAACGCACTATTTGTGCGCCTATTAACTTGACTTATCATGCTGTCAATTTGACACCCCTTTCTTTTAGGTGGGTCGTCTTTGGGGGCCGTTGAGTTGGCTTATAATGTGGAGTTAACTTGTCGTTCTATCCAACTTGACAATACTATCGAAAACTGTATTGCCCGTTACTGCGTGGTCCTTAATTTGTGCATGATATGTCACCTTGGACCAAATTCAACGTAGTGGGCACCAATTTTAGTTTCTGCCTCTTTGGTCAAGCCTTAATTAATGCAAGGGGCATTTAATTTGGGCGGCCCAAACCTTCAGCTCAAGATTGATTTCCCTTTCTTTTCTGTTTTAACGCATAGCCTAATTCGTTCTCCTCCTTCTTTTGCTTTGCGTGGACCGACCTGGAAGCTTCTTTCTTCTTCTTTTTTTTTTCTTTTTGCTTTGCTTGGGCTGGACTGCTTTGCACTCACCTGGACCGGCCTGCTTGACTTTATTTCACTTAAGATCCACATGAGTAGCACGTGACGCAGGCTGTCTTTCTCCCTTCCCCTTTTTGCTTGGGCTGGGCCGAGATGCAACTTCTTTTCTCAAACCAAAACCCAACTTTCTTATTTCATTAAGATGGCACGCTTCGCTCACGTGTCGGGGCATTATTGTCATTTCTTCCCCCTTTGATCAGCACAGCCAGCCAATGCCCTAAGCCCGACGCTAGCCTCCTTTGCTCTGAACAACCTTCTCCCACACCACTTCCATTGCTACTAGTGGTTCATGGTGATGCCCGTCAAAATGTCTAATCTTTGCACCATTTTCTTGATCCTTGTGGCTTGAAAGATATACCTTTCCTCACTCCTTTCCCCTTGCTTCCTCAACTGCCCAGCTGCACCCAAGTACAAGGGCCCCACGACCTACAAACACTATTCTTCCTCTTCGTCATTCTCCAGCCCCTTAGAAACCTAGCAACCTCGAAGCCCCTTGTGCTGCCCAGAACCCAAAACTTGTCCTTTGCCACCATTTTTTGATCAAAGGCATAAACTTTTCCTATCCTTCCTCCTTTCCCTTGCTCCCTCTTTTTTTTTGCAAAAGAATCAAGTTTTTGGTGTAAAAATGCAATCTCTCTTTTTTGTTCTATTTCTGTTCAAATGTATGCTTCATGCTTTCCTCTTTTTTTTTCGGTTTTGTTAGGTCAAGGGAAGAAAGGGAGACTGAAAAGGGAGATGGTAATGAGGTTGGCGTAAATATTGGAATGGGGTTAGCAATATCTGAGCATCGGCCTTGAAATGGGAGCTCGAAAGAGAGAGAGAGAGAGAGAGATTAAAGCTCAAGTGTGATGCTTGTGATGCTTGTGATGTTTGTGATGCTTGTTTTTTTTTTTGGTTTTTTTTTGTTGGTTTTTGTTGGTTTGATGGTTTAAACAAACTGGGCATGCATGTGGGGAAGAGAGAGAGTGCAAAGGAAAGCTTGAACCCGTTGATAATGGTGTTCTGCGTGAACTTCGGGGAATTACTCCATGGTCTTCCCATCTTTGCTATTTTGCATCTTGGTATTCCTAGTACTGTTTAGTGCCTTCATATTTTAGCCTTCCATATGTTTTGTCCTTCTTTTTTGTGAATCAGCTGAAGGTAATTTGTGCTAGCTTTGCTTGATGAATTTGCTCATTTTCTCCAATTTATCCCCCTATTTCTTTCTTTCTAACTTCATTTTTTTTTGAAGCAACCATTTTACTTGGTTTAAAGCAAGCATAGGTTACTACCCCCTTTTTTTTAATAACCATCCTTAAGTAAAGGGGTTTTCATTTATTGCTTTGTGTGACTTCACTTTTTCTGACGTTGGATCTTGCCTTCAGTATTGCCGCTAATTGGTTCCTTGGTCACTTTGCCGTGAATAACAAAGAAAGATCTTTACTCTTGGCAAATGAATTAAAGACAATAGCTTTTGGATGCCCCCCCCCCCTTTCTATTTGCATGGGAATGACAAATTACTCCAAGAGACCCCAAAGTGGCATTGTTGACTTGTATATATGCTTGTGAAAGAACCTTCTTTTTTTTCTTGCATTTGTATTGTTGCTTGTCCAGGTTGAGGAACCATTTGAAGAACCACTTGCGAAACGGTTCGCTGCTAGGCCTTGGGCCTAGAACGGATACCGATACTCATAAAAGTTGTATGAAGACTTGAAGAACCACTTGAGAATGGTTCGCCGCTAGGCCTTGGGCCTAGAACGGATACCGATACGCATGAAAGTAGTATGACGACTTGAAGAACCACTTGTGAAACGGTTTTCCGCTAGGCCTTGGGCCTAAAATGGATACCAATACACACAAAAGTGGTATGAAGACTTGAATAACCACTTGCGAAACGGCTCGCCGCTAGGCCTTGGGCCTAGAACAGATACCGATACGCATGAAGGTGGCACGAGCAGTAAGGAGCAGCTGGGTGGCAGAAAACCAATATTATGATTGATTTTGCTTCACGCTTCTCCCTTCTTAATATTTGTTTTTCCTAGACACTGCTTTGTTTGCTGATCTCTTTCCTGAAAAAGAAACTAACTTTGTATTTTCTTCTATTTTCAGGTGATTTATAATGGTGTATCTTAAGAACTTTCAGCGTGACGGCAAGCTTTTTCTTTTCGTTGTGGATAAGGAAAATGACAAACCCCAGTCAGGGAGTTCCTTCCGAATCTATTGCTCTTTGAGGAGGCCAAAAGCCTATCAGGCGCCTGCTATAGAGCCATCGCCCTTTCCTTCTAAGTTCTCCATCCAAGTGGAAAAGGGCACGGAAGATGGTTCAGTTGGGCATTTCCTGTAAAGTGCGTATCACTATATGTCCAGCCTTCTCACTGAATTCCCTATGCTCGAGCGCCGTATTATATCCGGGCAATCCAGATGGGGCCCGAGCATGCTTCTCTATGGCGATTTCGGCTACATTCCCTTGTACTGGGAATGGACAGAGCATGTGCCCTCTTGCTTCGAGGCGCGCCTGTAGAGATGTGCCTTATACCAGGCAATGTATGCCTCGCTTTACTTCTACAGTCGCAACATGCATGTTTTGCGCGCCTTTTGTGAGAGTTGGTGTCCTACCACCAACACCCTTCACACCATATCTGGGGAAATGTCCATCTCCTTATGGGATTTGCACAAGCTTAGCGGACTCCCAATCAGTGGCAAGATCTATGATGAGACTGTCCCTAGTCTCCAAGCCTTTGAGCATCGGGATAAGCAGAATTTGAGGACTATGCCATCTTTCTACAAATTCCTGTTCGCTGCGTTTAGATGCTTGGAAAAGATGCCTACCTATGAGAAGGGTGTAAGTTCCAAGGCTTGGATTGATTTCTGGTGTCAAAAGAAGCCCATCCATAACCCGCCAACATGGTGTCACCCTCGTAGCTCGACTCCCCTAAGGACGCAAAATCCTACTGGCCAGATTCAGCCCCAAGATCTTTGTTGGAGTCACGATGAATTGGAAGTCTTCAGAAGCTTAGGGGTTCCTAAAGAGAAGGAGGGAGAGCACCTATCTTGCCGCGTTCTTGTCATGTTGGCTGTGCATTTTTTATGCTTCCTGAGACTGGGGAGAAGTTCATTCACCCAGGCACTTTTGAGATTGCCAGCATGATGGCGTCTAGTACTACCTTCAGCCCGGCAGTGCTTGTGCTGGCTAGCATCTACTGTGGCCTTAATGGGATTACTAAGGCTGCAAAGCCTTCCCATTCATGGTCATTCTTTCCTTGCCACTATCTCCACAGATGGCTCGCCTACTATTTTAAGACTCACCATGTATTGCAGCCTCCCCCTCCAGGTCCTTTGATGGTGCGCTACTCCAGGTCACAAATGAAGTGCAACGACCGTAGGGATACTCGCGAGCTTATACATGAGGGCAGAGTCTCTGACCTGGGCTATTTAATGCTGGGAAGAAATCAATCAGAGACCCTCATCGACGATGGAAAGCTGAATGTGGATAAGTCGGCCTACCTGATCTCTCTTCGAGATGGTTTCCTTCCTATTTGTTGGGGCGCGACCTTCTATGTCGAACCCTATAGCCCGCACCGGTTCAACAGGCAATTTGGGTTCTGCCAGGGGTTTCCCAGAGTACTTCTCGAGGATCCTCGTACCCGGGAGGTGTCATATGAGAGCACCCTTCTATATTGGAAGCGGCTCCTCTTCTTAGGGACTACGTCTCAAGGCGTTCTTCCTTGTCGCTCCTTGGCATTGAGTCAACACATCTCCTCAGCTTACAAGATTTGGTGGTCAAAGGTCACCATTAGTGACCTTCGATCTAATACTTATGTCCTGCAGAACAGTACGGAAGCAAACTCATCCAAGCAAGACAAGGATGCAGAGGCTGGCTCATCGAAAAAGGCCAAGAGGAAGAAAGGAAAGGATCATGTGGCCGATTTAGATGATGAGGAACCGGGGTCTGGTGATGACACTCATGGGTCCCCAAAAGTTCACCTCGCTGATAGAAACCAAGGTCTGGCGTCGGGTAGTGACAGCGAGCTAGAGTCTGAGGCGAACTTCAGACATAAGGGGCACAAGAGGTGCGAGACCGTGACCCGCAGGGATGCCAGAGTCAACCTTGGGGATGACTTTTTTAATGACGTCCAGAGCTGCTCAGGCGAGCTAGCTAATCTTGAGGACATACGCACCCTTCATTCGCCTTTATCATTTTGTTTTCCCTTGTTGCTTTGGTTTTTATTAGTATGGAATGATTCCATATTTATTTCGTTTCACCCCTCTTTTTTCTGATTGGGGAGTTTAACCTAGCACAAGAGGTTACACCCATTGTCGACGAGCAGTTATTGGAGGATGTTAGCCGTGATGCTAAACCTTTTGCCCCCAAGGCAACCCCGAGCATAAGCAAGGACATTGAGATTGTGAGGAGGCAAACATCCCCTCACAAGGTTGGGAGTTCAACTTCCAAGAGAACAGAGGCCTTGCGTACATCAGCTACTCAGAGCCAGCATTCAGTTGATGGACCTAACTCTCTTGAGGTAGCCACAAGGGGGTTACTCTTTGCTGTCGCCGATGTCGGCACTCCTGGGTTCGAAAGGAAGACCCTCTTGTGTAGCTGCTCTCTCCACTACCTCTTTTTGTTAGGGACCTGGCTCCCAAAGTATCTTCGCCGCTGCCATATACGTGATAGGGTCTGAGTACTTGACCAGTTTTAAGAATGCAAAATTTGATGAAGTAGAGGGAAAACTTCGACGTGCCCCAATGATCTACAAAGGGATTGAGCAGCTTTGTGGAGACCCGACTCCCTTGAGGAAGAAGGTGGAAGACTATGGGAGTGTTGTATCAGCTTTCTTATCATTAAAGAAAGCAGCCTACTCATGCCGCCACCCAAATGTTGTGGCGAATGAGAGGGCGTTGTGCACTGAGCAGGTCGATCTTGCGCACTCACGCCTTGCCACGGTGCACGCAGATCTTGGTGCCTCGACCGAGAGACTCAAGGGAGTGGAGTAGAAGATTGCTGATTTGGAGGACGCGCTTCGCTTGTGCTGGTAAAGGAGCGCCAGCGTAAGGGTGACGTCCAGGTCCAATCTTCCCTAGTGGAAGCTGCCTAGCAGGCAGTTGATGTGAGTTCCAAAGTGCTTGCCGACCTTGAGATGGTGCCCACTTTTTCACGTGATAATGCCAAGGAGTTGGAGAGGCATGAACAGGTCATGCTAGCACTGCAATCCTCGCTCAACCCCAACACTTGGATGGAGTCCGATTGATGTATCGCTCAGCTTGTTTTGTTCTTTTTCTTTTCTTTTTTTGTAACAAACATTTGTGTAGACTTTGTGTCCTCCTTTATATGAAATTTTATTACCGCCTTACTATCCCTCTTTTATTATGTTTGATTGTACTCGATATTTCATTTACGAAGCTACCTACGTACTTATGGAAACATTGTAATCTTCAATAAGATGAAGTTATCACGTAGTTCAACAAAATAAACTTTGTATATATTTGTTTTGCCTTGCACAGTTTATACTCTTGCGGGCCAAGAGTGTTACAATGGAATTTAACTTGAAAGGATGAGCAGTCTAGGCTCTTACTTAGGAGCTTTACAACATCTTATCTTAAGGATAATAGCGCTTCAAGAACTTGCCATTTATGGGTCCTACCCGAACCCCTTGTCCATCTACTATCTTGTAAGTGCCATTTGAGTATACCTCACGGACAACATAAGGTCCTTCCTATTTCGGAGCGAATTTGCTTCCTGTCTTATGGGTCATGATGATTGGCCTTTTCAGCGCAAGCACCTGATCCCCAACTTACATCAAGCACTTCCGAGCCTTTTTGTTGAACACTCTTACTAGACGACCTTGGTAGCATTCTGGCTTCTGTTGTGCCTGAAGTCTTTTCTTATCAAGGGCCTCCAGCTCAGCTAGCGACCTTGTGATTTTCCTCTTCTGTCAAACCTTCCTGTATGGCGATGCGGAGCGATGGGATTTAGAGCTCTAATGGCAGAACGGCTTCAACTCCATATACCAGAGTACAGGGGTCGACTGGATCGGTGTCTTATATGTGGTTCGGTATGCCCAAAGAGCCTCCCCTAGTCTTTCGTGCCAATCCCTTTTAAACTTTGCAATAAATTTTTTGAGTAACTTGTAAAGTGTTTTATTAAAGGCTTCTGCCAAGCTGTTTGCAGAGGCATGGTCCATGGAAGACTTCTGCTGGGCAAACTTAAACTTCTCACACAGGCTAATCAATAGGCTGTTGACGAAAGGCTTACCATTATCAGTGATAATGTACGTCAGTACACTACATCGATAGATAACGTGCGTCCTTATGAAGTCAACCACATTTTCTTTTTTAACCTCCCTTAGTGGAATTGCCTTCGCCCATTTAGAGAAGTAATCAGTGGCAGTTAAGATGTAGGAATGACCAGCAGACGATTTAGGCGTGATTGGTCCAACAACATCAAGCCCCCATGCCTCAAAGGGCTAGGATGCAACCGTTGGATGAAGATGTTTCGAAGGTTGATGTATGAAGTTGGCATAGAACTGGCAAGCATCATACCTCTTTGCATAATCTATGCAATCTTGCACCATAGTGGGCCAGTCGTAACCCATCCTTTTAATGCGATTATGTAGCCTAGGCCCTTATTGGTGTGCTCCACACACACCTCAAATGAGCTTCTGTCATCGCTTACTTTGCTTCTTCCATGTTCAAGCATCGTAACCAAAGGCCAAGAAAAGAGCGTCGATAGAACGTTCCGTTGTAGTAAAGAAATCTCAAAGCTCTCCGCTGTATTTTTGTCTTATGCCTTGGGTCACTGGGAAGTTTTCCATGCTCTAAGTACTCAATTATAGGTTGGCGCCAGTCTTCTGAAGCTATTTCTAGAACATAGATCATGTTAACGTCTTCTTCTGAGTCTTCATCATCAGACGGAACAACCCAGCAGCTGGAATGGTCATTCTTTCCTCTACCCCCTGTGCCAAAGTGGCTGCAAGGCTTGCAAGTGCATCAACCATCTTATTGGCACTCCTTGGCACATGCTCTAACTTGACTATGTCCAACTTGTTTAGCAGGCGTAATGCTTGCATGTGATATGGGACAAGATCTTCTTTCTTAACCTCGTACTCGTCAAGTGGTTGATTAATAACCAACTGCGAGTCACCACATATGTTGAGGTCGATACTCCCCATCTCAATCACCATTTGGAAACCTAAGCTGAGCACTTTGTACTCTGCCACATTGTTAGAGCATAACTAAGTAAGCACAAACGAACACAGGAGAATGTGCTTTTCGAGGGAGATGAAGACCACTCCTGCACCAGCACCATTTCGCCTAGCAGCACCATCGAAATACATTTCCCATGGAGGGAGGATATCGATGTAGAACACTTCTTCCCCTAGTAAATCATCATTTAGCTCCCAATCATCAGGAATTAGATGATCTGCTAAGAAATATGCCAATGCTTGCCCCTTAACCGCTCTTTGGGGTACATAGACAAGGTCATACTGCTTTAAGATAACAGCCCATTTTTTCAGTCGCCCATTTAACATAGACAAGATGTACTTGATGAGATCAGCTTTGGACATCACTTGCATTGTACAGGCATGCACGTAATGTTTGAGTTTCTAGATGGCGAAGATGAGCGACAAGCACAGCTTTTCAATGTGGGAGTACTTCAATTCAGCACCTGCCAATGTATGACTTAAGTAGTACAGGGTGACTTCTTTTGCTTCCTTGTTTTCCTGTACACATAATGCTCCTAAGAATTTTTCCTGAGCTGCAATGTACAATCTGAGAGGCTTACCAGGGGATGAGCGCTCGCAACACCGGAGGATGGGACAAATACTCATTTATTTTCTTGAAAGTCGTACGACATGATTCGTCCCACTCAAATGGTGCACCCTTTTTCATAAGGTGGCTAAAGGGATGGCAACGTCCTGCAAGATTTGAGATTAATCTTCGGATATATGCCAAGCGACCTTGAAGTCCGCGAAGCTCCCTGAGATTCTTAGGCTCATGCATCTCTTGGATTACTTTGATCTTCAATTGGTCGATCTCAATCCCTCTATGATGAACGATGAAACCCAAAGAATTTTCCAGAGATGACACCAAACACGCACTTGAGTGGGTTCATCTTCAATTAACATCTCTGTAATCGCTTAAAGATTAGACGAAGATCTTATAAGTGATCTACCCTCTTTTTGGACTTGACCACCAAATCATCGATGTAGCACTCAACTTTTTTGTGAAGCATATCATCAAAAATTGCTTGCATTGCCTTTTGGTAAGTTGCTCCTGCATTCTTAAGTCCGAAGGGCATCACCTTATAGCAAAAAATGTCTGTAGGTGTGCGGAAAGCTGTCACCTCTTGATCTTCTAGCGCCACCAAAATCTGATCGTATCCTACAGTACAATCCATAAATGACAATGCTTCATGTCCTGTAGTTGAGTCAATCATGAGCTCTGTGACAGGCAATAGGAAATTATCTTTTGGACAAGCATTGTTGAGATCCCAGAAGTCCACACAAATACGAAGTTGCCCATTTTTCTTTCTAATAGGCACGATGTTTGCGATCCATGTTGGGTACTTGACCTCGCGAATAAATCCTGCATCTATGAGTTTGTTGACCTTTTCTTCAATTTCCGGTACCAAATCTGGGCGAAAACATCACTGAGGTTGCTTCTTAGGCGAAATACCCCTTTTGATGGATAGGCGATGGACTACGACCTTTGGGTCCAACCCGGGCATTTCTTTATAACTCCAGGCAAACACGTCCTTGCACTCAGACAGGAATTCCAAGTACTGCTTTTCCTCTTCGGGTGTAAGTAATGAGCATATGTCGATAGGACGTGGCTCTTTATTAGTTCAAAGATTCAATTCTTTCAACTCATCAACTGTAGCCTGCCCTAATCTTCAAAAGCCTCAGGGGTTTCTGCCAGCTCTATCTCTGAGTTTGAGTTATCACATTCATGGGCTGTGATATGATTGCAAGAAACAACTTCTTCTTCCTCCGTCTCCTCGTTAGAGTTAGATTTGTTTTGTTGACCTGTGAAGATAACAGTATATCTCTTTACTCTTAATGAACCGTCCGTCTTAACATCCAAACTGGAGAAACGCTTCATACGAGAACGGATAGAACTCTGAACTTCATTTATCACTCCCAGGCAGCTAAACGCAAAACTTTTCTTGTATTAAAGCCGTGAGCTTGAAGACTTTTCACCAGCCTTCATTCTAGCAAAAACAGAATGCGTTGGCCGGTGAACATCTTTGATCCTGTGGAAAACAGAGACGCTGTGATCTTTCCCTTTTCTTATACGGGTGAATACTGATGGACATTTCTTTGAAGTGGATGGTTGTAGCCTTTTCTCATCTACCTAGGGATGGCAATGAGTCGGGTCTGGGTCGGGTCCATCTGGACCCAGACCCATTTATTTTTTTGGACCTGAACCTGGACCCGGACCCGCCTCAGACCCATTGGATCTGTAAATATGGGACCCAGACCCAGATTCGTGGGTCTGGCGGGTCCACGGGTCCTAAATGGGTCATAACTATTTTTCACATTAAAGATTATTTTTTTCACATTTCAACATGAATTACTACATTCTAAATATAAATAGTTGAATTTAGAAGACATAATATTTAGTAAAAAAAATATTCTAGCGATATATACCATAACTAAGTATTCTTACTTATGTGTTACACACAAAAAATAATATTTTCGTACACACCACGAAAACAAAGTCCACAAACATAACATAATAGTTTTTCTTCTATGATCGGCACTAAACAAAGTAACTTTAGGGTTTACTAATTTAGAGTTACTTTAGCCAATTGCGTCTGCCACTTTTTTAAAAAAAAAATAATGAGTCTTAAATGGGTCTTGGGTCGGGTCTGGGCCTGAATTTTTTAGATCAAGACCCAGACCCGACCCACATCCCTTGGACCCAGACCCACTTAAGACCCAGTGGGTCTCGTTTGATTGGACCCAGACCCTCTAATTTGAGTCGGGTCTAATGGGTCTGGATTGGGTCCATGACCCACTGCCATCCGTACATCTACCTCTTCAGCTAAGATGTGTTGAATGACCACCTTTTTGTCCTTTCGTCGTCCAAATATTCTAACTGGTTGTGGTGGCATGAAACCCAGTCCAACTTTAGAGACGCCTACTGAGCCTCCCTGCTCTTGGATCTTTCTCTGAGTTTCAGGAAGTCCATGAGGCTTGACTTCGACTATCTTTCCTAAGGTAGCTGGATTTTGAAAGTCATAGCCAGCCTTTTCCATAAGCTTGCAGATGTTGGGATCAAATCCCTCTTCAACACTTGGTAAGTCATCGCTTTCTTCAGAAGAAACGACAAACCCTAGAATAGGGGGCCAACTCACCTTAGCCTGCCACATCTTAAGGGTTGGAACTATGCAGCCTCCTTTAACGAGGTTATGCTAGCTCCATCACTCTTAGAAGCTTTGGTCTTGATGCTACTACCTATGCACTCGCCAAAGGGCGATTCGCCCTCCTTACGGCGAAATTTAGGTATGTACCTTAAAATTGGTGGCATTAATCCCATTGAAGCGGCAGCCGATTTAGCAACTTGTTCAATACGAGAAGTGGTGTTGTGCTGCTCACTTGCTTCTTTCTCAAGCTGTTGCCTAGGAGCTTCATCTTTTGTTACTTGAGGACCCTTCTTTGGGGGACCTTTGCCTATGGAAGAAACAGCTGACGACATGGTTTCCTTAGGTGTAGTACCTTCTTCGAAGAACCTCGCTTCTGCAAAATGAGACTTAGCTTTAGTGAATAGCTTAACATCCCCATTTATTTTCTTCTCCCCATCTCGGTAGTACTTAAGGCACTCGTGTAAAGTGGAAGCCACTATCCCATGCTCATGAAGCTATGGTCACCCAAGTAATAACCTATAGGAAGTCTTAGCGTCAACCACATGGAAGATGGAGGATGTCAACAAATCTCCCATTATTAGTTCAATACAAATCATGTCGATTGCACGTTGGCCTTTAAGGTTGAAGCCTTGAATCATTGTTCGGCTCTTAGGCAGCTCTTCCACTGTGATGCCTAGGTCATTTATTGTAAACTTAGGCATGATGTTGACGGCTGACCCTTCATCTATGAGAATGGGCCTAACTTTCTACTCTCAAATGTAACCAGTCACAAACAAAGGACGGTTGTGGGACTTGGATCCCAATAATAAGTCATCGTCAGTGAAAATGACTGCAATGTTGCAAGAGGCACACTGAATGGGGCTTCCTGTTGATCCTTCCACATCCTTGACTTTGTCAGCGTAAAGTTCTGGGTGCTGTAAGGTAACAACAACATGTTGGTGCATCTCATCAGGCAAACAAAATATTAGCCCCCAGCCCATGCGAGCTGGCAAAGCCTCCAGGATAGTCAAGGTCTTGTCAGCTACTCTATGAGACTCCTCTTGTCCATCACATCCTTCATCTTCCTCTTCTTCGAGCTCAGAACATGAGGTCATGTTGACTGTAACTTTTTCAAAGAAGCCTGTCGGGAAGAACTCCACAAGTGTGATAGGGACAAGCGGCTTTTGCTCAAGGAGGTCAATAGGCAGAATTTCATGCCTTTTGAAGTTCTTGTAATTCTTCTTACCTTTTGAATGACGAGGGCTCTTCTTTTTTCCTTATCTCTTCCTACGGCGGAGAGATGGCGATTACACTTGGCTTTGCTTTCTTGGCCTCCGGAGAGTGAGAAAAGTCCATCCCTCTTCATCACCATCAACTTTATCAGAGACATCCACAAAGAGATCAGTCTCTGTCAAAGGTCCTTTGGATTCAATTGGAACTACCACAAGCTCCAAACTTCCGAACTGAAGTGTAATTAACTTCTTCTCAAGGGAGGAAACCAATTCAGTGTTTACTCTACCATGAGATCGAGTATGCTTTTGCTCCCAGGGCGCTGAAGAACACTCCAGCTAGGTGGAGATGTGATTTGTCTCGACAGTGTTATCCAAGTCCAATATTATCTTCCCATCCCTGGCAAGTTGCATAATATGCTTCTTAAGCATAATGCATTTCTCAAGAGGGTGACTAATCACCCTGTGATACCGACAATATTTTGGATCGGTAACCTTTCCAGCTTCTTCAGGGTGTTTTGACTGTGGAAGCTCGACAACCCCATTTTGAAGGAGATCGTCGAGCATTCCTAACAAGTCTGAGTCAGGGAAGGGATATTTCATCTCCTGTAGCTCCTTCAACGTAGGACGCTTTTTTCCAGTATCCTCGGAGAACCCACCTTTTTTATTTTCATACTTAGGCTTTCCGGAGATTCGAACCGGTTCCCCAGTTGAAGCAACCATGGATTCTTTGTTTGAGGACTTTGAGGACTTAGGATTCTTATTGAATTCACCCTTGTCCTTTCTAGAGTCAAGTAAGGAAGAGGACTTGCTACGGCGACTTGCAATTGTTATCTCCATATCATGAGCTTTCGTCGCCAATTTTTGGAAGGTCCTTGGCTTAGTCATTCGCAAGACAGTTAGTAAATCCCACTCCACGCCTTGAGCACACATTTCAATAGCTAAAGCTTCGGACAGACGGTCCTTACACTCGAGACTAAAGGATCTCCAGCGATTAATATAATCAAGAACTAGTTCATCCTTCCATTGTTTAGTGTTTGTTAGCTTTGTCATGCTAACAACACGTTGAGTGCTGTAGAATCGATTTAGGAACTCCTACTCCATTTGTTCCTAGGTATCAATGGATTCTAGCTCCAAGTCTGTGTACGAGTCGAACGCAATCCCTTTTAGAGTACGGACAAACTGCTTCACCAGTCGGTCTCCCTCTGCACCAGCATTACTACACGTCTCAATGAAGTGCGCAACATAATGTTTGGGGTTACCCTTGCCATCGAACTGGTTAAACTTGGGAGGCGGATAGCCATGGGGCATATGAAGAGCATCAATCCTCTTCGTATAGGGCTTTGTGTACAAGTGGGTCTTATGAGACATTCCTCCTAGCTGAGCCTTGACTGCGTTTGCTATCAAGCTCTGAATCTGCTCAACAGGCATTGAGCCTAAAGAGTAGTCCTTCTTTGCCTTGCAGTCATTGTCAGATTCCTCGCTGTGGTTGGACTCTTTATTAGAGTCTTCAGGGCCTGAACCTTTGTTGGAAGCTTCAAAGAACTTCTTTTCTAGCTTCTTCGTCAACTTAGCAATCTGGCCATTTTGGCACTTGATTTGGGCGTCCTTTTCTACACTCTCTTTAGAGAGCCTATCCAAGGTAGTCTTCATACTTGCCAGCTGTTCTTCGAGGTTAGTAGCCTCGGTCACCATAACTGGCATGATGACAATATTAGAGGATTCAGCTTCAGCACGCAAGGAAAGTGATCCTTTTAAGGATGCCAAAGAGGAATCCCTACTCGAATAACCATCATCTTCAAGATTGAAGGGTTGGAAAACATGATTGGTGTGGGTTTGGAGTTCATCCATCCCACGCGGATTTGTTGGTGGCAAGATGATGACAGCAATAGCTTTTTGCTTTAACACATTTGAAGCGATTTGATTGACTCCATCAGATACCTTGGAGTCTAGGTTTTGGATCTTATGTGACAGCGATGGTGCAACCACAACTGATTGCTCTCGGGCCATAGCGGTAGCAGCTCTTGTCATACTCCTAGTCATGACACGACTAGATGCAACGCTAGCAGTTGTTGATGCCTGAGATGCAGATCGGACAACTTTCCTTGAAGATTTAGTGACGGCGTTCTTAGGGGCCATGCTATTTACGAAGGAGCGCATATTTGGATTTTGGATAAAAAGATGAGAGGTAGAGATGGTTCCACCGAGCGTGCCAAATTTTATAATCGACAAAATTACAAAGATTGAATTTTTATATTCAATTGAATGAATTGGATAGAATCTTTATGAATGTAATGTTCCTCTGATTCTTTATCTTTTTAGGATGAATTTTTCAATCTTTGAATCAAGAGAGTAGGGGCCTACTTATAGGAAAACCTCCTCCTTCCCCTTGAAAGTCAAGATGAGCCTTGACTTGGATTTTGGGCCTTTTAATCAGGGCTCATCTTGGATTGTTTTGACTTTCATTAGCTTGGACTTTGACTTTGACTTTGACTTTGACTTGAGAGTCTCCCGGGCTTGGGCCAAGCATTGCCTTGGAAGTTGCTTCGAGCTTTGACTGAACGTTGACTTGAAATCTGTTTGACGTTTGACTTAGGAGTCGATTTAGGCATTAATCTTTGACTTTGACTTTGACCTGGTTTTGACCGCACCTTGACTTGGACGTTGTTCGGGCTTTAGGTCGTGACTTGACTTGGTAGTCGTCTAGAGCCTCGATGATTTGGGCGTTTGCTTGAATTTTGACTGAGCATGAACTTGGAAGTCATTTGGGCTTCATCTTGGGCTTGACTTGTGAGTCTTTTGGACTTGACTTGTGAGTCTTTGAGCTTGATTAAATTAATTAAAAGGGTTGGCCCAATTAATTTATTTTATTTTATTTTGGTACACATGAATAAATTTTAGTGCCTACAAATGGATAAGAACTCATTTACTAAGTCAACCAAAATTAGTGGATGAGAATCCACCAACTTGAAGAGTCAGCTGGTAGCTTTACTAAATCCATGCAAAGTCAATCCATCTAAAAATAGCAAAACCCTAAAAGTAGGAATATGCTCCCATGAATTTAGAAGATAAGCCTTCATTTAAGCAACAACCAGAAAAATATTAAAGGGTTTTACTTAGTCAATCATCAAACTCATACTTTTGAGATTTTAGTTAACCCACAAAATTAGAAATTTATTTAGATAATTTACAAATACTATATATTTCCAAATAAAAGAGTTCTAATTTTAAATCAAATTTTCCAACATACTAAATGTCCAATAGTATGTTTTTTATTTATAGCCTTATTTACTTATTTTCAGTATGTAGATAAAATAATATATTAGTCTCGAAAATTATTATTTGTTCAACCCAAACTTGAAAACGTGTCTATATCCTTACTTACCTAATTGTGACTCATAATAATATTTTAATATTTTAATTTTATTGTATCTCTTTGAATCTATATATAATAAATGTAAAGATATATAAGAGGTTGAGAAAACTTCCCTCCTCCAATTCTAAAATCTCAAGCAATAGTGCTTATAAACCGTTGATCATTCTGCAACATAAATCTTAGCCACTGAGGTCCTGGCACACTGCGTATTAGGTTCGATTCTCCGTTCCCTTATTATATTGTACTGCCTTTACGACTCATTTGAAACCCAAAAAAAAAAAAACATAAATCTTACCCTTTAGATCATTTTTAATTTTTGGGGGGAAAAAAAATTCAATACCATACTTGTCTCAACATCACAACTCCTGTAGCCCTATTTCTTCAGTTTAACAGTTGTTGCACCACTCATAACTATTTTTTTATCTCATCAATTTTAATAGGCCAATAGGTCATATAGTTAAATTTTTTTTTAAAAAGATCACCCAATAAATTATATATAAAGTTGAAAATGTTAACATTTTTAGAAATAAATATTGTTTGCAGACAAAATTATAAAAACAAAACATATTCAGCATTGAAAACATCAACATCAATTTTTATGCATATATTAGAAACATAATAATGAAGTTTATTCCTAAAAAGAATAAGTAATTATGTTTAAATTATTTTGTGGAGGACAGAAAACTTTAGCTACATTTATAAGTTATATCTATGAATCCTAATAATAAAAAGTAAAATAATTTATAAGTAGTATATATAGTAAAAATTAGAAGATATGTTTTATTTGTTTGGAGTTCACTACTATATTCTAAATGCTTATTTTAATTAGTTTTAATATTTAAATATTAAGATTAATTATTTATAATACAGGATATGACTTACTTTTATTATTCAACTCATGATTTCCTTTTTGTTTTGAAAATAACATAGGATTGTTTTCCTATTTAAAAAAAGAAGAAGAAAGGAGATAATTAATTTTAAATATTTTATTTCTAGAGAAGAGAAAATAATAGCTATCTATAGTACTTATTATATGAATTTTTTAAATAAAAATAACGAAAACATATTACATGAAGATTACATAATTAATTTATTACATAAAGATATCTATGAATCCTAATAATAAAAAGTAAAATAATTTATAAGTAGCATATATAGTAAAAATTAGAAGATATGTTTTATTTGTTTGGAGTTTACTGCTATATTCTAAATGATGATTTTAATTATTTTTAATATTTAAATATTAAGATTAATTATTTGTAATACAAGATATGACTTACTTTGATTATTCAACTCTTAATTCCTTTTTTTTCGACAATAACATAGGATTGTTTTCCTATTAAAAACAAAAGAAGAAAAGGAGATAATTAATTTTAAATATTTTATTTCTAGAGAAGAAAAAATAATAGCTATCTATATTACTTATTCTGTGAATTTTTATAATAAAAATAAATAAAACATATTATACGAAGATTACATAACAATGTATACAATTGCATTATTGATTAAAAGAGTTGCATTACACAGAGAGGAAAGGCTCTGGAAACTTCTAACATTAGGATTTTAGAAATTCCAGTGCATAAATTTTGGTCCCCAATGTTGCGGAAGACCAATAGCTCAAGCGCTTATCTTATATTTCAACACGTGTAAGTATTAAACTATATGTCAGTATGAGCAGTTTGAAATCTCGATAAACATTTGAATATTAAATCAAAAAGCACATTAAACCCTAAACCCAAAACAATAGTCTTAAACCCACTAGATATAAATCTTCAAACCAATTGTAAACCTTAAAACCCTTGATGCCAACACCCTAACCTAGCTTTGCATAGGATCACATTTTAAAAAAAAAAATTATAGGATCATATTGATGATAGTTGTAACGCCCCGCCTGAATGGGGCGAACGCGCCACCGCCGTGGACGTCCGACAAGGGACATCCACAAGGCAATCTAACCTTCTCAACCTTAATTAACCTGTAAATAGGCGATAGCAGCAGAAGCTCTTGTCAAAATCTAACTAATATTCAGGAGGGTCAATCTAAAACATGCATTACATACATACTTAAACCGTATCTATAGTGTTCTTACATATATGTAATCCCAAAATACATCCATGCTTACATTTAATAAACATAACTCATAACATAAACAAATAACGAGGTCCACATTCCCAACTAAGTTCTTCGAAATTATTGCACAGCTAGCTAGCTCTCTTAATACTCCTGTGATCCCTTTTTGTTTCCAAAACCTGAAAAATGGTGAGGTCATGAGCTCCCCGAGCCCAGTACATAACCCTTACCTTCCCCGTTGTTACACTTTACACATTATCCGGTTAACACATAATCACACAGTACATATATCTTATGACATATAGATAGAACATATCATATGGCATATAGAAAGCGACAAGAGAACATGCATATGCTTCAAGAATCAAAATAAAATCATACCTTCCATATCTAATATGTTCACAAATATCACAAACACACCCAACACATTTATGTCATGGAACAGGCAATTGGAGTAGCTTAGTCGTACTTGTCCCATACCAGGTACGATTCAAGGACTCTCGTTTTCACTCAAGTCTCTAAACAAACTCTGTTGTTAGTCTATTCGCTTAACTAACCATGATCCTATACCAATCGTGTCCTTTGGCTCATAGTCCTCACTAGAGTCTAAAAGAACGCAAAATCTGCTAAGCAACCCAACGGCCTGCCCATAACCATAATTGGCACATAAATCAAAGCAACTTTATCACAAAAGTTCACATACTAGCCATAAACACATAACATGTATCTTAAAACATGCTTATCCATCACATATGCATTTCAAAATCAATCACAAGCTCATAGATATTTTGAATGAACCTTCAAATCCAAAACCAAATCCAAAGTCCAAAACTAAGATCAAAATTAATTTCATAACTTATCCAAATTTCAAATCCAAATGAAACCCAATTCCATATCATATCCAAAATCCAAATCCAAGTCAAACTAATTTCATAACATATCCAAAGACCAAATCCAAGCCAAAGCCAATTTCACAACACATCACATATCCTTAACTGGTTAAAAAACTTTTAGTTTAGGGGAATTCAACCCATGACTCACACAAAGAACCATCACAACACAGGGGTGATAAATACATCCTGGTGGCCCAGTTACGGCTCATTCTTATGGTACCAACCAATGGTGGACTAGCCGCAACTCATTCATATGGTACCAACTAGGCACCCAACGCTATAAAGTACGTAGAGGTCCTCAAATCACAAACTGATGAGTCACATTCACATCCTGGAGTACCAGGGACCCATACAGCTCCCACATAACACAAACTGTAGAATCAATTGGCGGACCAGGCAGTGCCCACTCAAGGTACCAACCAATAACTCACACAGCTCCAAACACAAAGACAACTACTTCTATGGCCATAGCTCTAGAACGTTCTGTAATAGCCTCAGACAATACATGAACCTCTTCCTCCAAAAACGTAACTTAATGAAATCATATAATCACATTTTTATTTTCAAAGAAATTCAATTCCACAATTTGAACAAAAATGTAGTCAAAACAAAGCATAATTCCATTCAAAATACTTTTCACAAGTTTCCAGTAAATCATAATCACCTTTTTACTATTATAATGCATGAAATCATCACAAACGTGATGATTATTTAATTTATGCGTACGAATAACTCATAATTACATCAAAAATAACATTTCACTCAAAAATTCGTAACTCAAAGGATACACAACCAACTTGAACAAAAATTGGCATAAAATTACCAAATAAACCCATGCATTCACTGTAATATTTTTATAATTTTATGCTGAGCCAATCCTCCATAATAATCAAAACAGTACCAAGAATTATGCTTTAAAACGGCACAATTTCAATCAGAACTCCACAACTCATGAAGTACATCTCCAAAGTTCATAAAAATTTAAATTTACAAACATCATATAGAACATATGTTAAAATTTTTACAATTTTATGCCTAGCCAATAATTACCAGAAAATTCAGACAGCAGCCAAACTCTGGGCACTAAAACAGGGCAGTTCCATCAAAAATTCATAACTCACAAATAAAAGTTTACAAAACTTCACACGACATTGCCAAATAACATGAATATTCTACAGTAAAACTTTCATAATTTTTCTCCAACCCAGTAGCTCACAGTAATCAAAACATTAACCGAATTCCAGCATGAATTTATAGGGCAGACTCAATCAAAAATTCATAAATCATAAAATAAGCATCTAAAACTCATGAAAATTTACCAGAAATTTTCCAGCAACATAGAAAATGTACAGTAAAATTTTCAGGAATTGTTTTGTAGTCAATAATTCACAAAAAATAAAACAGTACCCGACTGTGTGTAAAATCCGAAATTCAACCCTTTATTTTTCTTCCATTTTGTTCTTCCAACACCAATAATCAATCCAAACGTTCATAGTTTAGCATGTATTTAGATGAATTCCTAACCTAATCATCAATTCACAACACCCAATTAATCCAAAAATCACAATTAAACATACAACTCATAGAGGTGGATTTCTAAGAGGTGGAATTAGGGTTCTAATCTACTAAACCCTAAAACATCACATTCAAAGCCTCAATTCTCAATTGATTTCTCAATTTCAAGCATAAATAATCAAATTCATCTTACCCTAATCAATTTTAGGTCGAGAAAAACAAAAATTACTCACTTTAATCAACAATCAAAATCAAAACTCAAACGTTTTCTCTTCTCCTCCTCCTCCTCCTCTTCTTCTTCTTCTCCTCCTCTTCTCTTTCTCTTTCTCTGTGCGTGAGATGGGGTTGGGGTTTGGGGAAGAAAGCAAAGAAACCCCCCCCTCCCCTCCAAAATCACGTGATAAAAAAAATCCCCCTCCCTTTTGTGTTTTCTTTTCTTTTTTTTCAAACACTACTAAGTGATACATAATTTCTAATTACTCCCCAAAATGTAATAATGATAATAACATAGAACACACACATGTGTCTAAAATAAAATGCGTACAATATACACATAATTTACATATTGCACATAATTCAAAATAAGCAACAAAAATTTCGAAGCGTTACAATAGTCTTTTTGACTTTTCCGAGTTTTAAAAATAAGATATAAGGAAAAAAATAAGTTTCAAATTTTAAGAAGATAAGAGTTAAATGTATAATAAAATCTTTAATGTTTTATTCTTTTTGGGTATTAATTATTGTGCATTGTTTCGTTTTAATTCTACTCCTTAATATTTTGCTCTATGTATATATTTAATTATCTATATCATATTTTTATTGTATAATTTTATCATATTATTATTGCTATACATTATGTACTTTTTGAAATTTACATCTCTATCCAAATTCATACCTAATATTCTCCTAATGTGCTTTTGAGGGATTGAATATATTAATTTTTCTATTAAAATAGAATATTATGATAAGACCAATTTTCCACTATTTACATTGTGAACTAAAATTAGGTATTTAGACTATCAAATTATTTCTTTTTCATTTTAGAACAAATTATACGTATGTTATATTTTAAAATTTAAATGGCCCGTGCAACAGTACGGGTACACACTAGTATGAGAAAAAATAAAAATATAATGATAATTCCTAATTTTGGCATTGGCTTAATATTTTCCCTTACATAGCTCATCTTCATGTGACCCCTGGAATGTCTTTGGATTTGTAAACAATTGTTTGTTGATATGTGAACTTAGGTTTGTGATTTCATTTGAGTTTTCGATTGTTGCACAAGTTGAAGTAAAGATTTAAGTATCGCATTCTAATTCTGATTCTCGGCATGCTTCATTCAATGAGAGGAAAGATGATAGTGTACATAGGGGCGAAAAAATTAAATCTTGTGCCCTATCAAGGCAGTAAGTCACATGCAAAAACAGAATGAATATTAGCACACCTGCTATAAAAAGATGACATAAGTAAGCTTGTTGCCTCACTCAATGAGATAAGTCGAAAGACCTCAATACTATTTTCGTATGACTATATGGGTTGTACGTTTTAAACTTATTTGTTGCATTTATTCTGAACTTATTTATTGAATGTATTTTGAACTTATTTACTAAAGTTATTTATTATTATTATTATTATTATTATTATTATTATTATTATTATTATT
>JACYFF010031958.1:13952248-13963787 GCA_017589665.1 Selenicereus undatus | reverse complement strand
TTATTATTATTATTATTATTATTATTATTATTATTATTATTATTATTATTATTATTATTATTATTATTATTATTATTATTATTATTATTATTATAGACATATTTAATCATTAGATTATTTGTACCTTGATTGTTGTTCTCGTCATCATCGCCATTGCTTCTTCTTTCTCTTCTTGTTGTTGTGGTGGATTTTATATTACCATGTATGTTTGGCATAAAAATAAAATTATAATAATAATTATTACTAATATTATATATTGCTTAATGTTTGCACTTTATTCCCCAAATTTTAAAATTAGGCACACTCTATTAGCAACAATTCATTGAAAAAAATAATTTAATGGTTAAAATATTACATTTAACTTTTAGTAAGTGACAACTTAAAAAACAAATCATGTAATTAAATCAAACCCCAAATTAATGTTAAGTTAATCTGTCTCAAAATTCCCAAAAATAACATGTCCCTTATTCCTCTCATCTTCAACCTCAAGCCCCTCTCCAAGCTTCCTATGGCATCATCCAACATGGACACGAACATTTTAATTTCATTCACAACACAAAAAATCCTCAAAATTCAATCAAATTAAACTTTATGAGCACCCAATTCACAACCCTCATTCTCCATGAACACCCATAACCCTTCATACATTCCAATACTGAAAATCATCATAACAACTCTAAATTAACAGAAGTTATCATCCATCCAACCTAAAAATGCATGTTTGCTAAATTAATTTGAGAAACAAAATGGTAAAAATAAATTTAGGGGAACATAGAATTCACCTCAGAACACTAAGAAGAAGAGGGTTGCACTGAGTTGAGACGCAGGGAAGGGAAGAGGGTTTCATGCTTGGGAAATAGAGGGGACGAACTTTGTATGAGGCGGAAAGAAAAGGAGGGTTTAACTTAGATTAATTTTTATTCACCCCCTACCCACCAAATATCAAGATATTTCTCTATTTTTAGTATCCTTGTCCTTTTTTCTATAAAGAAAATTTCATCCTCAACTCACAACATTTGAATTAATACTCGGGGAAAATTTTTAGTAACTTCATGAATTATTTATACAAAAACTATAAATTCCACTCATATTGATTAATATGTACTCTTGTTTTTGTTTTTGTTTTTGTTTTGTTATTCGCATTATTGTTTTATGTAGATAACACGGCTAGGCAAATTGTAAAAGTCTTCCATAAAGAATTATGACTTTTAATCACTTTAATAAATGTGATAATTTTTATTTATTTATAAGTTCCGAATGATTTTATATGGAGCATGATTAAATTTTATTTTGAGGCCACTTTCTCGTGTGAACCTGTAATTGCATAAATATTTCAAATGATGAATTGAAATGCGGCACTCAACTTTGCTAAACTAAGATTAATCAAACTAATTAACATGCATTAGGTTCGGGTTGTTACATATGATCATCTTTTGATCGTTGTTGCCTTATGCCTACTATTGATCTACTGCTCTCATCATGGTTGGGTCTTTGCTCTTCCTCAATTAGGATAGCAGACTTAGAGAGAGGGAGGGGATCGGGCGAAGATTTGAAGGGAGGAAGGATGATGAGAGTAACTGCATGAGAGGAGGAATTCCTGACGTTTTCAGAGAAAAGAGTAAGATGATGGGAGCAAAGGGAGAGAAAGAAGATGCATGTGTTTGAGAGGAGAGAGTAAGAAGCTAGAGAGGGTTTTTTTAGAAGTGAAAGAAAGAAGTTCGGGTTGCGCTCAGAGAAAGTAAAAGGGTGCAAATATTTAGTTTTAAAAAATACTTTTTTTTTTAAGTGACGGATGTCTATCACTAATTAATTCCTTTTATAAAATAATTTTCTGATTCTGACAGACCCTGCCACAATTCATTAGAAAGTGTTGGAATCCTTCTAAGATTTTAAAAAGGTACATCCAATCCATCAGCACTGATTCACAGTTCACGATTTTTTATAGGGATTTCTATAAAAAAAAATGGTCACTGACCCGTCAATTTGGTCCATTGAGATCTGTAAAAAAAATCGATCCATCAGTTTTACTCATTTTCAGTTAATTTTTCGTCAAAATTAGTGACCACCTATGTTTATGTCAAAAATGTTAGTCAAAATTTCTCTGCTTCCTTGTAGTGTTAGTAAGTGGTTAAAAACAAGACAATTAAGCTCAACTTGGTGAATTCAACCCGGTGCACTCCTAGTTTTATAAAACCTTGAGTTGATTGAGTTTAATTTTGAAGTTTATACCTTGTACCACTGTGAAGCTGAACACTTAGTAGTAGTATGACATCATATTCTATCGCTGATTCCATGTAGACCACACAATCAGGAACTATCAATTTATGGCTTCAAAGCATTTATATACAACAACTCAGAGCTAATTTTCAAATTGAACCTCTACATTTAATGGGAGTTGTGGACTCCAAAATTAAGACACTAATACACTATGCCAAGATGATGGTTGAAGACTATAAAAATGTATTGGTTCACATGTTATTATAAGGCTCTTCAAACAATAGCACATTCTAAAATCCTAGATATCTTCTCTTTTTTTCATTTTATTAAAGTTGACTAATATTAATTAATTTTTATGAGTACCTTTTATATAAAATCTTTAAAAAATTTAAGAAATTTTTAATATCGAGTTTTTTTTTAAAAAAAATATTTGATCTACCGGGTAATCAAAACACTTACATCAATCAAGTAAATCTGCCTCTATCTCCTAGACTTATCAAAGACATTCTCACATAATAACATCAAATATAGCCCCTCTAACGAGAAAAAAAAATACAATATCTTATGGTTATATATAGTAAGGCTGAATTAATAGTTTAAGGAATTGTTTTTGGTAGATATGAGACATAAAACTTAATTAATATAGGTAAGATTTGAACCTAAGTTCTTGGTACCATATTCCAAAAAATTTTATCAATTGTAGCAGTTAGCATCCATATAATCATTATATAATGGAATATTAGTAACATGCTAATATTTACCTTTTGTTATTGAAAAGTACAAATTCAAATCTTACTAAATGCACCTGGCTAAGAGTGTTTTCATATATAAGTGAAAAGGGTGTAAATATTATGGTACCTTACGGAAAGGGAGGAAATAGGTAATTGGGCCGCCTCATCTTACAAAAGGAAATATAAATGCACTTTTTTGACCAAAAAACAAAAATCCACTTCAACTTAAAAAGAATTAGTTCGGGTAAAATTCAACATGAAAGATCAAACCTGTTTCTGAGGTGGCAAAGAACGAGCTTATGAGATGGCGAGTGGCCCTGGTCGTCGCTCCCCTTCTTCTTCTACTTTCCTGCAACACCCCAGATTTTGGATATGAGGAACGCCCCCCTCCCCCAACACTTAAGTCAATCTTCTCAACAAGAGACGGAAAAATTTGGTTAATGAAAAGAGATTAAAGTTTATGTTCCATAAGATTCTCACTATTACAGGCTTAAATGATGCTAGATCTCCCCCATTTTGGCAGCCCATGATGGGTTTGGGCCTCCATTCTAGGGTTGTGAGACTTACTTGCTCACATGGCTGGGACGATGAAATCTTATCTAAATCAGTTAGCCCTTCACATTTTACCTACCCAATCTTTCGAAAAGGGCAAGCAAGTAGAATGCAGAGAGAACACTTTAAACAACTTTGTCTTGGAACTCTTCAGTTATGTGATTACACTCATGTCGAGACCATTTATTACCCCCACCAACTGGCAAGATTCTATATGGCACCCTTCTACCATAGTATAAAAGTGGTAAGAGACGGGGATTTTTTCACTCCTGGCCTTCACTCTTCTTGTGAAGATCCTTTACTTGGTCATGGGATCCCCCACTTGGCTTAATATGGGCGAAATGACTCTCCATTTTTCAGGAGACTTTCTACTAGGGCAAGTTGGATGAGGTCGTCCCACCTCCTCCTCCCAATCTGTTGCCAATGGATTTTCAGTCATTGTGCCTCAACTTCATAAAGGAGAATGCTGAGGAGTTTGCTCAGGAGGTGGATACACCAAAGCTTCTACAGACAACATTCCATGCCATGACCATGTTTGTGTGGAGGGGCTGGGTGTACTCTCGAAGGTTGAGGGCAATGTCCAAAGGAGGTGTTGGAAAACGTTCAGTGGTTCTCCTTCGAGGTCTAACTGAGCATTCACAAGGATGAGCTACTATTTGTCAGCCAAAGGGCACTTGCGACCGAGGCTACTGTTGCCTTCCCAAGTGGCTGCTATTATCCCAAATGAAAGCATGGGCTCGAATGACATTCCATTGCACCTGGAGGGCACAGGGGTTAATCTTTCCCCCTCGGGTAGCCTTGTCTTCCTCTCGCCCCAGAATTATATTTTCCTTTTCTCCTCTCTTTTTTTTTTAATATAACTGGAAAGAAATTTAATTTTTCTCATTCGTAATCATGCCTCTTACTTTTTGTTCTCATAAAAGTTCCTTCCCGATGTTTATCTGTGCATTTTTAAAGGCCTTTTACTACTTTTGTTCAGTGTCCAAATCTTTTCAAGCCATAAATGTCCCTTGCTTCTCTATATAAAATGGCATGAGGAAAGGCGGTGAAGTTCTCATTTTTCCCTTACACATTCCAGTTTACCAGGCTATGTAGATCAAAGCCATGGTTATTCCTTATTACCTTAACACCGAAGAAATGGCCACTTATGTATGGGAGACTTTCAAATGGTGGAACAGGAACTACACAGATCCTCCTTCGCCTCCGTGCCCGCTTTCGGAGGATTGCCAAAGCCTCTGCCCTGACTTCATTAAGAAGACACTAAGGAGGCCGCTTGAGACTTCCAGATCCCCGAGATCGTGCAGGCCACATTCTATGCCATGGTGTTCAACAACGTCCTGAAACTGGGCATAGTGACGTGGAACATGGCCTTTGTGCTGAGGGACGCGCTCACAAACCTTAACTGGAATTCTTCCGAAGCATGGTTTAGGATTTACTGATGACATCTTCTACCTGCCTGGCAACTGTCTGCCACTGCTCCTGCAATGGCAAACCCAATCGCAACTCCGGCCTCCTTGTGCCTAGAGGAAAGCATTGGATCAAATGATACTCCGGTTGTGTCTAGCGATGGGGCTACCACTGAGATTTTTTTCCCCCATTGGGTAGGCCACATTTCTTTTTTCTTTGCAGAGCAAGATCGTGCGACTTGTCCCGCATAGAGTCTGGGGACATGACCTCGGAGGAGATTGCTGAGGTTCTGGCTTGGCAAAGAGAAGAAGATAGGTGTCCGTGAGTTGAGCCACAGGCCTTGGGGGTATGGGTTGCCTTCTTTACTTGTAACATACGTCAACCTTCTTTTCCTTTCTAACATTTTTAATGGTATAGGCTAATGTCATCCTGTGGACCAAGCATCCACCAGCTCCTGCTAGACCTGGCAAATGGGTCATTCAGTTTGAGTATGGGTGGGGTTAAGTTTGGATCGATTCATGTTTTGGGTTAAGTAACATTTAGGCCAGTTTAGTTTGGGTTGAGTGAACTTTGGTTCGAATCGACTTCGGATCAACCGATTTTTGGCCCAATACGTTTGTCATGCAAAAATAAGTAACTTTGTAGAAACTTTCGAGTCGAGTATGGTTCAAATCGGGTCAATTTGGATTTCGGCGTCCACTTTAGGGCGAGCCTATTTTGGTCGGGTCGGGTATGGGTCCAGGTCATTCGATTTGGGTTTTAGATCTCGGGTCAGGTTTCCCAAGTCTAGCTCCTACCATCAGCCTTCCTTCATCGATCTCCCGTAACCGCCCGTGACATAAGTCATAGGGTAGCAACCGAGGTCAGCTGGTGTAGTTGTAGAAATTAGGAGCTCCCCCAAGGAGGATGCCTAGGTTGGGGTTCTCCTTAGAAGGAAACCTCTATGGTGGCTCGGTCGGTCGAGCAGGCTCAAATGGGGCTTGGAGCTCGTCGCCTCTAGATGGCTCCGACAAAAGTTACCACATGACCTATCAACAGGTCATGGAGGCATCCCTCCGAAGGTACATAGGGCCATCAATTTTCTAGAATCTGATCCTCCAGTTATATCTGAGCTCATAGAGAGGCTCACTCAGTTTCCATCCGTCTCTCCTGATGCCTAACTGGTCATTGAAGAGCAGGTGGTCGTGGCAAAGGTAGGTTTTCCTTAACTCTGAAAGAGCTTGACTTCTCCCTTTGTCTTTTTCTGACCCTTTGGATAAAATCTTGTGTAGGCTTTTGCCCGAGCTCTCAAGGCCATGAGGATGGCACCCGCCATCTCTCATCTAGAGGAGAAAGACCACCTTCTCCAAGAGGCCCAAAAGAAGCCAATGACTTTGCGGCTAAGTACAAACAGCGCTAGGAGAAGCTAAAGAAGGAGAATGACAAGTGTGCAAAGGAGAAACAAGGATTGGTACTGCCATCTTGAGGACCTGAATATCCTAGTAGAGGCTGAGAAAATCACTTCTCGAGACAAAATGGTCGAGGCCGATTAATTGAACTATCAGTGCAGTTAGGAAAAGCGAAATGAATTCTTTCGTGAGCTCATCAAACTCTTGCCCCCTTGGAGTTTCAACATAAGAGGGGGGTGTATTTTGAGGCATGGGTTCAGTATATAAAGGACAATTGCCACACCCACCGCTATTATAAGGATCCTAAGAGATTTTGTTCTAATACGAGGTCCTCGAGGATGCAGATATGGGCGACATAAACCACACTGCCCTCTTGATGGAGAAGGCCTAGTTGAGAATGCCAGCTATGATGAGGACTCTATAATCTGGTCACCCTTTCTTTTTTCTTGCCTTTAGTTAATAGTGCTTCTCTTTAGCGATCTTTTGAACACCTTTGTAAGGATTATCAATCAATTTCAATGGAATCATTATTTTCCCTTACGTGTATCTGATGTAGTGAACATCTATAGGCCATACTTTATAACCCTTAACCCTTTGGGGGTCAAAGGCATCGAAAGGCCATAGGTTGTGTCGTCCGATCTTTAGCCCCTTGGAGGCTAAAAGCACAACGAATGCTCATAGGTCATATTGTTTGACCCTTAGCCCCTCGATGAGGAGCTAAAGTTGTACGAGGATGAGAGTGCTTTAATGCTCGACATAGATATCCCTCCTCCAATGGCACGGTTTCTACATCGTCCGCAGCTTTCAGGTGTGGATGCTCTTGGTCTGTTGTGGTTACAGTACATATGGTCAAGGCTTCGGCCGTATGAGGGGTTCAACTTAGGGTTTTTTCATCTAAAGGTTAGCCTTTGAGGCCTCTCGACAATCATGGCGCTCACCAATGGCTTGATGCTGACTAAGTAACATTCATGTGTTGTCCACTAGTCTCCAAACAGCTTCCCTATGCTTCTGTCATCTGCCTCATACTGAATTTGGAGGAGGTAGCGCACTATGATGGCTTTCACTTTATGAAGAGTTGGACGTCCAATGATAATGTTGTACGTCTAGTTACGTCTACAACCAAGAAATCGACTTCTATATTTCTCGACTTGGCCTTATCCCGAACTGTATGGGTAATTGGATCACACCAACTAAGGTCACCATCTAACCGCCAAAGCTTAGAATAGGGCGTATTAGCGGCATAATGTCCTACTCTGGATGCTTGACTTTCTTGACGCCCAGGTAATAATATCAACCAACCTCCAGTCTCAACCAAAATTCTCTACACAAGGGCATTTGCCACTTTTAGTTCAACTACCATGGGATCGTCGTGGGGGGGTAATTAGAGTGTGAATCTCTCTCTCATAAAAAGTCATGGTGGGAATGCTCACAGGGGTTCCCTTTTCAGCCGTCTTCAGCATACCCCCTGGCTATGGTGGCTACGATCTCGATGGAATACTCTTCTTCCTATAGGGCCTCCTGGGGTTGAGTTTTTCCTTTGTTGAACGCTCTTTGCCCTTGCTTCAGGAAACAGTCAATCTGTCCCTTATCTGTAAGTTCGTGGAGGGCTTTCTTTAACTCTCTACACTCCGCGGTCGTGTGCCCGTTTTGCTCAAGGAACTTATAGCATTTCTCTATGTTGTGTGGTTTTGGCATCACGAACATGGGCTACGACCTTTTTAGCATGGGATGCCCCTTAATCTCCATGAGGATGCTCCAAGAATCTGTATTAAGGTGTCGATCTCAACCTTCGTTCGTTTTCTTTCGCTTGACCCTTGTCGGATTTCTTTCCTGGGCAGCCCCGCTCTTTCGAGGGCCGTTCCCAATTTCTGCACAAATCTCGGTGGCCTAATAAAGTTGGAATCTTTTTAAGTGCCTCTGCTAGGGAAGTTTCCTTTTGTTCAACCAACAAGAATTTGAACTGCCCATTCTTCAAGAAAAAGGTGTAAGCTACTCCATCCTCTAGATATGGGATAAGGATAGACTCTTGATGAAGTCTTTTCATGAACTCTGTTTCGCGAACTTCTTGTGCATTGCTGGAGATGACGTGGGACAAGAGCTTGGGCTTAAGTGATGGTGCATGCAGATCAGCTAATGGTCCTCTCCTCCTGAGACGAGCCTGTAGAAAATGCACCCCCGAGTTGTGGTTTGGGGAATGCCTCTCTGACGGTCAAGTCAAAGGAGGGTCCAAGAGAGAAATAAATTCAATAAAGAGAGAGGGTGTAAAGGAAATTATGTCAGAGTGCCAATCCCTTTTCCAAAGTGGGTAGGTAAGTATTTATAGCTCTTGTAGTAAAGGGTAGGATGGTAATTTCATGCTGAAAAACCCCCAAAGTGGGTTGCCATCTGCTTGCTCCGTTTGGGCCTCTGGTCGGAGCCCCAAAGGTCCGACTAGGGCGCACTATGCCTAGTTAGGGCTTGTCCTGCGATTGGGGATCCATGGGCCTTCCCAGGGAAATCATATTTTTCAGATCAAACTCGTCCAGTGATTTGTTATGACCTTGCTTGATCTCTCATAGGTTGTTCATCTTTCTTTATGGTTAGTGATAAACTAATTCACAAAACGGTCACATAACTCCTGAAAGAAAGTAACACTCCTATGAGTGAGGCCACTGAACCATGCCTAGGCTACCCGTTTTAAGGTGGCTGAGAAGTATCGATGGTAAGCTACATCGTCCACATCCTGGACATACATTTGAGTCTTATAAACTCCCAAATGTTCTTCAGGATCCATGGTTTTGTCATACAATCCTAGATTTGGAATCTTTACCATCGTTGTCCTTAGGGCACTCATGATTTCATCACTGAAAGGTATGGCAAACAGCAAAGAGCCTAGATGTACGGTAATTCCAGATAGTTTGATGGGAATGGATGACTTTTGTCTCACCTTAGCTAATAAGGAACTTCCGTGTTGTGCGCCACTTCTTGGTGGACTATGCTATGACTGACCAACCCTTTTTAGCTCCTGATTGCACATACCTAGTTCATGTGCCGGTGGACTGCAAGTGCATTCCCTAGTCATCAACTGCTCTGGAGGATACTCCTTCCTTGAATGGTCATCCCTGGGGTGCAAGGTTTGTTCCTACTCCTCAAACCAGGATGTCCAACGAGAGTGTGTGGCACAGGGGTTTGAAGTTGTACTTCACAGAGCTAAGTCCACTTGAGTCTTATGGAAGGCCTACTATTCGGGAATGATCTTCCTAATGTCAACCTCTATGACGTGCTTAGGATGCTCAGGGCGTGGCTGCTCACTAGCTAAGGGGCAAACATTGCCACAGAGCACAGGGCCTTCATTATGCAGTCCAGGATGGTCTCGACAAGCCGAGGGCTCGCACCCCTCGCTTAGCTCAGGGTCGAACGTACGAATTGGCCTCATAGAGCTTGTCATTTCCATTGTTTTCTTCACTTGTTCGGTAACCTAATATAGGAGTGTATCTGTCATGGTTGTCATGAAGTTCTTCAGGGCATCTATGGTGACGTATGCTTCCTATTCAAGCATCCTCTGTCCGACCTATTAGGGCGTAGCCCTAGAACTCTCTGAGGCATCATGAACCTTATGTGCCTTACGAGACGGCCCCCAGTGTGCCTCCGGTAGGTCAATCATAGGGTTCTTATCTCTTCTAGATCGGGCCCTAGTGGCGCCGCTTACCACAATCGTTCACCACTCTTCCCCACAGACGGCGCCAAACTATTTTCAAACAAAGTTATCAAAAGTGATGAGGCGACAAATAATAGGCTTATGAGATGGCGAGCACCCGGCGTCATTGTTCCCTTCCTTCTTCTTCTTTCCTATAAAAAGGCATGCCTCGAATGTTTAGATCCGATGAACGCCCCTCCGGGGCTCAAGTCAGTCTTCTTAGCAAGAGGGGGGAAAAGACGATTAATGAAAAGAGATTAAAGTTCGTGTTCTTTTTTAGGAAGGGTGGATCCTTCAAGAAAAGGAAAAAACCCTAATGTCTGCAATGTCACAGCCTGGATTTCAGTGAAAATTGATTGCCTTTCTCATATTATGTAGGCGCGTATTCATAAGTACTATAGCCAGGGGCCAAATGGTAATTTATAAGATTCTCACTCTTGGGGGCTCAAATCAGCAAGATCTCCTTCATCTTAGCATCCCATAACAGGTTTGACCTCCCTTCTTGATGCTGAGCAAACCCCAAGAATGGACTTACTCCTCCAAGTAAGGGTTATGGACCTAGTGAGCGCAATGTTGACCTTTGGTGGTGGAGGTCAAGGTCTTCGTCCTCCTAGGTCAACGTTGACTTAGCAACCTTGAAGACACTCAATTAAGCTTAGAAAAGGTGATTGGGCAATTAGTAACCTTAAATAAGGAGTTTAGCTACTTTATTCTTCAAAATCACTTCATTAACTTATTTTCATTTCTAGGCAAAACATCTTACCTATCTTTTGTCTCAGTTTTAGAAGGGCAAATAGGCTCCAATTCGGACAAATTATATATGTATGAATAGCCCTAGATGTCTAGTTTCCATTAGGTTATAGATCATCTTCAGATTCTAAGTATCGAGGAAGATATGGAGCGTAAATCTTGCAAGGGTCCGTGCAAAGTCTAGAATTACACGTCTTTTATTAAGGAATCAATTGGGCTAGCAAATTGATAAATTAGGTGCTAATATTTCTTGGACAGTTGGTGGACTCTTCTAGAAGCCAAGCACAAAAAAAAAATCTCCCCATGTCTCATCCATTTGAGGTAGTGAATGGCTCATCCAATCTATCACTAATGCAGCTAATTCCAGCTCAACTTATATTCTTGTGGTTCCCTTCAAAATTGTACCACTTGTTAGGATTTCATTGTTTGATTTTCTTGTAATTCTATTGGTTAGTACATGACTTAGGGAAGGGGTAACTCTCCTATTTATTTGTTTGATCCTTGTAATATTTCTCAAACTTGGATTAATAAAATAAAACGTTGATGTTGATTATCTTTTCAAAAATCTCATATTTCTTTATCTCTCTAGTAGAGTAGTGAAATTGAGTCTTCTCTTTAATTCAACGTTTGGTACGTTGGCTCTAGAAGATTAAAGGGTGGGTTGATTAATCTAGGTAATGGCTTAGCCTTTATCCTAGATATATCCCCTTTGATTTATTTGGTTTATCATTGTGCAGGTTTGAATCACATCAAGAGGTAGAATTTTGGTTTTCTCTCTCTCTCTCTCTCTCTCTCTCTCTCTCTCTCTCTCTCTCTCT
>JACYFF010031958.1:13928745-13952238 GCA_017589665.1 Selenicereus undatus | reverse complement strand
TCTCTCTCTCTCTCTCTCTCTCTCTCTCTCTCTCTCTCTCTCTCTCTTGAGTTTTCTTGTGGAAGTTTGATCTTTATCATTCATTTGCATCTCTTCATTAAGATTATTGTCTTTATTTGGGCAAGGGTTTTCTCACATGGTTCACTTCTAAGGCCTTGAGACCTACTTGTTGATGTGGTTGGGATGGTGAAATCTTATCTAAATCAAAACCAACTGTAGTGGGAGGCATGGGCGTTACCTTTATGTTATTAGGTTGAATCTTTGGATGGACTGCTAATGGTCGCTAAGTTTAGAAGAGTACTATTGTACATGATGTGGTATATTAGTATAGGGGATGATTTTGGTCGTTTTGGACTTTGTTGCATTACTATACTTATTTGCTTGTACTTCGAGTCATTTTGACTTCATCAACAATTGGATAAAAAAAAAAACCTCCATTTTGAATTCAAGTTGCTCACTAGTTCCTCAATAGATGTGTGGTAAGTTTATCACCACCTCCAACTATCATCCTATCCCCCTAGGTTCAAGCCTAGGAGGAGACAATTTACTACCTTGTGTGGGGAATTGTTAATGGCTATTAGTTTCAGACTTTGAATTCCCCTTTTCCTAACCAACAGTGAGCCACTAGATTGTCCTATGATAGAGGCCAAGTGAGTTGGCTCGCTTACCATTCCCCGCCCCCCCCCCCCCAAAAAAAATGTTGATCAGACTTTCAAACCCCAATAATGGATGCCTTTCGATCCCAAAACACGATACTATCATAATACAATGTATTTCATCGAATTAAAAATAATTGCCCATTTATTTCTACCGTAAAAATTGTAAAAGTAAAATAGTGCATAAAAATGTTCCTTTGCAACTTTCATCCCAAAATTAAACAAATTTCAATAAAGATGGAAGTACTATGAATCAATCAAGCACTTTTGCAATGAAGTTACAAATAAAGTACTGTTAATTGGCAAATGCGAAAGATCAAAAGCTCTTATCATTCAAGTCTTCATATCTATTTATAATTTGTCAATCTTATATACGACAACTTTCATAAGAACCGACCTCTTTATTGTTGAGCCTATCTTATGTGATAGAATCACTTTTTCTTTGCTTGCAACGTTCTTCCAAGTAATACAATCTCACCAAAATATATCTCTCTTTGTTTTCATTATTCTACTCATTCTAATATAAAACACAAAATTTATACTAATACATCATGTCACTGAACTTTTCAAAAGAAAAATCGTATCAAACAAATACCCTAACCTCCCACCTAAACAAAATAGACAGAATGCAATGTTAAATTTATGCAGTCGAAACGTTGAATTGTTGATATTGCTCCCATTGTGTTTCTAATTTACACATTCCCCCCCCCCCCCCAAAACACAAAGAAAATAGTAACAAATTTATCACAAGAGGTGGCAACAACCAACAACATCCAGGCACCCAAAAAAAAAATCCCCGTTCATGTGTGAACCGTTTGAATTTGACATTCAAACCAATATTAAACTAATTCATTAATCACTAGTCTCACACTTATTATTGATTAACAACATGAAAATCCATTAAGCAAGATTCCTTCAATTTCCGCACTAATTTTTAATTATTTTGCATCCAGGTACGCTTGTCAATGGTTGTTGTTTGGCTTGACAGTTTGACTCCACCATCATGAGAACAAGTTAATTAGGGTTTGTTTAGCAATCAACTGCATGATTAAATTTCCTATTATCTATAGCTGCCAAGGTCGTAGTAGCTAGCTAGCCAATATATTTTAGTAGAAGTAAAATTAGTTATTTATTATTATTTACAAAAATCAACTTGAGCTACAAAATTTATGTATATGTACATGTTTGAGTATTTCCGGGTTTGTTTTAGAAATTATAAAAGAAGTGTTGGTGAGATTTAATTTGACCTATATTGATTTAGGTTAAATTTCGTTTGATATTTCGACCAACTAGTAAACATAAGATGTCAATGCAGGTGTTAAAATCTAGGTGTTCAATCCATTTGTTATGCACTTATACAGTTCATTCTATCCTATCATGGTAAACTTGTTCAATTCATTGGATTGATTAGGCTCGTAACAAGCAGCCTATTTCAAACTATTCTAATTTAGACTTTATATAAACAAAAAGGTATATGAGACCTAAACTAGTTAGTCAGATGAACGGGTTTGTCCGTGTGCTAATCTCTTAAGTTAATCTCCTTTCTTTGGGTTAAAAAAGGGGCAAGTTCCCTAAAAAACTAGCATTACCAAACATTAATCAAAATGTGGCCAAGCCATATCAATATTGTCAATAAATAAAATCATAGACAACAAGGGAGGGGGATTAGTAGCTAAAAATTACAATCCGAGCATTTTGTTCAATGGTAATATTAGCTAAGAAATCAGGTACTGTATTAGCTTTCTTATGATTATACTTCGATTCAACTCTCTAGTCTGAATTAAACAATAGCTCTTGACATTACAAATTTAGTCACAAATAAACCGGTAATATATATTTATATATACTTATATCAACCTAATAAGATTAGCTGCCTCATCATAAACAGCATTTATATGTTCCAAAATGGCAAAAATCATAAAACTTCATCATAAAATAACAAAGTAATGATTAGACTTGCACTACTTTACTGGTTTCACCCACACACATTCCAAAAAAAAAAAAAAGGGGGTGGCATAGCACATAGGTTGTTTTTGTTGGAGAGGCCGGTAAAGAAAAGTCACGTGTAGAATGCCAAATTAAACTGCCAAGACTAGCTTTTTGAAAAGAGCATATTCATTTAATAAAAACTCTCAAAAAGACTCGACCAAACATTCATTTTATGAAGGGGACTCAATCCCATGCTTACCCACCCGTGAACCCCTCAATTCTCTCTTCATTTTTTTATTTCTTTTTTTTTTTGAATGCAACAAAAAAGAGTCACGAGAAGATGTTATGTAATGTTATTATTAGGAGGTTAGCCTAATTGCTGTTTGACATCAACCACAACACAACACAACACAACACAGCTTCTACGTACTGTTTCTTATTCTTTTCTTTTTTCTTTCTCTTTCTTTTGTAGGATCAGATCATCTCATGTGAGCCAAGCAGTTGCTATCAACTTTCACCTTTTTTGTTTCTTGTGTCTTGGGGTGGATTGTCACTTATTATGACACTAAGGAACAAGACGTTAGTATCATTGAGTGAGATCACATGAAGTTGTATTAAAATTGTCTCAATAAGGGTCGGTTTTGTGATGTGTACAAATCCCAAAACAGCCGCAACCTTCAACATTGGATACACACATGCATCGGTTTCGTACTTAGAGTTAAGTATCTAAGTTCATTATGTGGATATCAGTTAATTTAATTGGTAAATTTTTTATTAATTGTTACTAAAGATTTAAATTTGACTATGTCGTGGTTGTCAGTTTATTTGTCTAGCTCAAATTGAACTTAAAAGTGATTATAGAGTACTCTGGTAAATCATGTCATGGTTGTCAATCATATAATTTGTTTGACAAAGTTATCCAACAAGAATGCAAATATATTAATATTTTATATTCTCTTGTATATTTGGCCTAAATTGAGTCTAATTGTGAATCATTCCATCGAATAATTAATCATATTAAATATGAAATGAATTTCAAAGCACATTCCTTAATTTTAACATATGGTGAGACACTAGATGCTGAATGGTGCTAAATGTTAATGTGAAAGTGTGGAACAGTATTTAATAGAGTTGAACAGTGGTGAATAGTAATGAACAACACGTAAAAGTTCGCAAAATATAACTAGACTTTTTTTGTGACACTGCGTTCAATAATACATGTTGAATTATTAATAAAAAATACTTGCAATAAATTAAAAAGAATAGGCTCTTAATATGCCTAAATTTACATAAACGCAGTCTTTTCAAGAATAACTTAATACAATATATAAAAATTGAGATTTTGAATGTACTGTTGTATCTCGTGATGACGAGACAAAAGCATAGGACAAACGTCTCCAATTAAGAATAGCTTATCAAGAGAGGTAATGGTTCTTTCCCATGTATTTGCATGTTTGTGCGAGACTTTTTATTTATAAAATAGTGTACAAGACAGTTCCAAAGAAAATGCAGTAGGCAAAAAATTTTGAATAGAAAGTTCATCAAGTTTCCTCTATCTATGTATCACCTATATGCTTCTCTTTCTCTTTTTTCTTTTTTAAGTCATAGTTAGGATTTGAAGGATGATGATGTCCTGCTTATTGTCGATAGGTGAGTTACGTTGTGAGGTTTGCTCTTCCTCTTCAGTTATCTGAAACTTGTCCAACTAGCTTGTATTTTTGAGTTCAGTCGTCACAGAATATGCCTACTAACGAGAATGAAGCTAGTTAGCTCGATGGGCAAGAAAAAGTTAAGTGAGAATGATCAAAATTGAATTTGTAAGCTCAAAATCACCGAATGAAGACTTGGCCTAAACTTCCATAAGGACCATAACTAGCTACCACCGAAAGGGTGGTTCGGTCACATCACATCTAATGCAACTTTCTATCAAGGAAAGAGTTATAATTCAAACCCCACTCGTAATATTTTAGCATGGAAAATTAAATTCAAGAGAATTAATTTCAACCTCTTTGATATGTGAACTAATAATAATTCTCATAGAAGGGATCCTAATCGTGTTTGACGTCACCTGATAATGGTTGTAATATTATGGTTGGAGGTATCCTAAAAAATTCTAAATATGTTCCATTGAAAGTGTCTCCAGCATTGATCAAACCTAGCAGAAGATCAATCATAGGTATGATCATACGTAGTTATTTTAATTCTTCTCCCCCCCCCCCCCCCAAAAAAAAAAACAAAGAAAAAGGAATGAAGAGGAATGTGTAGCTAGAACATCTATAAAGAGGAGCAACATTTAGAAACCTCTTCATAAGCTACATTGTTCTTAAACTTATAGGCACTCATACTTTCTAACCTACATGAAGCAGGTCCTACATTAATTTTTTAGCTGGCTAGCTTGATCAAATATACTCTCAACGGCAATTTCTTATGTGCTTCATGTTCTCATTGCCCACATATATATATATTTTTCATACATGTATTTGTCATATATTAACTTTTTAATATATATTTACTGATGTGGTCTTAGAAATATGTGCTCCCCGGAATATGATATACATATTGACTCTCAGCCCCCCACCCAAAAAAAGAAAGGAGGGATCATCCGACAACAAAACAAGATGAATTGGGGTCCTTCAAAAAAAACCAGCCCACAGGCTTAGAAATTCAAGTACTATATTCATAAGCAAGGAATTCCTCACCAAAAAACTTCAAGAAACAGGGGAAAAAAAGGGGAAAAAAAATTGAAGTGGAAAGTCAGGCATTGTAAGCAGTACATTGGAGGCTTGTGAGCCACAAAGCCTTGAAATCCAAATAAAATAAAATAAAATAAGAAGAGAAGAGAAAAATATGCTTTAGAGAAGAGAGAGTTGGTGGGGGGAAAATTGAGTTAATAGCAACAAAAAAACACAGTGCTAGAATTTTGCCACAGAAAACGAACCTCACCTTAAACAAACACTGACAGCATATACAATTAAATTTTAAAAAAAAAGAAAAACTTTAACTACAAACCTATGGATCCTGGATCAACAAGAATGTGACACGTTTCTGTTTTCTAGTGTCACCCTCATTTTACCATTTACACTATAAATATCATCTCTTAGCTTCATGAATTTGCCCATTAATTCTGTTTATTGTTTCCCACATTGTACCCTCCAAGAAAAAAAAGTTCGGTAAAAAATAATGAAGCATTCTAGCATTTTGACATTGGTTGTTTTGGCTTCAATTCTTTGGTGGTCTCAACATGTGGGCAAGTTAGTAGAAGGAAGAGTTCATCATCACAAGAAAAAAGGCGGGTCATCCCCTGCTCCTGGGTCAGGGGATGATGATCAGCCTCCCACATTTAGCCCCCCGGGCCCAGCCCCGGTTGTCCAGCCCAGCCCCTACCCGTACCCGAGCCCGGCTCAAGGAGGCCCTTGCATTTATGATGTGACTGCCTTTGGGGCGGTGGGGGATGGCTCCAACGATGACACGCCCGCCTTCCGGGATGCCTGGAAGGCGGCCTGTACCGCGGACTCTGGCGGTGTGGTGTTGGTGCCTTCTAGGGGGAGGTTCATGATCACCTCCACCATCTTCTCTGGCCCTTGTAAGTCTGAGCTTGTGTTTCAGGTAAGTCATTTTGGAAAAGGTTTGGGCTCTTTTGGGTAAATGCATTCAGTTTTTAATCCCACATTGATAATGGGTGATTCGGGGTTGGGTCAAGTTTAAGTCAGGTTGAAATGCCCGGTGCGCATTTGGGCCAAGTTTAGTTTCGCTTGAGTTAGTTGGTGTTGGAGTCTCATTTGAGTTTGCTATTTGTTTGTCCAATGAGGGTCTATTCTTTTCGTAAGAAATAAACGAATATAGCATGGGAAGAAAAGAAACGGAGGGGAAGGAATGGAATGGAGTGGGTAAGAATAATATGTTTCTTACAGGAGTGGGAAGGTATTGAAAGGAATGGAAAATAATGAAAATGAGTGAGAAAAAGCTGTATTTATTGTTAAAAAGTGGGAATGAATGAAAAGGAGTGGGAAGAAGAAGGAATGAAATGAGATAGGGCGCCTAGCATGAAAAAAAAAATGGAGCCTAAATTTGTAAAACAAAAAAATGTCACCATCACATGGCAAACAAATTTTTGGCTCGGGTTAGACAAGTTGGTTTTGGACTAGAATCACTTTGCCTTATTTTGGGTTTGGTTTTATCTCATGTCAAGTTGGACGGAAAGATACTAGTAGAGTAATAAAGTATGAGCCAGTTATGCCACGTCGATTCTCATTAATCCATCATTATTCTAATGTCTGCTATTTTATACGGTAAAATCTTTATAGAATACATTAACGAAGACTTACATTAATCTACAATTTCCCTTTGACCACGAGAAAGACAAAAAAACAAAAATGTTTAAACTAATGGGTGATGAGTGATGACAAAACATACGAATTTACATAATACTAACAATCTTGCTTTCAAATGCAGATTGACGGTATCCTTATGCCACCGGATGGACCAGATTGCTGGCCGGAGTCCGATAGCAAGAAGCAATGGCTAGTGTTCTACAGGCTAGATGGGATGACTCTCAATGGAACTGGCACCATTGAAGGCAATGGGCAGAAATGGTGGGACCTTCCGTGTAAGCCTCACAGGGTATGCTCTCATGTGTCATCCATGACAGGGACACTTCTCTTTCAAAAGTTTAGCATCACTAATAATTTCTTGTTACTTGCATCAACTAATTGTCTAATTGTATGTTCCCTGTGTTTGTTTTAACTTTTTTAGGGTCCACATGGAACAACTTTGCCTGGACCATGTGATAGCCCTGCTGTAAGTGTGCTGTATCTTATTTTCAGGATACATTCACAGGGTAGTAAATATTCCTTGAAAAATAGATTTCCGGTTTTCAATGTTCTGATAAATTAAGATATTTTAAACAATTCTTATACAACATGAAACAATTCGAGTAGATTGGTAGGTTGAGGTTGGAAGCATTCTGTTTCCGCGAAGATGAGTTTTCAGTGATCTACCGAACACTAAATAATCTTTTATATAGATTCATTTTTATTAAAAAAAATTCTTAGAAAACAATTTCTCTCTACGGAACAATATCTCGATAAAATTGTCCATTATTGCATATTTCATGCTCTACAAGTGCTAACTTTTTTTTTTTTAATTGGTGGGTTGATGTGTTGAATCAGTTGATTAGGTTTTTCATGAGCAACAATGTGAGGGTGAGTGGGATAAGAATACAGAACAGTCCTCAATTTCACATGAAGTTTGATGGGTGTGAAGGGGTGCACATAGAGAAGCTGCAGATCAATTCACCTCAGTACAGCCCCAACACTGATGGCATTCATGTTGAGAACACAAAGGGGGTTGGCATTTACAATTCCATGATAGCTAATGGTATTCACATCCTCCATTAACTTTGACCTCAATTTGTGTTGTTCTCACTTGAATTATTTCTCCAAAGGTTCTTTTCATGGGCCAAATGAAAGGTTCTCATGTGTGAAGGAAAATAGGGTTTCCAATTCATGAAGAATAAGACAAGAAATAATTTGCCACCTTCTCACAAGTGAAGTCTAGGGGCACAACACACCCCCCCCCCCCCCCCAAAAAAAAAAATTGTGGTGACTAAATAAACGGCTTAATTCAATATGAATTTTGGTGATATTTGAACATATAAATCCAACTGAAATTAACTGCATACATATTATATGGTGCCCATGTCAACTGTTTTTGAATTTCAACACCCTTCGAAGTGGGTTGCCTCGGAATTAATGCACATGAAAAGTTCCCTTCGTTGAGGTAATGCCTAATGGCAAACAAAAGACATCTTTTCTTAACTAAGTTAATCTTAAAAGTAAATTGTCTTAATTTAACTAATAAAATCGATACAAAATAAAAAATAAAAATTTAAATTAGACATTACCATATACCTTGGACTTTAAGACGAAATCTATCTCCACTCTCCCCATTAGCCTTTCAAATTTCTTTTAAAAAAAAATACTTCTTTTTAAAAATTTGCATTTCTATGTTGCAATTATTTAATTAATACAAATTATTTTAATTTGAGCAGGTGATGATTGCATATCAATAGGACCAGGGAGTTCAGACGTGGATATACAAGGAGTGGTGTGTGACCATAGTCACGGGATCAGGTGAATGAATACTTAAACTCTCTAAGAATAATACCACGTCGTTTTTTGCTGTCATTATCGTTGAGGAAATTCATAGAATGAAAATGACCCTTTTTTGGCACTCTGTTTGTGTTTTTGTTGAGCTTCATGTTTGATAACGTTTGGGTCTAAATTATTACTGAAGATAGTCTACAATATACGTTCATGGAATCTATAGAAAGCTGGGGTGAACTCATCACCTTGTCTAATCTAAATGCTGGTAATGTCAAATGTATGGGCATTGTAATTATTAGAGTTTTTAATCTCACCGGGGTTATGTGGTCCACATTATAGGAGTAACAATAGAATAATTTTATAGACGACTCCCATTATTCAATCATATACGGACTGATTAATTACGTATTATGAGTTAAAAAAAGTATTGGGAGTAAAGTCCTTTCGGTGAATCCAATTACCAACACCTCCCCCACTGGAAAAAAAAAAAAAATATTACCCACTCTACTAGCATGTTAGCCAAAAAAAAAAAAAAAAAAAAGATCTTTAGATTGTTCTCAAGCCTTTGGGCCACACACAACTGAAAATGTAGAACCCGTGATTTTACTATTTTAGTCAAGGTAGTTCACTTGTTCTTGGAAATTTTCAAGAACAATAAATGTCGACCAAGACTAGTGATCTCATGTTTGTATATTTAAGTCAAGTTCTTCAACTTGGTCTGGTCCCACTAAATTTTCTTTAAAAGCTGAGGCTTTTGAGTCATGTTCCCGGCTAATTGCGGAGTTTGGTGGGTAAAAGTAAATGTTATAATCACAACTCAATCTTGTTCCTTTCTCGTTGCTTAGCATTGGGAGCCTAGGAGTCCACAACTCCCAGGCCTGTGTGTCAAACATAACAGTCCGAGGGGCGATGATCAAGAACTCAGACAACGGGGTGCGAATCAAGACATGGCAAGGGGGTTCAGGCTCAGTGTCTGACATCTTCTTTGAGGACATACAGATGGAGAACACAACCTACTGCATAATCATAGACCAGTACTACTGCCTCTCCAAGGCCTGCAGAAACGAGACGTCAGCTGTGTACCTCTCAGGGGTGTCCTACAAGAACATTAAGGGCACCTACAACAATCTAAGGAGTCCCCCAATTCACTTTGCCTGCAGTGACACAGTGCCCTGCACAAACATTACAATGTCAGAAGTGGAGCTCCTTCCCTCCCAAGGGGTACTTGTCGACAACCCGTTTTGTTGGAATGCTTATGGCGTTCAAGAGACCTTGACTATCCCCCCAATTGATTGCTTGTTGGATGGCATGCCTCAAACCATTGGTGAGATTGTTGCTGGTTGTTGACCTTCCTTCTTTTGGGTTTTTTTAGGGGGTTTTGGGGGGTTATGCATGATGGATAGATGAGTCTATATATCTATATATACTGTATAGGACCCTATATAGATAGAACCTATTTTGGTATGTGGGCTTTGATATTTTTCTTCATATTTTAGGGTTTTAGAATACTTTAGCCTAGTTACTTCATCCAATTTGGGAATTCTTATTTCATTCCCTGTTGTGTGATGAAATTTAGGAGGCATGAATATTTAATGTATGGCTGTAAGGGGTATTTATAGAGATTCAAGCACTTGGTTATTGTCATCCTTTTCTTGTATATTTTGCTTACCAGAGCTGTTCGATTGTTCAAACAACACAAACTTAAATTTAAATAAAGCAACTTGAATTTATCTAAACAAAGCTTAACTGATATCAAATAAGACAAATGTACTATCTATGATAGGAAAAATTAGAGAGAAAGTGTACATAATGAGCTCATCTGAGTTCTAAATGCAAGTTGAGGTATGATGCAAGGCCTCATTCCACGTTTGCCAGTAGCCAAACCTAAGATTACAGTATTTTAGGGAAATGAATCCATCATATATATGAACTAGGATTCTCTTTTTCTTTTGGATCTTGGATACTTAATTTCACTAGAGTTGATCTACTGTTAACCTAATAAGGAGTAGAGCTCTTCCATCACAAATGTTCTCTATTCACAGGATTCGAACCTGAGACATTGCTTAAGGGTGTCAACCGACCTATATTGGTATATGGACTAGATTCTCTATCTATGGATTAAGATTCTCCATGATTACAGAAATAATTGCAACTTCAAAATCAATCTATGTGATGATGCCCTTCGTTAAAACCTTAAGGCTGACAAGATTAATTTTCTGACCTTAAGACTAAGATTGATTCGAAGATACTCATTGAATAAAAAACCATAGAATCATAATCTCCCCCCCCCCCAAAAAAAAATCACAGGGCACCCAACCCTCATAGTCTATAGCAGCCTGAAAATAGGGAAACAAAGACATGATCAATCAGTTCAAATCGACTGTAGATTACATAAGCCCTACTAACACCATTTACATCATACACCCAAGTTCGTGGGGTATACAATTGTTTTGATTGTGTAAATCATAGTAATTTGTACTTTTCCAATATATGACCAAAATTCACTGCACACTGTTGTATGAAAATTTCACATGCATCATGTCAATAAGTTCCAAACACCAGAACTGCCACACCCCCCACTAAAAATGAAACAAGAGTGCCGTCCCGAATTTTGATACAATTGTATTTATAGGAATTAGAAAGGGAAGTAACAAAGTTTACAATTGCCAACTTCACAAATAAAACCCAGTATTTCCCTGACAACTAGAAGACCTTCAAATGGCCAGAAGGAACAGAAGAATGACTTCCCAAGTTCACCAAACCCGGATCCCCCCCCCCCCCGGTGGGCCCAGGTGAAAAAAAAAATTTCCCAAAAAAAAAAAAAAAAAAAAAGCTAACAGGATGTATACAACTTTGATTTTCCACCAGAACTTCCTCTTCATGCCCAGAACAAAAGGTTACTGGCCAAAAGGCAAACCCCAATACAATCCAATCCCCGTCCCCCAAAAAAGAGCACCAACAGGAAAATAAAAGGGCGAAAAAACGAAGGCTAAAGCGAAGAACCCATTAACCAAGAAGAATAAAGGGACATCAGGTGAAAGGGAATCAAGAAAAAGGAAAGGGGAGGAAGCTTCCTGGGACTTCTGGAAAATGACCTGTATAGTACTCTTCCACCAGAATAAACAAAAACTAAACCCATTCACATCATTAGCATCGCCTTACACGCGCCCAAATACTTACTCTCCTCAAGTCACAAATACTCCTGCTGCTATATTTACTTTTGTGGACCTGACTTTCCGAAAGTGCCCATCTTTCCTTGTTGCAATGCCTTAGGATCAAGCGGAATGGTCCCAATAGTAAGCATGCCTGAAGTTCGATTGACTGCATCGACTTTGATGGGCACAGATCCGACCGTTACAACATTAGATGGGCTAGGAGTAGTTTTGACCATAGAAGTACCAAGGGATGAAGTAGGCATAGTTGAATTACCCTCAATCTGCTTTGGATGGATGGATAATGAACCAATCTTTAAGGTGGATACATCAGCATTATGTTCTGATGTACTCTGATTTGTACTTGTTGCACCTGAGTTGACCACAATAGGGCTAGAAGACACCTTTTTGGAAGAATCTATCATCTTCTCTGAGACCACAGAATTATTGGCCTGAGCAGCCTTCTCAACCCATGTACCCATTTCATCCTCTTTCCGGGGTCGGTCCACCATAGATGCAAGCATGACAGGAGGCACAACAGCATGCCCATTTACATTAGCCTTTCGAAGTAGACGAGCTCTCTCTTCATGCATGATCTTCTGTCGATTTTCATAGTACATGAAGTCATCCAGCAAAGACGTCTTTGATGAATAGTTATTGAATATTCTAAGCATCTCCATACCTTGTTTAAACATTATCTGCAAATACAAGACGGCATATATTAGGCATGAATAACAATCCATATCCTTCTGTCACTGTAAACAAAGTGTCCTAACTGCCAGATGATTACTGACCAGCAAATCCAAATGTTCATGGTCAAACTACCATCCAGAAGGTTTTTTAGGGTAAAATCAATTCAAACGAGGTCTCATTCAAAAGCAGCACTAGCAAAAGATAAGGTTCGACTCAAACCAGGTTGCAACATATAACCTATGTTACATGGACTTGGGTATGAGGTGTCGGACACGGGTACGGATCCGAGTGTCCGACTCGTCAAAGCTCTAACTTTGGGACACGGGGACACTATCCAAAATTTGGACACAGATATGAGGACTCATTATTTTACATATAGAAGTTGCAATATCTAGTTAGTCTTCGATGAATATTTCAATAGTCAAAAGGTTGTCCATTTGTCAAATGATTGGATATTAAGATCCATTAAACAATAATGAATGAAGAATGGAAAGACCATATACTCCTAATTTTTTTTTCTCCCCTACAACTTTAGAGTTTAGATAAGAGTTCGACATGTATCGCATGTCCTATCCACGGAGTGTCGTGTCCGACATGGGTACGGCGGGGCAAAATGGGGAGTCCAAGTATCATAGCATATAAAGTCCCAACAAGATCTTCTCCATTCCCAATTTTCAGACAAGGATCAAACTTCAATGTTCACCACCAAATTGGTTTATGTCCAATTTACCTGGATTTTTGTCCAGATGTCCCGAGTTTCAATTTCAATTTTTGCCCAAAAAGAATCTTTACAGAAAGCAATCCATCCCAACCCACACCTTCTAACATGAAATCACAAGGAGAACAGCAAAGTCGGTAAATGTTACAGTTAATCCAAACATGACTCATTTTTGGGCTCAACCTTAAATTGAAATGAAGAGCTTCTGACTATATTTTGGAAATCATATCAAGAAATACGCTACGTAAATACTCCTTATCATTTTGAGGGAGATTTGAGGTTCAAGACATTCCCCCCCCCCCCCCCCCAAAAAAAAAATAAAGGTATGTAGCAGCAAATTACTATGGTTTCAGTAATGAAGCATAACATAAAGAGATAAAGTAATGCCCGCTAATAGTGCAAACTTAAAACCCATGTTGCATAATAGACTGGGGCCACACCGCCACAGAGAAACCAATAAAAAATACTTGAGCAACGGACTTGCTTTACATCCATAAAAGAAAATAGTCAACCAAGAGATAGCCAGAGAAAGCTAGAGGGATGCCAACACAATGAACTCTTCAGCAAAACAGAAAGCAGAAGAAAGAATAGATAGAGCCACCCTAAATACGGCTGACTCTACACAAGTGTTACAGGCCTTTTCCACATAAACGTTGTCAAATCCTGGCTCAATCCATAAAAACAGAGACATCACAAGACTGACAGCATCAAAATTGGAAAATAAAAGCCAAAGGAAAATCATAAACACAGAAGTTCCAGGTCAATCATCATGTGACCAAGCTTCTTGACATTTGGAAAAGATTTCATGGATTTTGGAGAACTTTCACAACCATGCAGCTAGGGCTGTAACCAAACAGAGCCAGTTTGCCAAGCTATCACACTGTGCTAGGGCTCAGGACAACCAGAGTCCAAGCTGAGCCCAAGCAAGATATGCAAACAACCTATCCAAGTCTGAAACTACGTAAGACTAGACTCACGTCACACAGGCTCATTTGTGTCTTTTGGTCAAAAAAGTTCATATGCAGGGCTGTTGAATTAAGGTTTTAGTAATTCATTTCATTATTGCTGACCTGATACCGGCTCATGCAGAGACAAGTAAAGCTTGCTCAGCCTCAGCTTGGCTCACTTAAATCCCCACATCCAACAAAGGAAAACAAAAGAGAGAACATACAAAAGAACATACATTAGAAAAGCAAAAGGAATTTTTCACATACCTCTTGCGTATCTCTGCTGTTAGTCACTGGCTTATGCTCATTATTCTCCAATATGATGTGCCGAAAAGTAGGGTTTGGCACATCTTTGATAATATGCCATTTAACAGGAAAGCTCCCGCTCCATTTATCTTGTTGCCAGAAGTCCATATCCTTGTCAAAATCCACTGCACCAACCATCTCTGCAACACCACAGAATTGGCCACTAGCATTGACCTAAAATCAACAAGCTTCATAAGTAGAGTCCTCTAACACAAGACCAACACAAGATAAAAAATATTGTCCAAAACCATTCATATACATACTCCCAATATAATCTTAATGAAAGTCACACTTACAGAAAAGAACAAAAAGATAGGGCAACCCTTTGGCGTCCCTGCAGCTATCTTCTGTGCTTCTTCATAAGCATTGTTAAGCTTCTTGTTCCCATTAGGAGTAGATGACCAAACATTGTACTTTATGCTCTTATGCACATCATCTTCACTGTAAGATTTTATGACAAAGAACTTGGCATTCACATAGTCCACTGGAAAGTCACCTTTGTTGTACTCATCAGCAGAAATTATGATGTTTCCGTCTGGATTACAGTCCCCAGCCTTTGTGGTATAGGCTTTCACAATAAATTGATTTTTTGACTTGTTCGTTCTTGGTCCACGATTCTGTTCACCCAATTGATCAGTATTTGCACTCATATCATTTGACGTCCTTCTATAATAAAATTTGGACCAAGGATCATTGAGAACCACATGCCCGTTGGTGCCTGGTCCATAGTCTGATAGACCACCACCTACAGGGAATGACAATTTCACTTGATCTCCTTGAGGTAAAAGCTTCCCATATGACATGTTTCCTCCAGATGGAAGTGAGATTGAGGTTCCACCCTGTAGAAATTAGACAACATTAGACAATGAGATAAAAGTTTAAATTCATTGTGAGATCATCTGACGAATACTATTTTTAAAATTAGTTAAACATCATAAGCTCAAGAATAATACATATTCCCAGAAATATTGCCCAAGGATAAGAGAATTGTGGGGGCAAATAATCAGAATGGTGCATCGGAACCATTAGTACAGAGAAGCTCAGAAAGAGAGGGAGAAAAGGGACAGAGACAGAGCACCTGTGGATAAGTGGGAGAATGAACAGGAAAGAGGATTTGTGAGATGCTAAATAGAACAATGCAGACAGACATTACGCCAGCAATCATCTCCAACCAGCCCACAAAACAAATAAAGGATAACACAATGGCCCATTTAGCTTACCCTCAAACTGAATAGGAGAAAATTCCATCCAATTGAAGTTGAAAGGACAATTAAATACATCATCAAAGCATACCTGAGACATATGTGATGAAGCTCCATTGACCGGACCACCAGTTCGATTACTGATGGCACGTTTGGTTGTTCCAGTATTAATTTTCGGACCTTGTGATGTTCCTGTGGGTGCATGTCCCTGGCTGGAAGCTGCTTTTGAAGGATTTACTGAAAATATAGTTGAGTTTGACGAATGTGTAAGCTTTGAACTAGAAGCATTGACTCGATTTACGGCAGAGGAACCCACATCCGACAAGGTGTCTGTTGAACTACTTGCAACAATATCAGAGCCAGGTTGGACAAGAACAGGCACATAACCAGGAGAGGAAATTGCATTATGATAAGGTGATACTGTATAGTAAGGTTGGGTCCCTCCATATACGCCATCAACTCCTATCATTGCACCGGGTATATAAGGATTGTATGGGTTGAAAGGTGAATCTCCATATCCATAGCTAGGAGTATAATAAACATATGACAAATTTTCAGTTTGTGCACCCTAGAACAGAGAAAGAAAGCATTAGACACAATACACAGTAACTTAGTTAGAGAAAAAGAAAAAATGACAAGGTACAAAAAAGAATGACAGAAGTATAAACGTACAGTGTACTGGACATCTGCACCATCAACACCAAAAACTGCATGGTGATCATCCCATTCGCTGGGTGATTCAAATCCTGCTCATTTAATAGGATATGTCACATATTAAGCTCTGACGGTTCTCAATCTCCAAGAGTAAAATCCCACAGAAACATCACAGCCCCCCCCCCGGGCAAAAAAAAGACACTCAGATGCACAGGTCCATATCACCCACATCCAAAAACACGAGATAGAGAGTCAGACATTAGGCAACACCTGTACAGTAATAACCATAACTGGTGGCAGCAGGATAGTATAGACTCGGGTCAACAACAAACTCAGAGGTTCCATCATTAGTCATTCTTTCGACGTTCACAAAGACTGGACTGGGTAAATGGCCCGCATTCAGCTCAGTACCTTGCACCTGCAAAGCAAATAACATCAACATGCATTGAGAAATCCACAAGATTACATCCACAAAAATAACAGGATACCCATAAGAGCAAAACACATTTCAAGCATTAAAGGATTCACATCAGGAGAGTTCCAAAATTACCACATATGTGTCTATATTTCCATTATCAGGAGTAGTATACATCTCAAATCCAAAACTGCCACCCTGTAAAGGAACAAGAACAGTATCAGCACACCAGCACACAACATTCCCAGCCTATGGAAGAACAGAGAATTTTCAACATTGCATCTATAGCCTCCATCTTATATTTGGGGGAGAATAGCCACCACAGCAGAATATTAACAAAGCCCCACAAACTATTATACCCAATCACACAGGTATACAAAGTATGTCACCAATATCTTGCGCAAGTCCAAAGAAAGGGGAACCTAAGCAATTCAGGTTGGAACCAATTTCAGACAGGATAGAAGCCACAAACCAAAAGTAACACTTACACAAACCCAATAAGATATGCATGTTTCGCAACTAGAGAGAGAAATAGAACACGGCAAAATCAGGGGGGAAAAACACACCACAAATTGAAGCAACGCCATAAGAAATAAAGCAATACAAGCAAATGAAAAAAGTCAATCAAAATCGTCTACATAAAGGTTAAGGAACCCAAAAAAAGTTTATTAAAATCAATCAACCGTCCTGCAAGCACTATCGATTCAAGCAAATTATGCTAAAATTTTAAGGTATGGGACCAGAAAAACGACCCTAAATCGAATTGACTAAACGAGGGTACTTGGACAACCAAGCAAATAGAAAGCACTAAGCAGAAATTCATACTTATCATCAACTAAACAGTGATAAATTGGCCCAAAAAAGGCAAAGCACATGACAAACTTCCAAACAAACAAGCACCGAAGCACACAAGCAAAGGCCAAAAAAGCGTTTAGAAGCAGTGAGAATTTACCAGAAAGAAAAAGGACAAAATCAAGTCAAGTCATGTACTTGATCTAAAAAGTTGGTAGAGAAGATACCGAGCATTGAGAGAGAAATAGAGGTGTCTTAATCGACATTGTTGGGGTTTCTTTACCTTGGTCAAGGTCAAGCTCAAGCAGAAGAAGCAAACCCTAACCCTAGAAGAGGAAGATGAAGAAGGGGAGAGAGACAGAGAGAGAGAGGGGAAATTTTGAGAAGGGAAAGGAGAGAAACCAAAACATTATTCCCTCCCAATTATACATAGCGTTGTGTTTGGCCCAGAAATTAACACAACGCGCCGTTAGCTCCCCAAAATGACCAAAACCACCAAGCTCTCGGATTTTACCTTTTTCTTCTCTCTGTTTTTGGGGGTGGGGGGTAAAACGTGTTTGAAATTTGATTATTTTTCCTTTTCTTTTGAGCAATTTCTCCCTCCAACAAACACTTTTCAAGTTTTCATGATAAGAATCACTATTATCTTAAATTTTAGAGTAAAAACCTTACTCTCTTTGTTTTCCTTTTTTTTCTAGAGAAGATGGCTTAAACCTAGGGATGGCAATGAGTCGGATTTGGATCGAATCTACTTAGATTTAAATTCATTTTAATTTTCAGGGCCTGAGTCTAGATCCAATTTAGATCCATTGGATCTTAAAAGTTGAAATCTATTCCTATACCTATTGAGTCTAGGGATCTCAAATGAATCCTAAATAGTTCACAACTTTATAAATAAATATTAGGAATGTAAAGTATATAGTAACCATTCAATAAGCACATTAATATAATTTTCAATAAAGACAATAGCAAACATAAGATATAAGACAATAATAACTTTAATGTGTCGACTAGTGAGAAGTGTCAATTATAATAGTACCTCATAGCACCAAGTCTCCTCAAAATCATATTCCACCAACCGAAATATCAAAAATAAGTTCCACAATAGTTCATAAGATCCATTGAACAAATAATAACCGACAATTGTTATAGTAGAGATGTATGTTGACTAAATTATTGTAGTGAAGATAAAGTTAAATATATGAATACATTTTGAACACAAAATTCAGATTCAAACTTCTTTTAATATTTGTTATTAGTAGTCAAGTTTCGACCTAAATTGCTGAAGTTGAATTTTACTACTAAATTCCAAATGGCCTCACAAGAAATAGATTGAAAGTGATTTATTTTAATTTTATTTATTATACAACAGTATTATTGTCCTTTAGTACTATTGATGGGTATATGGATTGAATGGGTAGGATTGGATACTTATTCACTAGTTACACATGCCCATTCCGAGAAATGGAGACTATTAATGTACGATATGTTAAGGACAATCCTATATGAAATATTATCAATCTCTAATCATCGTGACCCAAAGAGCGCAAACATTATTAGCGTACAAAGATTGCGCACCTTTAAAGGAGGTGATCTAAAAATAAATAGGTTAGTCTAATTGTATATTGATTTGTAAGTTTGCTAACCTATCTGCTACTTGATTAACTTCCCTAAAATAGTGTGAAATCTAAATCTCCCAATTGCTTTCTCATAGCATTCCTTTGTCGTTTAAAAGGAGGGGCTTGTGTTCAGCACACCAATTAACATCACCCACCGCATACCTACAACGATGAGAGAAGAATCAACGTGCATCCAAATGTTTTTTGAAACAACGCATCTTTTCCAACCAAAGACCCTTGAACACAGCCTTCAACTCCACCTTGAATGAGGTACAAACACCAAAAATCTTTGTAAAACATCGAGCCACTTGCTATGTTGTCCTCAGAGCATCCATTCATTAGTTGCAACCCTTGGGTTCCCCTTGGATGAGCTATCAGTATTCAATAAAAGCCACCCCATCTATTAGTGCCTCCCACCTTACCAATTTCTCAATCTTTTGCCAAGTGTTCACCAGCTTCTCCTTCATGCTCATCGCTTGAAGCATATCTCTAAACCTATCCAATAAGAAGTCCCCCCTGTCAAAGGGGATCTTCTTCACGCCCGCAAAACGCGTGTTTCGCCATTGCACAAATACCATTAGACCACCAAGAATTTTGTTCCCCATCATGGCTCCATATCACCCTCTTTGACGTTCGCTGCTATCCATTCATTGATACCCATTACCAGCATTAGCTTCTCGAGCCCTAGCCAACCAAGGATTCCAAATCCAGATGACCTCAAGGCATTTTCACAATATGTGATCAATGTCCTTAACACAATTAGCGCAGACGCTACAAGAGGAATCACTAGTCAATCCTTTTTTCATCCAATTAGCATTTAAAAGGAGCTTGTCCTAAAGAACAAGCCATATAAACATCTGAATTCTATGGAGGATTTTAACATGTCGCTTCCACTTTCATCAGAATGCTTTTTTCATGTTTTATTCATTATGAATTATAGACAATGCCAATTTGATGAAGAAATTCTTATTCATTAAAGAAATTATCTTAATTCCCTCCAAGGCAAGCTTAAATGAAGAAATTTGCTAAAGATCTCATGTGGCAAGTTTTTAAAGCACCAATGTTTCTTTAATCCACCCCTTTCAATATCTTTATAGTCACTAACTATACATTCTTGCTCCTAGGGCAATACCAATTGTGAAATTTGATTGATCAAGAGTTGTTGATAGACCCAATAATGGAGCCAAAAATCCATTCACGACTGCAAAACCCATGTCTTGTTTCAAAAATTTGAAATTCTACATAACCCATCTCCACATGTTAGAACCATTATGTCTATTATTTAAGCTATTGAGTTCCACCCCCTATAGTATTTATCTGCGAAATCCCTATTTCACATCACATTGGGCTCAAAGACGCTAGCCCAAGCATATTATCAAAGCATAATCAAGTTGTTGCATTGCTCATATGTTCAGTGCTCCCCGCCCTTCGAACTTGGTAATTACGTCCCATGACATTGGATGAATTTTCTTCTCAATGAGGCACATCCTCATAAGAATTCTCTGACTTTCCTATCAATTTAGACACATTTTGATCTTGGCATTCTTATAATCAGCATGGTGTAAGCGGGGATAACACTGATGGTCGATTGAATGAATGTCATACCAACCTAAAAGATGCCCTTAGCTTTCCAACTTGATAACTTTTTTGTTAATCGCGGTAAGAATTCCATCATAATTGCTCTCATCGCTATCTGATTAATGGTAGGCACTCCAAACTACTTACTCAAATCATTAATACAAGACATTTCAAGAATCTCACAAATAGTAAAAGTAATGGCTTAATTTGTATTATGAGATAAGTAGTACATGTGGATTCTTGATGATTTGACCTTTTAACCTAAGGATGCACAAAATCAAGAAGGACATAGCTTAATGAGGTGCCCATGTTCAATGCTATCATTTTAAATAGCACAACATCATTAGCAAAAAAATGAACAAGAGATCCTCAATCCACTTTTACTGGTGGATAGCTTCCACTGCCTTAGGGGAAACCGTGCTTTAATCAACTGGGATTACTTTTCAACACATGCTACAAAAAGGTGGAGACACAAGCTCCCATTATGCATCACGTAGTAGATTGAGAAGCTTTCGGTCAAGTCCCAAATCCAAAGAGTGATTATTTAGCAAGCAGAGATACAGAGCATAATCACCCCATACTAGCAACTGAAAGAGACACACATCCATTAAAGTTTCCCAAATAAAGACGATCAAAGCCTATTAGATGCTTTCTCGAGATCCAACTTGATAGGTGTTGTAGTCACGTAAAATATTAAACTTTATAAGCTCGTAAAACCTACTAAATTGTTTGTTTTTGATAAATATAGATATTATTTGTTTATATATGATGTTTTTGGTGTTCTAGTTTATTTAATTAAGTTAATCTTAGTGTGTATTATGTTTAGTTTCTTTTAAGTCTAGTATTGCCTAGGAAAATTAGAGGTTTGCTGCATAACCAAGGTTGGATAATCTAGTATTGAATTATCTTTTATTTACCCAAAGAATGGATAAAAAAGAAGAAACTAGAAGGAAAGACCAGAAAAAGGGGTAAAGAATGGAAATTGAAGCATTTCTCACATGAAACCATCTGATGAACCCCCCCCCTGTAAATGACTCCTCTAAAAGAAAAGAAGATAGAGGAAAAGATAAAGTTCACCCTTTCATCCATTAATAAAGGATAAATCAAGACAAAAATAGAAAAGCTAAGCTCTAACCTTCTTCTTCACCGCATCCATACACACTAAGAGTTAGAGATGGAAAGTGAACTCAACAAGACAGAGGAAGCATGAACTTTGTTCAAGAAATCTGTTGGTAAGATTACTAAATCACACCTCCTAATTAATCTCCTTCTTCTCGAGGTGGCTAAACATTCATTGTATTGGTAAAGTTTCATATTAGGACTAATATGGAAGGTTCCTCAAAATGTTGAAACCAAGAGCCTAAGTGGGTGGTTCTCTACCTTTCTTCAATTACCTTAATTCTAAAATTAAATGAGTTTGCGATGATTGTTATATGATGAATTAGAGCGGCACGGGTCTCAATCTTACATATTCTTTATGTGAATTTGTCTTGTCATTGATAAACTTGAGCATGTGAATTGAGGAATTTAATTAAGGAGTTTGTTTGAGGTACACGTGGAGATAGGCAACAAAATTTGTTAACTTTGAGGTTGGATGTTTGAGGACTAAAATGGATGAATTAAAAGGGGGGGGGGGATGTGCTACTCAATTTGGATCTTGTATTTGTTGTTCTATTATCATTCTATTGTTGTTGTTGCTGGTTTGTTGTTGCTATTGTTGTTGTTATTGTCGCAGTTTTTCATTGCTATCTATGATCTGCTCGGTTGCCGTGAATTCCACTGCCACTATTACAACAAGTTTTATGCCACTGGAGTGTGTCATTGTAGTTACCACAACACCTTGTTTGCTCTTACAAAGGGCCGGTCTAGCATAAAAGTAGCTCTGATACCTTCGCCCTTTGTTTTCCTTTTTCTTTTTAGGCTTTGGACTAAACACAAATGTAACTACCTAAAAGGTTATTAGAAATGAAACGTTTGTGGCTATGAGTTCAGAATATCATGAGATGCTTCCACCTATAATTTATACTTTTATTAGTTCTTAGAAATAGGTTTAGAAAAAGAAATCATCCGATTTTATGGTTGCCATCAATTGTGCATGTGAAACTAGAAACTAAATTTGAAATCAAAAGTCATAAAGATTGCATTCAAGTTTGAAAAATGACCGTGGTTACTGAATCTTGTGAATTACCGTTTTGGTAGATTAAGGATTGTATTTCTTAATTTAACATTGAAATCATTTGCAAAAGGGTCCACATATATAAGAAAGAGATTCAAATGGAATTTAAATTTTTATGAGCTAATATATGCTTATTACATTAAGGGGTGACGAGTTGTCGGGCTTGTGGGTCGATAATTTCCCACTTGAGAACGGATCTGTGTGTATTCCTCATTGCCCTGACGAGGGCAATTCTATCTCCCTGTAGACATGTTAGCCTCCCGAGAGATCAACTCCAAAAGTGTGGGCTAAATCATAGTACCACTATACTAAGGGATTAGGCCAGGTACAAGATGTCTATCTATCGCCCGAAACAAGTTGCAAAAGAAAGCATTGATTTAAAATTTTGCGTTTTACTTTGTGTTATCCTCTCTTATATGATTTCAGGATATTCATGATTCCTTTACATTTTTATCTTTAATTCCTGAACTTATTTAGTTTGCAGTTTTAAATCTCATATATACATACACACACACACACACACACACACACACACACACACACATATATATA